>CM053791.1:774312288-774682288 GCA_028749045.1 Cupressus sempervirens
ATTCCATCATAGCAATAAACCCAAAACCCCCAAATCTACAATAAACAACTCATATATCATTCCCTTTCTTTTAACCTCCCATGCATTCCCATGGATTCAATCTACAGTTACAACAACATAACCACAGCTCTGATACCACTTGTAAGGAAACTTACAACAAAGAATGTAACTGTTTCTACATAACCCATAATAGATTTGAAATAAATATGTAGTTAAAATCCACATGCAAGAGAATAGACAACATACCCACAAAATTGTGACACAAGATATACCTTGGGAAACCCTCATGAGAAAAAAATCCAGCCTCCAAAAGTGTCCATCACCATGTATTATTCAGCAAAAATACCATTGCAATACAACCCTAGAAGCCTTCAAAGCCATAGCCACAACCAAACAATCCATGTAAACATACATGAATCCACACATCCCATGCCATGCTTCCAACCTTCACAAATGCTCCCTTGGCTAACCTATTAAGCCTTGTCCTACTGGACTCTTTCCTTTTTCCCTTCTATCTTTTCCTTTTTCTCTACAACTACCCTTTTGGTTTCTTATACAGTAGCATGTCCTACAAAACCACCAAGTGGTATTAGATAAACCATGTGCTAAAACCATGTCCTACCTAACCCATTGACCCCATATTTAATTATGGAATTTTAATTCTTTTCCCCAATATTAAATAATTACACGGAATATTATCATAGTGTTACAATACAACTCATCAAGAATATCCCATGGGAATCTTTACATGTTGCATATCCATCTAGGTGCAACATTACATAATAAAATAAAATAATATAATATAACAATATTATGCAATGTGTGCAAAACCCATTATCTCAACATCACCTACCATAGATCCTACCATAGGATCACCTATTGCAAGATGACTTGGACACTCGCTAAAAAATTGGTGGAGGTGGTGAAGGGGGATTAAAGTCAAGATCTTCCTTAGAGGATGTATAATCATGTGGAAGAGTAGACGAAGTACTAGATAGTCATGAGGGAGAAGTTGGTGATGGAGGCTTCATCTGAGGATAACACTCATCGAACTGAACATTTCACTGAAACAAGACATCCTTGGAATTAGGATCAAACAACCTATAAAATTTCACATCTCACAGTAGCCAAAAAAGATGAGTGGTCAGCTCTTCCTCTCCATGGCTTTTAGCTGAGCATCTAGAATAAATGTTGAAGCCTCACTACCAAAAATTTGCAAAGTAGAAATATTTGGCTTGACATGAGTCCAAGCCTCCTCAGGAGTCAAGTGTCACAATTCCTTGTGAGGCATTTGATTCAGAATATCATTTTCATAATTGATAGCCTCAGCCCAAAATGAATAACTCATAGCTCAAGATTGTTTCATACAATTGGCCATCTCCTGTAATGTCCTGTTCTTTCTCTCCTTAACACCATTCAACTATGGGGTATGGGGAACTATGAACTAATGTGGTGAACCATGCTCAATGTAAAAATCTTTCAAAGATTGATTTACATATTCCCCCCATTGTTAGTATGTATATGCTTGATAGAAAGATGAGACTGCTTCTCCAAAAATTTCTTAAAGATTCGAAATGAATCAAAGACATTGGACTTGTACTTCAAAAAGTACACCCATGTGCATCTAAAGAAGTCATATATGAAGGTAAGCACATATCAAGCACCTAAAAAAGATGGAATGGGGAATGAAATAAGATCATTGTGTATCAACTTCAATGGCATCTTAGCACATGTGGATCTACCTATCAGAAATGGATCTATGTGATGATTGTCAAGTACACAACCTTGAAAAACACCTTCAATACAGGAGATCTGAGGTAGCCCAATCACTAGCTCCTATGTAATCATCTTCTATAGATATCTATAGTTGACTTGGCCAAAATGTTCATGCCAAAGCTTGTTAACTATATCTGCATGAGAAAAAAGAGAAACATCTATAGAATTAGAGCTCTCAAAATAATATAACTGAGATTGAAGATCAACACTCCTAGCAGTAACAACCAAGTCAGGATTATGGAGGTCTCAAATAAACACATCATGTAGTAAGAACTAAACTGTCTTACTAGAGCCCAAATTCAAAATCTGAAAGATAAACAAGAGGTTTGTAGAAATGGCCAGAACCAAGAGGTCTTACTATAGTGAACCACCCTCTAAATAGATAGTTCCTAAACCTATGACTTAAAATTGTGTAGAGTCACCAATTACAATCTGCATAGTAACACTCTGAGAAAGTGAAGTAAAAAAATTAGGTGAGTGTGTCATATGGTGGGAAGCACCTAAATTAAGAATCCAAGTAGATGTAGAAGGCAATGCTTGTGTAGAAAGGCTATGTCCTTTCCTTGAAGGAGGAGGTGGTGGCTTCAAAGAAGAAATACTATGTTGTTGCATGGCCTCCTCTAAAGCCTCAAGATGTTTACAACACTTGGAAATCAAATGTCCTTCATTGCCACAAAAACTTAAAGAATCACCTATGTACTTCTTAGTCTTGGAGGAAGACTCACCAAACCTAGAAGATTTACCCTTTGAAGAGGGTTTTCAATCATATGATTTAGGAGTAGGCTTGGAGGAACTCTCATTACCTATTTAATCTATCTTGGGATTTGGTGTTTGCTTTGACTTCCCCATAGATGTCTGAGAAACCAATTCCTATGTCTTTGAATCTGTGAAAGTATCCAACCATGTAAGCTTGGACCACTCTCTAGTCAATCGATCACAAAAGACCTCAAAAATGGGCATGGTAAATATGGGACCCAAGGAATCCATAATATAATGGAAGCTAGAAGAGAAAATCTAGAAGTTTCCATGAAGCTTTGATAGAATCAGATAGATGCACTCCTTATCTATCTTCTATTTCTTGTATTTGTATAACAAAGTTCTCTCTTGTTTGAACCTCATGATAAAGTCCTCAATGGAGGGGAAAGCATCTGGTATAAGAGAAGTAAGCTCTACCTTAATATAAAGTGCTCTAAACTTGTTGATGGTACTAAACAAGCCCTTCAACTTGTCCCACATTTCTTGAGTGGAATACTCATCAAGATGATATTATAAGTTGTGTAAAACACTCAAATAAATCAGACTGATGGCTTCATCCATCCTATTCATGTGCTACAAAGTATAATATTGATAATGAAATATTGGCTGCAATGTATCTAAACAATATCACAAAGTCTTTGAACTGATAAGTCATTCCATAGAAGATTTTCATGTATGATAGTTATGTCAGTTTGGAAGTACTAGACAAGAAGAGGTCTTGGCCATTGTTTTAAGAATTTTTTTTGAAGTTTTCTAATATATTGATATTGTAATAGAAAATAATGGAAAAATACCCCCACATTGCAAATAAATGAACTTCAACTTGCAGAAGGAATGTTTATACAAGGATAGCTCAAAAAAAAACTTCACTTGAGTTCACAAATACTTGGTAATAAATCATGGTGAAAAGGCAGAGAATTTGGAAATTTCTTGAGAAGATTTTTCCATCACTTCTTTTAGATTAAAAAAATGGAGCAATAACAAGCAAGTTAAGCCCCCGAAAGATAGAAGACATCATTTGACTTTGAGTGAATAAATTGGTACTAAACTAGGAAAAAATCCAAACAATAACTTTACTATCATCTCTATCTCTAAATCATCTTTTAGGTGCTTCTTTCAGATCAAAAAAACAACTCTGTATGCTCAAGTTAGAGAAAAAAGACTGCCAAGGCCTCCAGAAGGCTAGAATTTTTTTTTTTTTTAAATAACAATAATAATAACCATTGCTGGTGGTGTGTTGGACATGCATGAGTGATGGATGGGTTGAGAAGAGGCACAGTGGCGAATGCAGTAGCGATGGTAGCACAGCAATGCAAAGCTAGTGGCAGTGGGGCCACAACAACACATTTGAGCGAGGGTCGTTGTGGTGAGCAGATAGACTGCTAGCAATGCCACTACAATTAGTGTAACCATGATGGTGGTCACTACGATTAGTTTAGCATAATGGTGTTAAAATACCATTTTTAAATTAAAAAATTTAAAATTGTATTCACCTACATTAGATTGTGTGCCAGATGCCATATGGCTCTAGTATGCAAATTCATTTTGCCTCCCTAGTTAAAATTGTCCAAAATCAACAAATTTTATATGAAATTGTGGTTTTTGATGTCTTCTAAATCCAATCATTAAAATACGTGAAAAAATCTAGATTTTTTCTCCCAAACCCTCATTCTTCTTTTTCTACAAATAAGAACAAGCTATGGTAGGTTAGGCTATGATACCATGAAGGATTTGAGAAATACAAATCCAAAGAATACCTGCATACAAGAACTTATTATAGAGAGGAAAAGACAAAGAAGATGTGAGAGTTTTGCTATGAGAATATACAAATTCTATTATCAGACTAAAAGAATAAGAGATATTTACAAAAGATCAATCCTTATAGAAGGAGATCAAAAAATTTAAAAGGTAAACCCTAAGAGGTCAATGACATTTAATAAAATTACTAATTAATTATTAAATGTAAATGTGAATTGCATAAAGTGAAATATTAAGAAGGGAGTAAAGATAATTTAATAAATTAACACTTTCTCTAATAGAAAGGAATATTTGTTGGGTACAATGAGAACACCAAAGGGTATAGATTCTATATACCTAGGTAGAGATCAGTTGAAATCAATAGAAATGTCAAATTTGAAGAAAATATTGCCTTAAAACTATCCACAGGTATAGAAAATGAGCCCATCGTAGAACTAGATGAAAATTTGCAAACTGAAAATCAGAGGGAGAACATATCAGAAGAGAATGAACTATTATTAGACACTGAAAAATAGAGACATCTCTAATATAAGAATAGGTTATTATGGGAAAGGAAAATTATTGAAGAAAATAATGTTGAACCAGTTGAAATATCCTGTGAGAGAAAGAAAACCAGAAATAAATCTTGTTACACTGCACTAGTAACTCATTTTACAAAATTTGAACCATCAACTGTTGAAGAAGCCCTATCTTTTCAAGCATGGAAAGATGTTATGGTTGAATAATATCAATCCATATTACAAAATGATGTTTGGGATATTGTACCTAGACTAAAAGACAAATCAATTGTTTCATCAAAGTGGTTATACAAAATCAAGTATGCTTCAGATGGTAGTACTAAAAAACATAAAGGAAGATTTGTTGCTCGAGGTTTCTCTCAAATGATAGGTATTGATTATGAGGAAACATTTTCTCTAGTTGCTCGATACACTTTAGTAAGGATGATTATTGCAATTGTGACATCCAAAGGATGGAATATACATCAAATGGATGTCAAGACCACATTTCTAAATCATGTCATTAATGAATGAGTATATATCGAATAACCTAAAGGTTTTATTATAAAAGAGAAGAAACTATATGTATGTAAACTAAACAAAGCTCTTTATGGCCTCAAACAAGCACCATGAGCTTGGTATGAATGGATAGATAGCTACCTCTCCAAATTAGGATACTCCAAAAATAAAGCTCATCCTAACATATTGTAGGTGCACTTTTAGTACACCATTTTAAAAACTTTTAAAGTCGTCTCTCATAAAGAATTCTCCAAAATTGTTTCCAGTTTGCTTAACAATATTTCTATGAAGGATAAAGATCAAAGTTCTAATGCAGATGTGAAAGTTCCTATGCCACAATTTAGAGTTCATTGCCTCAATTCATAATTAAAAATTTAGTTTGATATGATCTATTATGCTTCTTCAGCTTCACGTTCGTAATCTAACTTAGAGAAAAAAACACTTGAGTTAGTCTTCGAAATTGTTTGATTGAATAGACAAAAAGAAGTAGAATTGGAATTGGAATGCAAAATTAGAAATGGGATGTAGAACTAGATTTCCAATTTTCCCACCATAGTAGAAGCTCATTTGGGACTTTTTGCAAAGAAGAGGAGAAGTCGTTTTGATATTTTCTACTTATGGAGAAGTCAAAGTCTCATTTTCCACCTCAAAAGAGAAAATGAAAAATCTTGATTTTAAGCAGAAAAACATGAGTTTATGTCATCAAAATTGCATTTTCAATGTAATCCATGGACCAATTGGCACAAAATAGTGATCACAATAAAGAAGTGGAAAATACAATGTCGCAATCCATTTCTAGTTTGCCACCAGGTGAGAAGCTAAAAATAATTTTTTTGCTAATGGGAAGTCCCTATTGAAAATCTTGACAGATGCATTGGAGAAATGAAGAATGGACTTTATTGAAGTCAAGTAGATTAGAATTGTCAAAAAAAAAATTGGAAAAGAGGAATCCCAATTGGGAGGTAGAAAATGAACCTTCTGCTATTCACACTCAGGAATTGAAATCCTGCTAGTGGAGAAGTAAAAGTCCAAAATTCCCGCTAGGGTCTTTCAATGAAAAATGTACATTGCAAAAGCCACAGGGAGCCTTCGAATGAAATCCCAAACTCAACAAGTACATTTAGTGGAACTGATTTTGTTCTAATTATGAGTAGTGCTAGTCATCCAAAGAATAAAAATATATATATCTCCCACTGCAAAGATACGAAGAGATCAGATCATGAGGAATAGGGGACACACATAAACATATGTCATTGATATCAAGAGCAAGGCACCAATCATAAAAATCAATTTGAAGGCAAGGCACCACATTGAAATAATGAGGATTTGTCATCATAGTAATAGAAGAGCCCGATTCATAACCCCTACACAAGAATGATTCCAATGTGATAGTGAATGCCAAATGAGAAAATTCTAATGAAGGTAGCACATTGGAGATATGGTTCGATGAATGTAATAAGAAAGGCATCGTATAAAAGTAGTCTTAGCATATGAATAGTCAAGGTCACGACATCTTTAGAGTTTCCATGCAAATATCAGTGTTATGTTTGCCAAGAGATATTTCCTTATTATAGTAATTTAAAGCATGAAGCTTAGTACCCTCTTGGGCCATATAATTGCATATATGTAGGTCATGAATGTAAAGTAGTTGGTGATATACCATCTTTGGTGGCTCATTTGAAAGGAGATCACAAAGTTGATTTTCATGATGGTCCTACCTTCAATCACTGATATGTAAAGTCAAATCCACATGAGGTTGAGAATGCTACTTAGATGCTAACATTATTTAATTGTTTTGAGCAATACTTTTGTCTACATTTTGAAGTGTTTCAACTAGACACATCGCCTATTTATATAGCCTTTTTTGAATTTTATGGGAGATGATAATGATGCTAAGAACTTTGGCTATAGCCTTGAAGTTGGAGGTGGTGCTTAGAAATTGACATGGCAGAGCATGGGTATTTCTTAAGGTGTAGTCCACATTCTGAATAGGAAACATGTGTGAATGTAGTAGATTTTGATTAGAAACAAACTACCAAACCCATTATGAAATTATATACTGAAACTACAAATGGTTATGCAATAGAATCGAAGGAAAGTGCTTTAGTTTGGCATTATCGAGATGCTGATCAAGATTTTGGATCCTACCAGGTAGAAGAACTACTTGATCATCTTGAGAGTGTACTTGCAAATGAGCCCATATCTATCAAGAGTGGTACACATATTGTTGAGGTGAAACCTCAAGGTGTGAGCAAGGGACTGGTAGTAGAACAACTTCTTTCAGTAATGATGCAAAGAGGCACAATACCAAATTTTTTTCTTTGTATTGGAGATAACAAATCTGATGAAGAGATGTTTGATTGCATCACAACTGGCATGTCCAGACCATCACTATCATATGGAGAAAAAGTGTTTGCATGTATAGTGGGTCAAAAGCCTAGTAAAGCTAAATATTATTTGGATGATATTGCTAAAATCATAAGAATACTCCAAGGTCTGACCTCTACTTCAGATCAAGCAGCATGAAATTCATTTCTACATTGTTTTTCTTGAGAATGCACCTTGAACTTATTGGAGATGTGTCTAGGAATTTTCTTGCATAAGAAAGATGACATCAACATAGGGGTCAAATCTTGGTAATTCTAACTGAATGCAAGATAGTCTGTTAGGTATTATCCTCAATAGTTCAACCCGAATACTATTCCATGTGTTAGAAATTATATACAAATCTTCAAAGACATAAAGGGTAGTAATTAACACTTGGATAAATAAAGAACCTGAGCAAACCATCTAATATGAAGAGCATGTCTCAACATTTGGATTTGACCAAGGATATGAACTTAAAGAGAGATTTTGACGGTACTCCTTTCATAATAGGAATTAAACATCTATGTTAAAAAATGAAGATAACATGCAACGGGAAGATCGAATAAGGTGAAATGTCCACAAGTCATGTGGATAGACCAAGAATCAAATACAAATTGAATAGTTAAAAAATTGAAGAGGCAGAGTAACCGAATAATCATGAAAAAATCAACCAATCACTTGAGATATTATTTATGGCTGATCATTTTGAAGGAAAAGGGTTCTTCTTTTCTACAAAAGTAGGTATTGCTGGAGTAGAGGGGAGGGCATTTTATTTTTCTATATTTTTGTTTATGCATTGGAGATTGATAATCAATTTTTGTAACAGATTTGGCTAAGATTGCAAGGAAATGTAGTTAGAGTGTTGTGTTTGTTGTGTTTTAAAAAAGAAAGGTTTTGTTATGAATCAAATTACTTGAGCATCACTTTGTCTAATTACTTTCAATCAAAGTATTGTTATAATCAATTTTGAGCACTTTCTTTCATTCTTAGCTAAATGTTTAATGGGTGATAGATCAAAGTACTATCATTCATTCATGTTGTAAGGATTAGTATATTTAATCTTCATTTTCATTTCATGTCATTGCATTTTCATAATTAGAAACATCATTGCATTACCAATGTCGAGAAGTCATAGGAATTGTGGGTTTTTGGTATTGGCTAGGTTTAGGAACTAAAATTTGCTTGAGTTCTATCTAGGGTTGGCTTGGTTTCCCTCTTCTATTCTCGGGTTAAGAACGTACCCAATTAGTTTAGGAAGAAAAAAGATTCATTGAATATCATTCGACAAGGGAGTTGTACCTTTGAATTCAGAGGAAATCTATTAACTTGATGATAGATTATCCAATTATTGGTATCAAGTCGTTCTTTCAGATTTGGGCATTTGAGAGTTAAATTGAAAAAGAACCAATCTATTTACCAACACATATATTTCAAAATACCTAACGATAACATGTAAATACTTGTTTTGTATGTTGATGAATAATTAATAATAGGTGAAGATCATTTAATTGAAAGATGCAAACAAGATCTTATAGCTGAATTTGAAATGAAGGATCTGGGCCTACTACACTACTTTTTGGGTCTATAACTATGTCAAAAGAAAGACCATATTTTTCTAAATCAAGGGAAGTATACCCATGACATATTAACTAGATTTTCTATGATGGACTCCAAACCTCTAGCAACTCTTATGGAACAAATCTATACAAGCTAAAAGAAGAAGCAGTGAATTTAGAATCTATAGAGCCTACACTCATTGTTGTTAAAAGAATGTTTTCAATCATTGTTTTGTCATTGATGTCAAACCTACTATTTGTAGGAATGAAAATTTCTTATAAGATCCAAGTACTATCAATTAGTTGATTGATGAAGAGGATTTGATCAACAAGATGTAACAAGAGAACCTAAGGGAAAGGTTCAGTTATGATTTTGTAATGAAGTACAAGGATTAGCTAAGACATTGGTTAACTTGAAGATACAGAGGTTGGCCACACTTAGTAACTTTGGAGGAATAAGTTACAACAAGGTTGGTTGCAAAGCTTAAACTAAGTTCATCAATAAGTGTCAATCAAGCTAGTTTAAGCCAAGCAAATTTTTAGTTGGAGCCGAGCAAATGCAAAATCTAGTGTGTGCTGAGTAAATTTTAGGTGTAGAGTGAAGTTCAAGTGTTGAAAGATATAGAAAGAGCTAAGTTTCAGAAAATCTTAGTAGTTGTTGAGTAAACTTTAGGTGCCAAGCATCAGTAAAACATAGTTGATGCCGAGTAACACAGTATGTGCTAAGCACCAAAATTTCAATAGTCTCAAGCTATTGCATTATTGGAAATGAAAAAGATTCATTAAATCTAAGCTGAAAAAGTTGTTACCTTGAATTTTTTGAACCAGTTGGAGGATAAGGATGATGAGTTGGTGGAACAGAACTTTATGTAAACCATTTTTGAGTGAATTCAAGAGGATTCTTCATGATGTTTCTAGAAGAAACAAAATATGGGTTAGATTCAATGAATCCTACCTAATCCATAAAAATTTAAATTAAGGGAGGGAAGAATCGAGTAGGAAAATAAATTCTAGATTTATATTTAAGGAGTCACAGACCGAGATACAGGAGTTGCTGGTGTGCCAAATTGTGAAGTGGTTGAAGGGTGTCAAAGAGAAGGCATCTAAGAGAAGGAAGAACAGAGCACAAAGATTCTACTTCAACAAGTGGTTAGAAAGAGAGGATTGCACTAGTACATTGAGCATGAAGACTTAAGGAGACTAAGCTTGAAAGGAGGGCAAGCTGTCAGAGCTACAAAGTCTAAAAGCTAGGCAATGTCATGAGCTGAGAAGTGATCAAAAATTTGAAAACTAAGTTGTATGTTTTAATTAGGTCAAAACCACTTATTGTTACTATCTAGCAATTGTATCAATTAGGGTAAAAGAAAATCCTATGGAATTAGGGTGGTCTAATAGCCATTTGTAAATCCTTTGACAGGGTGGAATTCCAAGTGAATGTTCTAAAGTCCTCTAAGCAAGCCCACTTCTAACAGGGTGGTTAAATCCTTTAATTGGGTAACATTTAACAATGTCTTTTAGCCTTTAATAGGACATGCCTTTCGCAAGGCATCACTTCATAAGAGTGGGAATTGAGTAGCATGTTACTAGTGGTTTTTACCAAATTGGGCTTTTAAATAAATCACTCTGTTATGTGTTGATCTTTTTATGTGTTATGCTTGCATGTTTATTTATGGTAACTTGCTAAATAGGAAAGTTAAAGCTTGGATGAATGAATAAGTTTGATGGGCACACTTGATGAAAAAGTTTGAATAGGACATTTGGACCTTTAATAACTGATTCACCCCCCCACTCTCAATTATTCTAAAAAATTTCTAACATTGGTCCCAACATTCCTTATGTAAAGCTTTGTCAATCTTAATTCTATAGCCTAGAATGGATAAAGTTTTTAAAAATAAATCTTAATTAATTTTTAAAGTTATCATAATAATCATAACTTGATTGTTGAATGCCATTATAATGAATATCAAAGTGGGCTATGAGAACAATTAAATAATTTTGTTTCCTTTCCTATAAGGAGGGTGTCTCTATGCCCTTTACAATATTTTTGAAGACATATCATAAGTGGGTATGTGTAGGATCATGGTGTGTCAAAAAGTGGCGATGTGAAAAAAATAGAGTTTGAACATGTCTAAAATTGCTTCAAAATCCGCTCTAACTTTTTTCCACCTATCCAAGTATTAAGCTTGGAAGGAAAAGCCGAGCCTTATCAGATATCCGATCTAATATCGGATATTCGATAATCATATGACATTATTATTATAATATTATTATTATATTATAATAATATAAAAACATTATATTATAATCGTATAATATTATACTATAATAATAATATTATATTATAATGTATTATATTATAATAATATAATATAATATAATATTTAATATTATAATATATAGTAATGTAATATAATATATATATAATATAATATAATAATAATATTATATTATAATAATATAATAATATAATATAATATTTAATGTTATAATATTTATTAATGTAATATAATATATATATAATATAATATAAAAATATATAAAATATAATAAAATATAATATTTCAAAGCTATATGTTATATGTTATATATGTTATATCTTATATATAAAATATAAGATATGTGGGCAATCGGATATCCGATATCTGTAACATTACATATTAAAAAAAGACCAAACCTGCGGGCCCTTATTTCTCACATTTTGGGGGCCAGTATTAGCGCGTGACCGGATATCAAATATAGGATCGGATATCGGATATTAAGGTTTTTTTTTTTTTTTTCTCAAAACTAATTTTTAATCTAAATTCGATAGATTTTAGCATGATTTTGTTTGTTTCAGTTGAATCTAGAGTTTTTTTGAAAAAAAAGGTTAAAATTAAGATTTTTTTTTAATATTTATTACATTTTGCAATTTAGTAGGAATGGCTGATCAGAATGATGACACTGAGGCAGGGAATAATATTCCTCGTAACCCCCCACCAAACGATCCAGTACCCCCACAAAATCATCCACCAAACGATCCTCTACCCCCTCAAAACCCTCCTTGAATCGAGGATTTGATAAATGAAAATCTCACCGAGTTGAGAGGTTTGTATAAAACATATAATAATGTACCCGCATTGGCTCCTATGTTATCCACGTTAAACACCATAGTGGATAACATTGAAACCCTTACAAACCAACAAAATGTCACTCTTCATTGGCATGATCAAATGCACGAGATTTTTGATGATGTTTTGGATTATGATGAGCTTGCGGCCCTCAAAATAAGCAAAGACAATTTGGCCAGTCTTTTTGCGAACCCAAAAATGGGTTTACCAGTTGACCTAAAAAAATCTAAACCATCAATTAAATGGTGCACAAATGACGCCATACATGCAAACTTTTGGGATCGTTGGTGGATGGTCTTTGATATCCCTCCACATGGAAATTTAGACATACCATTTTATTTCCTTAGAAAATTATATGTTGAATTTGTGTTGAAACTTAAAGTGAACTATTGGAGCACTAATACATTTGGCATCGATTTGCGACAGCTATGTGTCACAATTACGACAAAAATGTGTCGCCACTATGACAGTAATATACGTCATTATTTTTTGGTCACAAATTACGATGTCTATCCTTTACCATCACCATTATGACACATATCCATCACAATTCATGTGGCTGACGTCACAATTGAGACAAAAACTAGAATCGTCAAAATTTGGCAAGGCACTATGGTGGCAACAAAAAATGACAGGGTTTTTCGATGGTGACATAGAGTCCTACTGAAAAACTTGGAAAAATGGTGGACGTCGCAATTGCGACAGACACCCAGTGTGACTCATGTCGCAATTGTGATGGAAACCAGATTCATCAAAATCCAGCAAGGCGCTATGGTGCCAATGAAAAAGGGCAGCATTTTTCAATGGCGACATAGCACCTTGCTAGAAAACTTGGAAAATTGGTGAGCATTGCAATTGCGATGGACACCCAGTTTGACTAACGTCACAATTACGACAAAAACCTGATTTGCCAAAATTTGACAAGGTGCTATGGCGCCAACAAAAAATGGTAGCATTTTTCGATGGCAACATAGTGCCCTGCCGAAAAACCTGGAAAACTGGCAAACATTGCAATTGTGATGGACACCTAAGAAATTGTGACAATATATGGCATCGCCGCTACAGCAACCCCGTTGTAATTCTATTGGTGCATGTCGCAATTGTGATGGATACAAAGTAAAACAAAAAAGGAAAATTGTTGTAGATTTACTCACTAAAGTATTATGCTTACTCGTAATTCTATTTTACAATTTCTACTCAATATAAATATCATAGAAAATACTATCATATGCTGACTAGGTTTTATGAGCAATAGAAAATCCTCATTTCTACTAAGCATGCCTGAGTGAAAAACCTATATTAGACCAATAATGATCTCTAGAATATCAGTAGATCACTAAATTACTTACCTGAAGGTAGATTCTTGTCTCAAATTGGCTCTTTATAGCATATTCATTAAAAATTGAAGCCAAGGAAGCAATTGTTACCTACAATGTTTCCAAATAGATAAGGATGGTATCGTAAGAAATTAGAGTTATGATAAAATAATAATCTTGCAGTTGTTTATGCAAGCTGAAAGGCAGTTAGATAAAATAATTAGTCGTCTTAGAAAATCCTATATTATTTTGAATTTTTTTAAATTAGAATACTAACAATATTTTTATCATACTTAGAAAGGGAAATTAAACTATAAAAATTGTAAAATTCTATAGCTTCTATATATAATTGGTATGAAAAGCTTACTCTATGGCTATTTTGTTTTCATGTAGTGAGGAAATTGTACTGTAAATTTTAAGAACTTGTACACATGCATCAATCGTAAGTTGATTGTATGATAATGCAAGGTAGACACACTAAGGTTTTCTCAAGTGTCATCACAAGTATCTGTACTCTCATTGCCTTTCTATCGTTGCATGAGATCCAATGAAACATAGGGACTCATTGTTTCCCTAGTTAGTTATGATAATCATATCATTGGTGATATCACAGTCCCAAGACAGTGCTAAGACCCAAGGATGGAATAAAAAAGCTACAAGTTTAGCACTTCATGACAGTTCAAAGCATGAAGCCTTAGATGCATAGGACAACAGTCTAAACATAGGACAAAATAGAGAAATATTTAGTATCTTATTGAGCTTCACTTTGTTTTGAGAATAGTTTAGTATTCTCTACTAAACAGGGCCAACCACATGAAGGTAGAAGCTCATTTGGCCCCACCCCCCTCCCCATAACATCACTCTACATTTCTCGTTAACATCTAACATTCATTCATTCTTTCAACCATTAATAAAATGTAACATTCAATCAATATCACATGATAACATTCATTAACACATTAGATTCATTAACATGCAACATTCATCAATATTATGCATTAACACATAATTTATGAACATTCATTAACACATAATTAAATTCATTGAGACATAAAATTAAGTCATTATCAATTAAGGTATGTAGATGACAATCAATTCTTTTTTTTCGTTCTGTTTATTTTTTCTATGTAAGCTCTAAGAGGAGCATCAGTGTCATCATCAATTCCCCCCTCATTAGTTGTTCTATTCTCTTTTCTTGATGATCTCAAATTCCTATGCTGTTGCAAAGGGGGGTCCTCTGCAATAACAAATAAAAGAGTTAAATTAAAAATAATTTCTTATAATTGTTACAAGTATTTAATTATTTTAAATAACATAACTATGGCACTCTTTACTTGATCTGACCACATCATTTTGTCTGGACTCAACGTCAACACACTCATGAACATCGACCCCTCAATCCTCTACAGTTGCTATACAAAATGTTATTTTAATCCAAACACCAATTGCAATTACATATAAAAAATTTAATAGCAAATGTATACCTCCACCACTGGGATGCACATCATGCAAACCTTCAGCATCCACAAATTGTGTAGAAGGATTGTTAGGCTGCATTCCAACATCTTACACATTGTTATCATTGCTTTCTTAAAACAGATATACTCACTTTATATTGGAACTTAACATCAAATAGACTAATTGGTAAACTATTCAATTTGAAATAAATTTCATTTAGCTTATTTACCTATGGCTCAGATGCATCATTATTAGAATCTTCCACACTAATTTAAGCTTATAGCCATTCAGCCATAGCTCTATAGCCTTGTTGGAAGCCAATTCTTTTATCCTCTTCTGTGAGGCATCTCTTGAACTCTGAGCCTTGCATTTTTGTGTGGTATGGTGAATTTTACTTGCATTGTTTCATCAACCAATGGAGGGTAGTTAAAATATCAAAAGAAAATGGTAAATAGTTAGTAGGGTTTCCAACCCTTGTTACACCTTATTTTGGTCATGTTGGATTTTTTCTAAACTATCTTTGGTGTTTGGGAGTCCTAGAGGATCCAATTGCACTCTTGGTTGGGTGTGTAGAATAAAGGTCAAGTGTTGCAATCTGCCCTATGACTGGTAACAGCAAGTTTTCCTTATACCTGATTTGTTTTGGGTTGTGTTGATGTTTGTTTTGGTTTCCATTTATGTTAGAGGGTTGGAGTTGTCCAAAACACTTGGTGTCAAGGTTGGGTGTATGAGGCCTTAAATGGTAAAAGGGAGAAGTAACTAGTATGCAGTCTTATGTGATGAGTTGGGTTCATGAATTAAAGGAGCAGTTGTAATAGCAGATTAGTTCCTTGTTTGAAGGTGAATCAAGCCTTGAATGTTCTTGTGGAGAACAGAGGATTAGGGTGATAACTTGAATTGCTTACTATAGACACCTAAAAACCTTTTGAAAATAAAGTATTTTTATTTTCTAAAAAATTCCTAATGACATCATCATTAATTTATTTATTTATTTATTTATTTGTTTATTTATTTTTATGTCATTAAATCCCTTTATCTTAATTAAAAATATTTAATTAAGGAATCCTTCCCAAAAATGTTTAAATCTTATTTAAACATTATTTCCTTATTTATTAATTATTTAATTAATAAATTGACCAAAAAACCCAAAATAAATAAAAAATTTATTTTTTGCTCAAAACTTGGCCAATTTCCTTAAGACCACTAACTTCTTCCAAAATCTTCTAATCCTCCTTTAATTTTGATTAAAGGCTAATCCCATCATTTCCTACCCCTAATCCCAACTCAAAATATTTAATTAAGATTAAATATTAATCCTCATGTTTATTAAAAAAGTTTTAATAAATATCTCCTCAACCCAAACCCTTGAAATAAATAAAACTTTATTTATTTCCTAAAATCTAATTTATCCTCATCCTAAGAAGTTCTAGACTCTTCTAGAAAGTCTTCGTCCTCATCCTAGGAAATTCTAGACTATTCTAGAAAGTCTTTATCCTCATCCAAAGTCTAGACTCTTCTAGAAGATGTCTTTAAACCTAATCCTAATCCCCTCCTAACCTTGTCACATTCTCTAAAAATTGGTTAAGACTTACTAACCCAAGCCAAAGTTAACAAATATCTCCTCCTTCACCCACCCTCATTAAATGCCATCCACTTGCCTATCCCTAAGCTAATCCTAAACCATCCTAAACCATCCTCTAATCATTTGCACAATCCTAAGCAAGCTTAAAACCCTCCTAATCAAGCCCAAGTCGAAATTACTCTCATCTCCCTCAAAATATCTCAACCATAAAACTTTATGAAGCCCACTAGGCCATAAATGACTCTTCCAAGCCCTTTTATTGCTCTTACAAGCCATTATGAGGGTCTTTATGAAGATTTTATCCCTTGAGCCTCCTTTGTTGACTCATCCTTCCCATTTCCTCCATCCTCTCACCCTGTGACATGTGTCACTCCCTGATTGGCTATAAGGAAGCATAATCCATGTGCTCTCCTCTCATGCAATCTGAGCCCTCCATGAGCTTTTCCCCATCCTTGCGTCTTAGCCATCAATCCCTCAAGCCTCTTGCCTATAAATTGGATCCTTCCCCTTTGCAAAATAACACAATCCATGAAGTAAAGTCATAATGCCATTTTAAGAAGCCATTTTACATCAAAACCATACACTCACACCCAAATTCCAACTCCATTTGAAGCCCTTTTTGAAGCATAAGCTTGAGCATACATCCTATCTATTTAGACAAAGCCACTCAACAAGAGAGCTTCTTATTGAGAGAGCCCATTAATGGCTCATGTTCTTAATTGAGAGCTCATCTTAGTCTATCTTGAAGTTTATGAATTTTGTTTAGTTTGTAAAAGCTTTATTTAAATTTGGTTTCTATTAGCATACTAACATTGCTCATATACACTTAGTTGTTCCAAGGTGCTAGGATTTTGTTGGTGCTTCCAAAGCATGTTACTCTACATCATATATTGGTGTGGAGGAACACTAAGATCCAAGTTGAGGATTAGGAGCATAGACAAGCTAGTCTATCCTAGCATTTCCCATCACATTATATAAAAAATTTGATACAATTTTTCATTTACTAATACTTACAACTCTTGCTTGAAGTTTCAAAAAACCACCAGAGCCAAGCTTGTGTGTCCCGTGCTTTTCTAGTCTTGCCTTTGTTGCCTTTGATGTGTCAGGCAATCTATGAAAAGTTTGAAATATGTTAGATAGTATAAATATAGAGGTTAATTAGTACATAATTAGATTCTCAATAGTATCACATACCTTTTTGTACTCTCCATTGGTGTAATATTATTTTTCTTGCTAGCTTTATACTTTCCATCCAAAATCAGAGCCTACCACTCAGCCTTAGGAACATAGGGTGGACACTCGTACCTAGGGTTATCTCGTAAATTTTTTTTGTAGTGGTCCCTAATATACTTCAAACATAAACCAACTTTTTCAAGGAGCTTGTTTCTCTTGAATGCACGAGGTCCAAAGAGTTGGGTCATGCTCTTTATAAGATCATCCTTCAACTTTTTGTCTTGGTTATTCTACCTTTTAAGGTAAAAAAACATGTTAGCCTCATAAATGAAGTGAAGCTACCTTTAATATAGTTCAATAAATGGATGAAAAGGAAAACTATTCTAGCAATGATATGAAATCAAAATAGTGGTTTGGGGTTTTAGTTAGGATATGATGTTCCACCAGGTATGCAATGTGGGCCCGAATATTTGCAAACACTCATCACCAAGTTTTTTGCAAAAAACATCATTCCCTACAAAAAAATCATGGGATCATTAGTCAATGAAGAGTGATCAAAAACTAAATTACTATTATATCACTATAGAATAATAATAACTTTAAAGTACCTGGAACTTTGGCTACTTTTAATGGAATGTGTTCATCGTCGCTGATGATCAATATGACATCCTTCACCGTTCCCATACTAGGAACATAGGAACATCTAGGAAATGATGCTGCAACTCCTATTGAAAAAAGTTTCGTAAGTCTTTGTCACGAAGTATAAAAGAACAAATGATAATTGATGTTAAAAAGTTGTAAAAAAAAAAACTATTTGTCGCTGTCATAAGAGAGAAAAAGAGGGATTTGTGTACTAGTAGATGGTGCAACATTTGATGCTTGTAAGCTGCGTGTTGTCGACTTAGTAGTCGAAAAGAGATTTGTGGTTGTCTTGGATGGAGGCGATGTCCGCATAGGATTTGAAGTTGAGGAATAAAATTGTTAGAGCATGCGTAAATATAGAACACGTACATAAATTCAGTCTTTATTGCATGTATTGTCAATGATTATGATAATTCCTATATATATTCAATGGAAAACACAAGTGGGGAATGGAACATGCGATCTACCTGAACCACCTGCAACACCCTCATCATGGGAATGGGGCTCAAAATCATGCAAAAAACTCTGTGAAGACAACGCATCCATATTTTAATTAATGCCATAAAAGAGCATAACATAAAAACCATTATTGAACTCTTGTTATAATTGAAAATTTCATTAATACTTACTTTTAAGGTTTCAAAGATGTGCAAAAATTCAGATGCCCTATTTTTTATTTCCTAAGTAGTAGGCTTAATGGTTGCCAAATGCATAATTTATTTCCCAATTTTCTTTAGCAACTTTTTAATCGAACCGATCGGGTCATCGGTCTCTGGTAAATCAATATAAAAAGGGTCCTCCTTAGGGGTGGGCTGCTGAGGGATTGCAGGTTCCTTTCCCTCCCTCCGACCACTAGCCCTCTGTGAAAAAAATAGTATTAGTATTATCAAAATTACTCCAAAACAATGAAGAAAACAACATTAAAAAAATAACATTTTGCTTCTATCTAGTTTGTACAATTACAATGAGTTTTACCTACTCATGTGTAGATGAGTCAGGAACATCGCCAACATCCCCTCTGGGCGGTTGCTCCATATTATGCCCCTATGTCAAAGATCAAGTATAAAAATGTTAGCCAAAAATTTATTGACTAAATGGTATGTTGGAGTCATTGATTAGAAGTTGGTTTAATAGTATGTACCACCCCCATGATAGTAGCCTCATTTGTATCTATGCGGTTCAATTTGTAATCAATAGAAAATAGGCCCAAACCATGTAATGATGATGGTGCTATGTGATATATCCTCTCATTAACACAAAAATAAGTGTTTATTGGAGGAAGTTCCTTGGGTACCCAATGTTTCTATAGATGTTGGTACCTTAAGGGCACCTCGATGTCTCCTTCCATCTCATCATCATAAGAACATGACCCCCCTTGAGCAAGGAAAAATTTCATGCGTTTATTGAATTTCCTTCTAGTCCTTTGACCTCTAGTTAGTCTCCCTATTCTAGATAAACTGCATGTCTCACTTTCCTCTTCTATTCCTATATTTCCCTCACTCGATGAAGACACTTCTGATAAATACCTATTCACTGGTACCTGCAAATGGGAGAGATCTTAGAAGACATCAATCTTACTATTGATAAGTGTATTAAATAGACTGTCTATCAGGAGTATTGACTTATACCTGTCGATCCATGAGACTATGCGGGATTCTCCTGAAAGGGGTTCAGTTTCGTACAAATGTAATTCAATTATTGTGAGCATAATCACATCATAATCATAATCACATCCATCATAAGAATCACATAAAAATTAAAAACATTAAAAGGCACACAATATAACACTTAAATCAGGCTCACATTATAAGCCTACTAGGGAAGTAGGTGTAGTGAAGGGCTAAGCACTTATATTATGTTTTCCCTATGAATTTTGTTCTAGGTACAACTCCCTTTTATAGATATTTAATGAATTCCCTTTTCTAAACTAAACACTTAAAAATTCTTTTGACCTAAAAGAAAATAAGGCTCAATACATTCACAAATTAATATGTATTTTAAATAGTTTTATTTAATTAATTTAGATTAATAGTTAATTTAGATTAGCAGTATTCTATTTCTAGTTGAAACTTGTAGCTTTTAAATACATAATGAATAAAATATGTAACCATATTAGAAAAATATATTTCTATCAAGAAATGAATATTAAATAGATTAAGGATTGATGGCATACCTCTAAATTTCATCATCATCATCCTTGTCGTCGTCATCATCATCATCATCATCATCATCATCATCATCATCATCATCATCATCCTCGTCATCATCATCATCATCCTCATCATCATCGTCATCATCATCATCGTCATCATCATCATCGTCATCATCATCATCATCATCAACATCAAAATCATCTTCATCATCATCATCAATAGCAGCATCTACATCATCTTCTACTTCTTTGGTATCTTCTTCTTCCATCACATTATACTTTATTGGCCTTCCTCTCGGTTCATGTCTAACAACAAATGACCAACCCAGTTTATGTGGAACCTCTGAGTAAAATAGATGCTTACATTTGCTTGGAAGAACATAGGGCTCATCCCCAACTAGCTCAAATGACCTTGTATTAACCATTTTAAATCCATTATCATGTTCAATAATAGTTCTATCAGGATCATTTGGATTAAGTCGCAGCCTATACCATTTGACAACGAAGAGTACTAATTTGAAGGAACTAAAGTCACACTCAAGTATATCATCCAAAATGCCATAGTATCAATTTTTAGACTCTCGAGGATGTAAGTCATTTCTAGATGAAATATTAGTCACTTGAAAGACTGCAGTTATTCCTGAATCACAAGTTTTCTTGGTATCATCCAACACTTTGATGTGAAATTTCTAACCATTACAGAACATAGCCTTGTGGTGTTTAACCTGCAATAATATGTGAAACATGTCAAAATTATTGTATCATGAATTGATAAACATATGGGTGATTAATAAATTTGTATGTACTTGGAAATCTCTTAAACCACGTGCTAAATCTATTTCCCTTTGCGTAACATTGGAATCTCTATTATGATGAGCTTCTTTAACCAATGAAGATACACCTTCCAATGTTAATGTCCAACTAGAATGTTGACATCGTTCAATCCATACCATCATCCAATCAAAGATTGTTTGCAATATACAAATGTAGTGCATCCCACTCTCAAGAACCTATATGAAAAAAAAATAGACAACTTACAACCAATTTATTTTGAAAATTATGAAATAATTTATTACAATAACATATTATAATTTATTACCTCTCACTTTCCTCAATGTACCTTTCCCCATCAAGTACTCCCCTTCTAATTTTTTAAAAGGATCGAGATCCCAAATGCAATCTACATGGATATTTGATGCAAACTTAGGAAGATATTCAGTAATGTACACCATAGTCTGGTATACCATATATGCCTCTACCATAGAACCCTCAAGATGTGCTCTTTTTTGAACCAAAGCCTTCAAATATTTCATGTGCCTCTCAACCATCCACATTGACCTAGTGTGTATAGGTCCACACAATTCAATCTCCTCAACTAGGTGTATGAGGTAGTGTTCCTATGCATTGAAAAAAGTTGGAGGTAGACACTTTTGCATTTCACACAGTAAATGAGGAATTCTTCTCTTCCAATAGTTTATATCTTCTTTATGGATTTCTTTAGATGACAACCACCTACATTAAGAGATTCAAGTCACAAAAAATATATAGATACAAGACTTTACAAAATAATATATAATAGATTACATATCAAGAAAAAAAAATCACGAATATAATAAATATATACAACAAATTGAAGATATATTACTGCTTACGTCATGTATTTTCCAAGATCGTATATCACTTGTTTGATGTTATTGTTGAAGGGCTCTGGGAGAGATAGAGGAACCATGTACTGCAGTGCAAGCTTTCTATGGTAGACAAGGGTTTCACGGTTGGAGATTCATGGCATAGAGCTAACCATACACACCAAATAGAGAAAATAGTACACAAAAAGATAGCTGGGACTGTTAAAACTAGAGCCAAAAATTAATAAATAAACACTACAACCAATATACCCTGGGAATATCTATTTGGAGTTGAAGAAGGAGTTCACTCTTTATGTAGTCCTAAATATGTGAAGAAGATGAAAGAAAGAAAGCAAAGATTTATTTAAGAAAAAATGTATTAGCACATGTAAGGTACAAGGTACAACTACCATTATATTAAAGTTTTTAGTTTTTTTTTGGCATATTTTTCAAAGGGGGAGAAGATCTAAACATGAAATATGTAGGTATGTGAGGAAGGAAGATTGTGGTATAAGAGAACATCTAAACACGAGCTAAGGAAGAGCTAAAATGTACATATGCATTGTTGACAAGGGATAGAAATGAATGAATATATAACAAGGAGAAAATAATCAATAAAGGAAAGGAATTGAAGATCTGATACTACAAATTTGATGTGATCAGTCATAGGTGATTTTTCTCTTAATAGGGTTTTCATGTTAAAATTTATTGTGTTCAAATGTGTGGATTATTGTGTTACATGTTATTTTATTCTTACTTTTTGTATACTTCTTGTTGATGTAACTCAATACATGAAGTATATAGTTAAAAGTTTATTACTCTAATACTTGGTGAAAGCTAACAATTTACTAGTGAAGGATGAATTAGATATTATTATGAAGTTTTAATATAGTTACCAAGTTGATATAGGAAAATTTTAAGTTTGTAAGATGCTGAGAATTTTTTAAGGTCCTATTTGATAGCCGAGGAAAATTGAGCCCCCCTCCCTTCGTAGTTATTTAACAAAAACATGTCAAGGTGTCCAACAAAGGATCATGGGAAAGAATGGGATGCATTAATACCATAGGAACAATATGCCTATAATGAATTGACAAATAGGAGAAATGGTATTAGTCCTTTTAAGATAGTATATCAAAAAATATAGAGGATATTTTAAGTTGAGGGATATGAAGAGTATGGATAAGAGGAGTTCTCATGCTAAAGATATAGTAGAAGAAATGAGAGAGGTTCATGAAAAGGTGAGAGCTAATTTATGGAAGTTTTTACAATTGACCAAAATGTTAGGAGAAAAGATATACAACAATGATACACTTGAATAGCGAGAGAATTTCCAAAGATAGTTAGGGTAAGATTATAATGGGAAATACTAGTCACTACAGGATCCTGGGAAAGTATGGAGAAATTTTTTACAAGTTGTTGTAACCACCTTATATAGGTCTTTCTCCTATATTCAATATCTAAGATTTGACCATGTTCAAAGATTTTATGAATGAAGGTGTTAAACAAACATATTCAACTCTAAATGACAAAGCCTAGGTGTCTGAATTACCATTGACAAAGGAAACGTAGATTAAAGCTATTGTGGATAATAGAGAATCCAAAATGACAAGGTGCAAGGTGTAATGGGGAAAAATAATTGATAATGGATCAGACTATAAAACTTGGAAGCCACATGGATGCTAGAGGAAGAAATTAGGAAGAAATGTATTGATTTGGATCAATTTTTCTCTAAGAGGACTTTAGACTTCTTCTCTTTGGGAGTATCATGCAAGAACACCTCAAGTTTAGATTAAAGGCCAAAACTAATTAAGTTCCTAGCATGGCATAATAAGTATAATAAATTAAATCGATAATTTAGACCAATGATGTAATGGAAAATAATATTTTTAAGCCAAAGTTTAAATAATATTGTAATGAGAAAACAAAGGGACCCAAATTGATACATGAAGTTTCGCAATCAATGCAAACAAGGTTTCCTGCATAATCCTTACTTTGATCAGTAAAAAAGAAGTTTGATTTCTGTGTCCTTTTTTGGCAATATTGGTACCCATTTGATGATCCATTTTTTGTAGATGATAGAGGGTCAAATATACTTTATTTTAGTTTGTGAAGTACTCAATTTCATTATGTGGATGAAAAGATATTCAACTTTTTGTGCAAGCTGTCCAAACCCTTACTAGGGTAATCTGTAACTTTGTACAAATAAATCTGTAATATTAAATGTGGACCAAGACCCCAAATTCTAATAGATGGTGGGGAAAAAGGTGTATTATATTCCCTCTTCTTTGTAGGAACCCATGGACAAGAATCCATGTGTATTTGATCAAACAAAACCATGAAAAGTTGTCTCAGATTACATAAAACAGAGATATGATAAACTAGTGATGATTTTGCTCACATAGGGAATTTATTGAAAAAAAATGCCAAATACACATTACAGCTATGGATGAGTGGTGGGGTCTCCTTTTTGCTGGTGACATTTTGGTTATGGGAGCCAAGTTTAATCGCATTTTGAAGTGTTGGGAATCCTTTAAAAAAATTGTGTTCTTTTGGAGATCCTCTAAAAATCCCATTATAGTTGTGGGATCCAAAATAAATCCCATGGAGGTTTGGGGAGTCTTCTTAAACCCTAGAGTTGCAGATCACTTTCTAATGATCATTTCTATGAGGTATGTGATTTTTAAAAGACTTGGGAATCCTATCAAAATAATTGTGAAATCCAATTCAAAATTTGGGAGCATTCCAAAACCCCAAAGTTTTAGTTGGATTTTTGATGATTGACCTTCTAAGGTTGTGGGTGATGATTTTTTTGAGAGCCATGTTAAAACCCATAGTAGTGGCTATGGGAGCCAAGTCAAAACCCAATGATGAGGTTCAGGGAGCCTTTCTAAACCCCATGGGTCTCCTTGATAGATAGAATCATTATGTTATGTGTGGCTTTAACCTTGTGCTAACTTTTGGGAAAGTGGATCTTTGTTTAACTTTATTTTAGTTGTCAATTGTTTTCTTGTTTTGGGTTGTTGTCTTGTAATACTTTTTCTATTGTAGCTATTTATTTTAGTGGGGTACCATGTCCCCTTAAACATTATATTGTTGTAGATGCTCAAAAATGGTTCGCAACTATGATTTCATCACTTCTTCATACTAATTTGTCCCATTTTCACATTTTACTAACTCTGATCTTTTGGCCAAATTGACCATATTTTTTCATTTGTATCCTCTTTCATATCAATTTCATATCAACTCAAAATCATATCAAATCAACTTGAAACCATTTCAAATCAACTCAGAATCACCCAAAATCACTCAAAATCAGTCCTAATCAACCCAAAACATATCAAACATCCCAAATCAATCATCATTTATCTACTCCTAGGTATTTTTGTGGCTTTCAATGCCTTGGAAACCGATCAACCTATCAATCTTATCAATCTGACCTTAGTATTGTCGTGGCTCTTAGTGCTAGGTCAAACTATCATTCATGTCATTCAATCTTTGACATTGTTGAGGCTTTCAATGTTAGATCACGAAATCATCAACCATTTTAATAATATTGATAGTGTTTGTCGATGTTATTATGATCAACCTTTTCAATCAACCTCGATCCTGTAGCATTTGCAGTGTCGGTTAAATGTTACCTATCAAACAATTTGTGTCATGTGTCCTTGGCATGTTATCAATTTCAATCAATCAATCTAACCATGGCTTTGGTCTACTTGTCATCATCTTATTCGATATCCATCATCATCATATTTTATCAAAGGGTACAGTCGCATTCATTTAATCAATTTGGCCAATCATCTGCTAATTTTCTCTATAGGATTAAATAACCCATAATTTAATCCTATTATTCTTTCTAATTATTCTTCCTAATTATCATCCTCAATTAATTTATTCATTATCTGCAAACCATGGAAATTTACAATTTTCTAAGTTCAATTTTCCATCATTAATTCCATTTTCTACTAATTCTTATTTTGTGGAATAAGAGGATTTTTAATTCCAATATTCCATAAAATATTGCATCATCATGACACTTGGATATGACACCTCATGGATTCTCCTTTGACACTTGGCTAAGATTTTTCATAATCAAATATTCTTATCTCTTATGCATGTCCCTATTTGGCTTATTCGTCATAGATTCTTGACTTTAAGTGGGTTGAGGTGTCTTATGACGCATCATAGATTCTCTTCCACATTTAGCCAAGTTTAACTTGCATGCGTCATAGAATCTTACAATTGGCATATTTTTTGATACGCGTCATGGATTCTCAAAGGAATCTATTGCCACATCGCATATCTATGGGTGACAAATCCAATGCTCTCATCCTCCATGTCAATTATAAATTGGACACTCTTTCTCTCATTTCGGATCTTAATGCTTAAGTCTTGAAAATCCAAATTCTTGAGTCTTTGAGTTCCCACTTCTTTGGATTTACACTTCTTTCTCTCACACTAAAATCACACTTCTAATATTCTCATGGCATTATCCATATCATAGGCTTTTGCTTCAATCTTGTGTGCACTATAGGCAAATTGGAGTTACAATCATTTGGAGAAGAAAGAAGGACATGAGAGCTACAAATGAAAGAGGGGGTTTCTATTGCTTTCTTTATTAGTTTGGCTTTCATGGTAGACTAATGGGTGCTAACGTATGATTATTGAGTTTTGTGATTTCTCATAGTATGTTATGCATTTAACCCATTTTCTAGCCTCCACATTTGGTGAACCTGATGTGAACATGCATATGTAACTTAGGTTTTCTTGTTTTATGCTTGTAGGTGCAAGGAAGGAGCTCACTTGGAAGGGTATAATGCATATCTTCTCTTCTTTTTCACACCTAGATTAATTAAGGGGTCCATTAAAATTCTTGTATGCTCTTGTTTCATGCATTATGTTAGCTGGTTGTCCTAGGGTGCACTCTTCTCTATCAGGGCACACTTGGGACCCCTAGGAGTAGTTTTAGGAGTCCAAAAGAAACCAAAACCTCTTTTTTTTGTTTTTGACTTACCAAATACATCCAACTAGGCCCCAACTATGTCATTGATTCAGTCTACACTGTTTGGGTGCACTTGGGAGTGTAGCTTTGAAAATTTCAATTTCTAGGTCTTGTCTAGGCACCATTTCCCCACACTTTGTACTTGACTTCCCAACTGCGCCCAAAAACTACCAACTATGCCTAACTAGACCCCAACTACATAATTTCCATAGTTTTCACTTTTTGGGCACACTTGGGAGTGTTATGAGCCATTTTGGCCTTCTGGGGTCCAATCTGCTCTGTCAGAGCACACCTGGGTTCACAGTAAGCACATGCATCAATCAAAATTTGCATCTAAGGTTCCTATCACTCTCTAGGACATAGAGTAGATGATTTTTTGTTACTAATGGTCTATTGGCAGCATGTGGCAATTTTTGGATGAAGATGTGATCATAAGAAACTACTAATGTGTGCTTTGCAAGATGTTGTCGAAGACTTTGTGTGTCTTTCAAAACTATGTGTGTGGATTTCCTAGATTAGATAACATTTTGTTTTGTGCTTAAAATGAACCTTTTTCTTTTCTGCTTGGCATGTCTGCAGTGTTAAATCCCTATGAGTTGCATTGGACATATCCTCTCTCCTCACCATTCGTGGATCTTGGGTGTAAGAGAAATCCATGTAACTTCTATAGGAGGCCTGCCTTGGACCAAGATACTCAATATTGGGTATGCCAAGGGATGACCTCAGAGCGGTAATGGGCCAAAATCTAGGTCAAAATTCTAGCTGCTATATAAAATTTGATTACGGTGAAATTCGTGTCAGCAATATTGCTGCATGATAGCTCTCCTCTAGTACCCTTGTGGTGTGTCAAACCCCGATTCTCAGGGCTAGGAGACCTTCTGCGAAAGTTTATCATTCACTTGCTAAACGGAATGTCCTTACTAAAAATTGTGTTTTAGTGGCCAAAATCCTTTCTATCCACTGGCTCAAGGGGTCACCCATGCTCGTGAAGACATCCTACATTCTCGCGGTCCTTAGTAGAGGCAATAGTCCCTTGGGAAGTCATGCCCCTTTGGAAGAAGATCTTGGTAGCCTTGAGAAGTGAGTGCACTATAAGAGGGAGTCTGTGGTGCCAAGATCCTAGGTTGTCCGCTCTGGATAAGTGTGGCTAAACTTTGGTTCAAGTAGGAATTCAGTGGATACAGTCCTAAAAGCCTAGGTTGTGGTGTGTTTGTTAACTTTTAACAACAACTATTCTTGTCTTAATGTGTCTTGCGTGTGTGTAAACATAATCAAGATAAAAGCCAAACTCTTAAATTTACACCTTGGATATCATTTGAACTTGTCAAAACATTACACATTATCAAAATATTATGCCAAACTTTGGTTCAACACACTCAAACCTTGGAAAACATGGTGACTTGTACTCCTAAACATGCTTGGCAAAATGTAGATCTTACACTTGCATAGACTTCACATGCATTCACCCTAGTATAGGCCTCATTCATGCATCATATGGACTTCATATTGCACCTTTTAGTCCTCATTTAGCATCTATTACCTTTCTTATTGCATCCATTTAGGTTCAGTTTACCTCCCTTAGTCTTTTGCATTCCCATCTCAAAATCAGTGCTTTCCATTCACCACCTTGCATCTTTGCATACATATTCATCATCTTGACCACTTTATCCATCATTTTGGGTGTCCTAACCATCATTTTGAGCATTCATACTAGCCCTAACATTGTCCCCTACTATTTACCTCTTTGTGACATCAATCCTAAAATCATAGCTCCTAGAATTGCCTCAGTTTCAGCCCAGTTTACCAACTGCGCCCAGAAACTACCAACTGCATCATTGACGTAGTCTACACTATTTGGGTGCACTTTCTTGCCTTGAGACCCAATTTTGGATTCCAAATAACATTTTGGGGCTTCAACAGTGTCCTTAGGTTCTTGGTTAGCTCCCCTTTCTCTAGCTTGCCTAGATCTGCATTCTGCATCACCTAGTCTTCATTACCTCCACTTAGGAAATCATTCCTTAGGTTATAACCTCTATTATACATTTCCCATCCCATCCTAACATCAACTATAGCATCTTAGCTTCTTGGCATATCAGTTTGGCAACCATACCTTTCAGGATTAGCAAACATTCTTCCTAGCTTACCAATTGCGCCCAAAAACTACCAATTGTGCCCAAACTAGCCCCACCTATGTCATTGACATAGTTGGTACTATTAGGTTGCACTTGGGTACCTGCATGACCATTTTGGGCCTCTGAACTACACTTTAGGACCCCAAAACTGCATCTAGGAGCCTCTACACCTCCCCGTTCTACACTTGACTCAAAACCATATCTTGCAACCAAAATCCCCTTTTGCATCATAGGCATTGTCCATATCACACATCCGCTCAACATTACCACCATTTTGAGTCCTCAAAACATCATTTTGAACCCACACAACCTTTGAATTTACTCAAAAATCTAGACAAAGTAAGAGTCTTAGAGTATCCCCTAGTGTTGACGGATAATGGATCTTGACTAGTCTTTTTATCTTTTCTTATCACTTTCTAGGGTAAAAATCTATCTATGTCTTGATAGATTTGACCTTATAATCTTTAATCAATTTGATCTTTTCATCTTTTATCAATTTTTGGTCAAGCTCCAAATTCCTTTATCACAAGGTTAAACTCCTAGACAAAATACTTTTAAAATGTTTTACCTAAATTCAAAACTTTCTATATACCCTTGTCATAGCATAATCATACCCCTAGCATCCCCAAACATCATTTTGACTTACCCTAGTGGTATATTCCCTTCATCTTGCATGGTCCAAACCTTAGCATCATTCTCACTAGAAAACCTTATCAGATTACCCATCAACCAAATTTCCTTCTTGATCATTTATCCTCATTTTGCATATCCTAAACATCATTATCAACCCTTGGAAACCATCCTTTTCATAGTCTACCTTGCATACACCTACCTTTAGTGTCATTACCAAGTCTAAAACATAACCCTAACCTTCATTTTGCATACCCTCAAAACATCACCTTGCATTTGCATTTGCATAACATCCCTAGGACATTTTCACTTTGCACATCAAAACCCTAATTCATTTAGCATTTCCTCACATTGCATAACACTTAAAAATTCCAAAAATACTCATATCTTGCATACCTACCACTCTTAATCACCAAAACACTCAAAATTTTCATTGTATCCGCATTCTTAGGTATCATGTCAGAACTTACTAGGACACAGTCAGCTCAAAGACCCGAGGAACTTTATCAACCTTTTTTTTCTAAGGCACAAGCACAACCAAAATCTCATCCAAGATAGAGAAAGAGCAAGAAAACCCAAAAAACCTTTGACGAAGACCAAATTGAGGCATCACAACCATTACTAGCAGACCCCTTGAACATGTATCCGCAAGATCCTCATAATCAAGCTATGGAACAACAAACCTTGAACAATGCACCTACCATGAGATTTCCCCCAAACACTTCCCCATCACATGGGATGGTTCAATGGAGTCCTGACTTTGAACCTATATTTTGTGCCAATACCATCAGGAGGAGGAAGTGCACCAACCACACCTGAAGATGAACAATCACACTCCTTTAAATTTAGCCAACCTAACACAAGTACCTTCAACTATAACACATCAAACATACAACAAGGTACTATACACCTCAGTGACAACTCTGACACTGATAATGACATCACTGATGAAGAAATGGCTAGGGCATGTCAAGACAAAAGTTTTCGCAAGAACTTCAAACGTTTGGTAGCCCAAGAAATTGTCAAATTTAACCCAAACTTGGGAGGTCCTAAATCCAAAAATAAACCCAACACAACTATTGAAAACATACAACCCATGATCAATTTGGACTTAGATAAAGGAAAAAAACCTTTGGAGTTTTCAAACATGATAGTGGCACCTATAAGGTCCCATCAAGAATCAACCATCAAAATCCTCCAAAGTACATTTGAAAACATCAATGTCAACCCCTTGTTTGAAAAAATACCATCAATTCCTAAACACTCCAAAAGGACAATAAGACTTGATTTTAGTCACATGATGCAACAAAAAGAAGCACCTAAAGGGACTTGTGCTCTAGGGATGCCAGACATACCTTCTCTGGAGGAAAATCAACAAAGCACACCTTTGCTCCTAACTTTACCAAGTGCTATGACATCAAATGCTATGGAGCCTCTCATAAGTACAATATGTGAAACATCAAGTGCAACCATCCCTATGGACATACAAAGGAAAAGTCTTATTGACATAACATCCATTCCCAATAGGTACACGTCACATAGTCAAGTCAATATGATGTCACAAGTAGGAACATCTAACACACAAAGGTACCAAAACAACAATCCAAACATGACGTTCAATTCTCAAGGACTTAGTCAACCCCCACGACAATAAAAACCTACAGTAGTACAAGGACTCAACACTTCCAAGGCACACCCAAGTCTATATCCACTTAAAACACATCCCACATATCAACAACAACATCAACCACAATGACAACAACATCAAGTGGGGCAAACATCCAATATTCCTAAAATGCAGTTCCATGTGAACCCACTTGACTTACACACAATTTATCAACAAAAATTTCAGCATCAATTCCAACAACAACAAATGATGTTTGCTAAACAACAAGAGCAACTCAAGCAATAGTTGGAATACCAAAGACACCTTGAGTAATAAATCACATACTAGAACCATTTGTTACAACAACAACATGTGCCACAAAAACCTCAACAAATACCTCTACAACAACAAGCATGTACATGGTCTCACATACAACCAACAAAGGTATCCCAACAACAACCACAACAAATGGCACAACAACAACACATGGTACAACAATCATAGTCAATCCCACAACAAGTGCCACATCAAATACCACAATAATTTCCCCAACAATAAGGACCCTTTTGTCTTCGAGGTACAAACATACCTCCACCCCCTAGCAACACCTCATCAGACTCATTAGACACAGAAATGTCAGAACCAAGTAGACATAGTTCCCGTCATAGCAAACGATCTACTCATAGACATAAAAGACTTGAAGGAAAGATCATCATGGAAAACCCTAATGAATAACTCTTACAACAATTCAAACAACTTTCCAAACAAGTCAAGGCATTGGGAGTCTAGAAGAAACAAGCTCTATACACAACAAGGGACCTACATCCTAATCCATTCAATAAAAGTTTGTATATGTCTCCATTCCCAAAACACTTTGAGGCTCCAAGGTTTGAAAAATACCAAGGAAAAGGAAACCCTATTGATCATATCAGAGAATTTTGTGCTTCATGTACTGAACTCAGTGATGAGCCCACTTATGTTATGAGATTTTTCCCTTGTTCTCTAGGTGGGCTTGCACTTGAATGGTACTCCAAACTTCCTAGTAATATCAAATCTTGGTCAGAGCTAGTAGACAATTTTATCTCCCACTTTGCCTTTAACATTACAAATGAGGTGACACTTTCTGATTTGTGCTCAACTAAACAAAATATGGGAGAACCATTCATCACATTCTTACTCTGTTGGAGAAGCTTAGTTAGTCAATGCTCACTAGACATTCCTAAAGAACAACAAGTTAACTTGTGCATTGAAAACTTAGTCCTAGACTTAATGTATGAACTCAAAATCAAGAGTCCAAGCACCATTTCTAAACTAATGAAAAAAGGGGCTAGTATTGAAGATGCTCTTATCCATAAGGGAATCCTCAAGATAAACAAAGAAACCACAAACACCAACTCATCTAATGACAAGGCAAATTTTTTCTCCAAAAACAAGAATGTGACTAATGATGGCATTGTGGATGCCCGCACGATTAGTACAACACAACCTCAACTGAATTTGAAAGGGGAAAACCCTACAAATTCACAAACCTCAAATCAAACATCAGCTCCACAACAGAACTAGAGACTTCCATGCAAGACTAACCTCAAAGAAATCCTAGAACCAAAGACAAGAAATTTACACCATTGGGAATACCATTTGAGACTACATTACAACAGTTACTAAGTAATAACTTCCTACAGCTACCCCCAATCAAAGATGAACCATTAACTAAAGCAGATTGGTGGGATGATAAAAAGTATTGTGATTACCATCGCACCAAAGGACACAAGACTTCATCGTGCTTCCAATTGAAACATGCGATACAAGACCTTATTAATGACAGTGTAATCATAGTTGATCCATCAATATTTGCATCCAACTCTGATCACACTATTTTCAAAGATTCTTTGGGTAATCATGACAAAGAGAAACCCTCAAGTTCAAACTCAAACTCACAAGGTAATGTGAATTACACATGCACTGGCTATGACTACACCATCAATTGCTTTAATGAGTCTGACTTCTACATATCCACATTCACATTGAAGGCTGAAGACCCTCATTGTGCTATCACTACATGTAGTAGCAAGATCACCCTACCTAGAGCCCCATCTAGACCTACTGCTTCTAATAGACCTACACCCCCTAGTAGACTTGTTGCTCCTACTTCATCTAATTATAGCCTTGTTGAACATCTTGGCAAAACTCTTGCACAAATATCCATCTTGGACCTACTACGTGCATCTCCCCAACACCAGAAGATCTTGGAGTAAGCCCCTAAAGAGTCAATAGTCCCATATAACATTAATGTTGCCCAATTCCAAGCCATGGTTTGGAACCTATCTACCTCACAACATATCACCTTTTCCCCTTGAGATATTCCTAAGGAAAAACCTAACCATAATGATCCCCTTTATCTCGAAGTCTTCATCCATAATGCCAAAGTCAGATGTGTCTTAATAGATGGAGGAGCAGGACTGAACATCTGTAGTCTTAAGGTTGTCAACAATTTGGGTTATTCTTAAGATGATGTAGATCCCTCTCGAAGGATCACAATCAAAGCCTATGATGATGGTGACTATTTCTCTATAGGGGTTATCATCTTACCTATTAGAGTTGGTCCAGCTACTAAAGATACATTGTTCCATGTCCTAGCTATAGAAATGAATTGCAACATGATACTAGGACACCCTTGGCTTCATGCTATGAAAGTAGTCCCTTCTACATATCATTAATGTCTGAAGTTTTCCTATCACAACATAGAGGTTAACATCTCGGTGATCCAAATCCTTTCCAATTTTGTGCTAATCTAAGAGATGCTACTGCATTCCAAATCCCAAAAAACAATGAAGCACAACCCACAAATTCCTCTAAGTATGTGGATGCTGATATAATGCTCAGTAAAGCCAAGGAAAAGATGAAGATTGAAGACAATGGGTGTGGAGAGTACTTTATGTCTCAAGTCTCTCACATTAGGGAGTCACTAGTTTCTCCCCAATCTCATGGTAAATCACAACCAATTCAAGCACAACATTCAAATATCAGTACAAAGAATGATACTTCTATCAATGAGAATACTTCTATTTTTATGGAGAAAGCAAAAGCAGAACAAGAACCCACTTTGCTATCTTCTAGTAAGTATGGAATTGGGTTCACCATCATGCAAAAACAAGGCTATGATGGCTATAGTGGTCTTGGATCTCAGAAACAAGGAATCATTAAACCTATCATTACAAAAGGATGACCTCCTAGTTTGGTGCTTGGATTTAAACCATTACGAATAGGTCCTCCTAGTACTATAGTACCTATCTGTAAGACTATGGATGTTTTGAATGATGAAAAGGCATCTAAGGATATCCCACATGAAACCAACAATCCTTTGACTTTTGAGCATAACCCCAATGATACAATGGAACCTAATGCCCATATCCATAGCTTTAACCAAAGCCCATTCAGCATTGATGATGACACCCCCTCAAGTTATCCTGAACCTTTGGATTGGGACCAACGTGGACCACTAATTTTTGATCAATTCAATGATGATGACACTCTCACAACAGACTTTGAAATCTATAAGGCATTATGACTGAAGATCATAAAGAAGCTTTTTCTCCTGAAGTGAACACATTGGCATATTGTTGGGAGTCAACTCCATTTAACAACAAAGAAAATAATAATAATGAGCATAGGTCTCTTGGTGAAAACTGAAAGGTACCATTAGACCATAAAAAATCAAAAGCTAAGCAGCTCCCAAGGATATAAGATGAAAAATATGATGCCATGAATATCAATGTTCCAACATTCAACATGCCACAAAGTCTTTTGGAGCTCTCTCAATCAACATTCATATGGAAGGTCATTGGTCTCAACCCTCTCAACCCTCCCTTATATCCATTTGTTTATCCCCAAATCCAGCTAACTAATTTTCCTAGCACTGAAGATCACATCTCTATCCCATAAGCCTTTACATATGTCATCATTAGTAACATCCCACATGAAATTTCTATTGACCCAATTATCCTTAGATGCCTTGATTCGCAAGAGACAGACATTGTATTACATACGGTACACGATGGTATATCTCGAGGCCTTTCTAGTGATTTGATTTTAGCTATAGACTCGGAACAAATCCTACATAGTTATGGTTAGTCATGGGTCCAAAGATTATCAGCTAGCAGCACCAACAACAAATATCTTCTCAGCATTTGTCGGTGACATTCTTGATTCCATCTAAAAGTCCTGAAAAAATAGCAAAAAAATAGCAAAAAGTCCTGAAAAAAGAAAAGAAAAAAGTGAAAAAAGTCATTAAAAAATGGATGCCTTGATGAAAACCTGGCAAACAAGTGTCTTGGCATAAAAATTTGATTCAAGAGAAAAATTTTGTCCAAAAGTGAAAACCTGGCAAATAGGCGCCATGTGTAATCAGTTGTTGCTCCTCCATCTATCAAGTTTCCATCTAGTCTTTTTCCCCTCTGTCGTTCCTTGATCACATTCTTCCTATTGCAAGACATCCTTGGCTCCTTGACCATGGCTCACGAATAGGTTAATGTCCTTTTTTTATCTTACCAAGCATTACCAGTCTACACACACACTCTGTCATTTGGCCTTTGTATATAGTTTGTGTCTTGTCTAGGGGCATATTACCTACATGGTGCATGAGTTTGAATTTGAAATAGGGGCATATCCCTAAATTCTTTTTATCCATTGGACCTATCACATAATAGATTGGAGCTAACACTTGTATATGCTTTTATGATCTTAAAAAAATTTTAAACATTCAAATACAATTATGAAAAAATCATTAAAAATCACATAATGTCCTGAGAAAATCTATAAAAATCACATAATGTCCTGAAAAAATCCTAAAATCACATAAAGTGCTAAAAAAATCTATAAAAATCATAGCATGTCCTGAAAACAAAAGCACTAAAAATCATAAAATGACCTAAAGAAATCAGTCACACAAAAAAATCAAATATCCTCAAAAACCCTAAAAATCACAAAAGCCACCAAAAATTTGCAATAAACCTTGTACATATTCACTATGGATAACCAACCCTTTTTCATAAACACTTGCACTTTGCAAGCTGAAACTCAAAGCACTACACTTCAATGCTAATCACAATATCTGAGTAACATGAACCAACAATCAATCCAACATATCACTATGAACTTATCAACTAAATCCACAACCAGAACTATCACATTATCAACATGTCAAACACTATCTATGCACCTTAAACATTAACAAGAATGTAATAATGGACAAGAATAGTTGTTGGCTCATGCTGTTTAGTGAGTGATTTTTTTTTTTTTGTTTTTCTTTAATATTGTTCTTGTGCCACTCAATGATATAAAATTGATCTATGAGAGTGGTCGGGATGGTTCATGGTCATCTTTTTCTAATTCTGTCGATTATAATGTACCTTTGAGAGTTTGGGGCATGTACATATGCCTTAGGAAGGACAAGGTCATTCTCTATTTGCATCATGCTTGTTTACACAAAAGGCTTGCATTTGCACTCTAACCCTTTATTCCATGATGCGTTGCATTCCATTTTCCATATCAAAATAAAGCTCCATTTGACATATAGTGCACTTTCTAGAAGCAAAAGTCTTTCCATCATACTCACATCTCCTCATCTCATCCTTCTTTTTCATCTCATTCTCCATCACCATAATCATGTCTTCCGATTCATCGAATCATCTTCATCTTGCATTTGTGCATTCTTGCATCATCCTGCACTGTCAATCAACTTTCTGTGGCTTTCCACCTAGTTCAACCTTAGTTTGACATTTGTCTCATCATATTTGACCAAATCTGACCATTTTTCATGATTTTACTCATTCTTTGACATCTTTCCACCATTTTGGGCATGCATGCAAAGTTTTGAGACATTTCGAGTCCAATCGGGCTATTTTTGGCCCTTGGAGCCTTCTCGGGCACATTTTGCACTTTTTGAGACCACTTGAGCTTCCCAAGTGTGTCATTGATGCACTTGGTACTGTCATGACACACTTGGTCTTACCAAGTGCATCAATGATGCACTTGGTTGAGTTTTGGGCGCAGTTGGGGACCTAGGATACCCAAAATTGCTCCCAGAGCTTCTAGGTTGCACTCTAGAGCCCATAACTTTTGCGTTTTAACTCAGATTTGCAATCTGTTAGTTGTGTTGCATTCATATATTCATTTTAAACAAAATGAGCTATCATTTTCATCATTTTGTGTCACTGTTGAGTGGTAACCCATGCAATTACTCTCAAGCTCCCGATTGACCTTATTCTGCACTCTGAGCCTCATAACTTTCACATTTTAGCTGTGATTTTCATTTTGTCAGTTGCTATGGTTTTGTCTTCTTTTTGTTGATAAATTGACTTATCATATACTTATCTCAGTCAATTTCTCAAGGGATCACCCATATATATCATCCCTACTAGGGCATGTTGTGGCTTTCTCATTAGTTATTCTTTGATACAACACTCTAAATCACATTGTATCAAACAGGGACAAAATGTAGATGCTCAAAAATGGTTCGCATCTATGATTTCATCACTTCTTCATACTAATTTGTCCCATTTTCTCATTATACTAACTCTAATCTTTTGTCCAAATTGATCATTTTTTGTCATTTGTATCCTCTTTCACATCAATTTCATATCAACTCAAAATCATATCAAATCAACTCGAAACCATTTCAAATCAACCCAGAATCATCCCAAATCAACCTAGAATCACTCAGAATCAGTCCTAATAAACCTGAAACATATCAAGCATCCCAAACCAATCATCATTTATCCACTCCTAGGTATTATTGTGGCTTTCAGTGCCTTGGAAACCAATCAACCTATCAATCTTATCAATTTGAACTTTGTACTGTCGTGGCTCTTAGTGGTAGGTCACACTATCATTCATGTCATTCAATCTTTGATGTTGTTGAGGCTTTCAATGTTAGATCATAGCATTATCAACCATTTTAATAATATTGACAGTTTCCATCAATGTTATTATGATCAACCTTTTCAATCAACTTTGATCCTGTAGCATTTGCAATGTCAGTTAAATGTTATGTATCAATCAATTCATGTCATGTGTCCTTGGCATGTTATGAACTTAAATCAATCAATCTGACCATGGCTTTGGTCTATTTTTCATCATCTTATTTGATATCCATTATCATCACATCTTATCAAATTGTACAGTCGCATTCATTTAATCAATTTGGCTAATCATCTGCTAATTTTCTCTATAGGATTAAATAACCCATAATTTAATCCTATTATTCTTTCTAATTATTCTTCCTAATTATCATCCTCAATTAATTAATTTTATTAATTAATTGATTCATTATCTGCAAACCATGGAAATTTACAATTTCCTAAGTTCTATTTTCTATCATTAATTCCATTTTCTACTAATTCTTATTTTGTGGAATAAGAGGATTTTTAATTCGAATATTCCATAAAATATTGCATCATAATGACACTTGGATATGACACCTCATGGATTCTCCTTTGACACTTGGCTAAGATTTTTCATAATCGAATATTCTTATCTCTTACGCATGTCCCTGTTTGGCTTATTCATCATAGATTCTTGGCTTTAAGTGGGGTGAGGTGTCTTATGACACGTCATAGATTCTCTTCCACATTTAGCCAAGTTTGACTTGTGTGCATCATAGAATCTTACAATTGGCATATTTTTTCATACACGTCATGGATTCTCAAAGGAATCTATTGCCACATCGCATATCTATGGGTGACAAATCCAATGCTCTCATCCTCCATGTCAATTATAAATTGGACACTCTTTCTCTCATTTCGGATCTTAATGCTTAAAGTCTTGAAAATCCAAATTCTTGAGTCTTTGAGTCCCCACTTCTTTGCATTTACACTTCTTGCTCTCACACTAAAATCATGCTTCTAGTATTCTCATGGCATTATCCATATCATAGGCTTTTTCTTCAATCTTGTGTGCACTATAGGAAAATTGGAGCTACAATCCTTAATGTTCCAACTCATCCACTTGAGTTATCCTACATTTGAGATTCAAACATAATCAACTAATTACCATGGAGACTTGGTACTAATGACTACATATCCATCATGTATTGATTTTCATCTATAGACTAACTTTCAAAGTGTGGAAATCCTTATTTTTGTAAGGATCAATAATTACTTTAGTGTAGATAAGGCTTTTATTTGTGAAGAGTAGATTCATTCCATGATTATTATTTATGTAGAAAATAATTATTCTTAAATATTTTCTATCCTCTATTAGTAAAATCAATATCATTATTATAGATAGCTTGATTAAAATAATGTAAAGGTTTGGGAAATGTAAATTTATTATTCAAACTCATGCTCTCTTTTTATTTTATTTTTTGGTAGGTAATGGTATATATTTATATTAAACATTAAAAAAGGAGTACAAAATTGGGATACCAAGATAGTCCCATCATCTGATAAGTAAGATCCCCATAGTGACAACCACCTATCCTTGAAGATTCTACCCTTTACATGTCATAAGGAAAAAAGATCACTAGGTGATCAAAATAGGACAACCATGGCATAGAAAAGATAAAGAAAGAGACAAGAGCCCCAAACATCATTACATGAACTAATGCTTTATCTCCTCCTTGGTAAAGTTGATGATGACATGGTCATCAATGAGGAATTTCCCAACATGGAATGAGAGAGATGTACATGTCCTCACTAGAAAATGGTTTAGTTAGTGGACCCCCACTCACACTATCAAAAGCCCTACTAGAATGAATCAAACCATGCTCCACACCCTACTAAAAACTGACCATCACAACGTAACCACTCGCAATAGCTTCCATTACCACCTTTCTCTACTTACTATCTCAAGATAGGATTTGGCAATGAATCAAGAGGTGATCATCGACATCCACCAGAGTATTAGACTTCATTGGTGTCCTTTTTTGTTGTTGAACCACTTGACTTTCAAGAAAATCCCTATCCAGGCTTAAAGTTTGCAAGAAGAGGAGCTCTGGTATTATGATGAAGACTTGGTCTATGTGAAATGAGATTCCAAGACATGGGATTTAAATCCTTTAGAAGAATTGAGAAGGCCACATAATTGCAAGACCCATTTCAATCAATTAAGATGGCATGGGCACCAATAATTAACACATTTTCAATCACCCAACCTCTATTTTTCTAAAAGTAGTATGAATCTAGAATTACAATATGGGATGAGACGATCAAATACACTTTAATGATTTCTCTCATGCCACAAAGGTAGAAACTTCAGAATTCAAGTTTACAAGTTTCAAGCTAATGTTTAAACACCACCTATGTACTTTCACTAATACATTAGGGGTGAATTTGCGATAGCGGGCAAATGTAATGTGTATTTGGCATTTTTTTTCATTTTTTTTTCTGTAGCTGGGATGGGAATGTCTATTTTGAGCTATTGGGATGATATGGAGAATGTTAAATATCTTGTGTATAACTGTTATACTTGACATAATAGTCCCCAAATGGTGGTTTTTGGTTTGCCATAATGGTAGATGGCTACTAACCTAAACTATGATTACTTAGGGTTTATCTTCTACAATATAATTTTTTTCTCACTTTAAATAAAACAATCTCATTACCGAGAACAGAAGAAAAAAGTCATTTCAAAATTCAAATAAGGAATCTAATACTAAATATTACAACATTATCACAAAAGAAAACAACCATAGATATCACCATATAACCAATACCTTAACAAATAATAACATAAATATCCTAGAATTTGTTAAAACATAAGAAGTTGATCTAGATGTGTGCAAAATCCTCTAAAAAGAAAACCTTAGTGAAACCATGGCAATTGAGGTACCTCAAGATTCTGCACATGTTGTGATGTGCTATCAACAATGCTGATGAGAAATAATGGGCAGCGTGCATAGGGAAAATATCAGGAAACTATAGTAAAATAGAACATTTTTGAAACGAAACAAGCTGAAACCATTTTCCCTAGCTTCATGAAAGTCTGTAACAGGAGAGAAGTCAACTATGATTGGTCATCCTAAGAGTCATGCAAGAAACAAAAAAATTAATTACCAATACAAAAGCCTTCCAATTCATCTCATTTATATACTCAAATAGGAACATAATCGTAGTCCATTACCAAATGCCCTAGTTTCACCACAGACTGCAGAGTTGATGGATTCTGAAAATACAAATTACCCAAATGACCAAGGATTGAGGGGGATCTGAGCCAACCGAAACAAAGAATACATCTACTCCATCAATGTCTGCCTTAAATGCTACAAGAATATCTGCACCAGCGCAACCCTCGCTCCAACAAACTTTGTAGGCTACAACTCTCACATGAGGAGCTCCTCCCTTTGCAACCCCTTCAACATATCCATACAAACTCGCATGTTTCGCAAAATTCCCAAATGATGTGGACAGAGTGTGGGACCCATGCCCTTCTACGTTTCATGGTGTAGCAAGACGTCCACTTTTGAAATGCCCATCTCTAGCTTCATGTCCCATGTAGAAGTATCTGGCACCAATTAATTTCCTGGTCCACAATAATATTTATCAAAACACATGTGCCGCAAAACGAGAAGCAAAAATGCCAAAACTTTTTTGTGCAAGGGCATTTTTTAAACATAGATAAGCAAAAATTTCAAGCACATTAATGGTGAATTTTTGAAATGTTGGTGTTGATGCAGATACCTATTGCAATCAGTTACGGTGAAGTTCACGCCACTTTGACAAAAACCCTTCCATCGGGATGGGATAGGGCCAAGCCCTTCATCATGGAAGCTTGTAGATTCTAGCCAGACACCTGATAGAGACCAAATCATTTCAGCTCTAATTAATTAATTATTTGATAAAATAATTGGTAACTTGATAAATATCCTACTTTCAATGCTCTTACGATAAGTCTCTTACTTGTATCCAAATGAGCTACGATGAAATCTTTTCCAAATTTAGCTTTACTCCAGAGTGAATTCGATTATTTGGATTCCCTTTATGTAAGCCCATGAGCCTCCAAGATTCGTTGAGTGCAATTGTGTGTGTCTGTTTGGAAATAGAAATAATACCCCAGCCCTGGGAGATCTAGTTCACAATTTTTCTTCGGCTACTCTTAAACATTATGCATATAAGCTTAAACATTGTGACCAACGTGCCTTTTTTTTTTTTTCTTATAACCCAACAACATTGGAATTGCAATGTTATTAAAAAATTAACATCACAATTGCAACATTGTTGGGTTATAATTCAAAAAAAAATACCAAATACACATTACATCTACCCATCGTCGCAAATTGGCATCGCAAATCCACCCCTAATGTATTAGTAGAGCATGAAGCCCAACATGGGCTTAGGACTAGGAGCTCCTTAGGATAGACCCTCTTCCCAGCAAAAGAAAGCTGGCATTTTTGTCCCCCCCATTGATATCTCCCCTCCTCAAGTGCAGCATCCAGATATTATGATAGAGGCTAGCTCTTAGACTATCAGAGCCATTCATAGGTTGAGTAGTCTAATGATATCTCAGGCTAGGTCAATCCTGCCTCCTTGTGTTGATTATGCTGGTGCGCGTTCATCATCGGCTAGCTCATCACACGTTTGTGTGCCTCACACTTGCATTATGTGCAAGAATATTTTCCTGGGTCCCATAGGTGATCTTCCTGAGTATCATTTTGTATTAGACGAGGATACACCAAACACACGCAAAGAGACTACAGACCTTGATGCGAGAGAGGAGGGGAATGCAGACGCATGGACTCCTTCGGTGTCAGTATGTGTATATATTTTTTTGTTATGAAATATGTGATTTAAAGTTAATTTTTATAATAGAGTAATTTTAATTTTTAAGCCATATTGACTTTTATATGTCTATGATCTTCATTCATGTTTAGTTGATGACCGAGCAGTAGCTCAAACAAATTGATGATGCCATGCTCTTGGCCATTTCATTTGGCCTTGAGACATCTACGGTACATTATGTTGTGTTTGCATTTTTTTTTCTATTTGATATTGTAGCATATATGGTTGCTAATCTTTCTTTTATCTTGTAGGTAGCACCTATCTCGGAGGGACAAAGTACGGAGGGTGAGCCAGCATGCATTGACAAAGGAAAGGTAATTAGGCATTTTCTATTTGATTAAATATCGATGCATTCTTGTAAAAAAATTTTGGTAATGCCATTTAATTACATTCTTTATTGTATATAGGGTGTCGCTACTGGTGATGAGCCAGTACATATTTCACATCGTAGACCATTAGGGATTTCCATTTGCACTGAGAGCCCCATTGTATGTATATGCATCATTTATTTTTTATTAGCCTTATCTTCATAAATAAATTCAAAACTGATTTTCATGATATTAACAACTACTATTTTGTATCTCATAGGAGACTCCTAGTGCACATGAGGTCCGACGGGAGAGTTATGTAGATTTGATGATGTGACCACCCACTCCTGAGGAGGAGCCTACAATAGTAAGTTGTAGTTTGAATTCGTGATTAAATATGTTATAAATTTAGCATGCTATGAATTATAATGTTATAGTTTAAATTGTAGATTCATCTGACAAAGGTATTTGAACATATACAACACACAATCAGAGAGGTACTAGCATTGCCGAGGGCATATGAGAGGACTCCTGACCGGCATAGGAGGTCGACGAGAGAGGTATTTATTATGAAATTTTGATAGTATTAATCTCCATTACAAAAAAGATTATTATGCATTTGAGTAATTCCATGTTAGATACGTAGAATCATATAAATTTAGTAGTCTAACTTTGGGTTTTCCTTTTTTATTTATGTAGGATGCATCTAATCCACCTAGTGCAGCAAAGAGGCTGCATTTTGATCATCCACTAGCACCCTAGGATAGTATAGTTTTTGTAGGATGCATCATGAGACATTTTGAGATTTCATATGCCACATTGTATACAAAAACATTGATATTATACACATTCTGATGGCATGATCAGCCACATTTTGTATATGGATCTATGTATTTTGATATATATTTGAGTAATTTGTCTATGGATACATGATCTTTGACATATTTTTGTGTAAAATTTTGTCTGTGGATACATGTATTTTTATATATATTTTTGTCATTTATGTGCACAATGATATACGTATTAATTTAGTATCTAGTATTGTTCAATTTATCGTGAATCATGTGTATTGTTCATGTTTATGGAATATCATTAATTTTGATTATGTTTGTTATATTCAATTCAAATGCAATCATTTTTTAATAACATTTTAACAACCTTTATTATCAAATTTGGATGCAATGTATAATTTGAAGTGCTATCATGACATAAACACACTTGTTAATCTCCTACACAAGGTTCAGATAACCCCAAATCTGATTTTAAACTCCACCTTCAACCTTGAAACTAAATCTTGGCTTCAAATCTAATCTCAACATAGTTAAGGACTCCACTCCTCAACCATGGATTCTATCCCCAACCACCAAGTCATTCATAGATTCATAATCTTTGATAACTAGCACTTCACTTTGTTACTATCCTCATACTACAACTTTTCAATTTCAACATAACATCAAAATATCTCAACATAAGAGACTTGATTGGACAGTTCATCAATAGCCCTCATGAGCTTCAAGGTGTTTTAGGCCTCAGCATCACTATCCTGTAGCATTCAACGGTTCATTGATAGCCCTCACAAGCTCTAAGTTATGATCCTCAAAATATCGACCTCAAAATGCACTTAGAGCACCTTGGAGACTCCTCGGTATGCGGTGGCCACGGATGATGGATGTCTCTGTGGGTAGAACAAGGGTGTCACTAAGGTTCACCTACCCACTTGAAGCTAATGGCACTAACAATTAGATGCCAAGATCAGCAGTTTCAAAGTTACGTTGTGGTGCACCTATGAACTGAGGCACACTGCGAGTTTTGGCATCAAGCAAGATTGCTATGCCGAATCCAAACGGAATGTGATCTCTCAAAAATAAGATAGTTTATTTGAGGTCTCAGCATCACCATCCTGTAGCATTCAACAATTCATTGATAGCCCTCACGAGGTCTGAGTTATGACTGTCGAAAGATTGACCTCGAAATGCACTTAGAGCTCCTTGGAGACTCCTCGATACGGGGTGGCCACAAATGATGGATGGTCTTTGTGGCTAGAACAAGGGTGTGAATAGGGTTCAACCACCCATCCGAAGCTAATAGCACTAACAATTCGATGCCAAGATCAGCAGTTTCAAAGTTACACTGTGGTGCACCTGAATTGAGGCACACTACAAATTGTGGCATCGAGTGAGATCGCTATGCCGAATCCAAACAGAATGTGATCTCCTAAAAATGAGATAGGTTATTTTAGGCCTTAGTATCACTGTCTTGTAGCATTCAACAATTCATTGATAGCCCTCACGAGCTTTGAGTTATGACCCGCGAAAGATCAACCTCGAAATGCACTTAGAGAACCTTGGAGACTCCTCGGTACGGAGTGGCCGCAAATGATGGATGGTCTCCATGGCCAAAAGAAGGGTGTGACTAGGGTTCACTTGCCCATCTGGAGCTAATGGTGCTAAAAATTTGATGGCAAGATCAGTGGTTACAAAGTTACATTGTGGTGTACCTATGAACTGAGGCACACTGCGAGTTTTGGCATCAAGCAAGATCACCGTGCCGAATCGAAACAGAATGTGATCTCTCAAAAATGAGATAGGTTATTTTAGGCCTTAGTATCACTGTCCTGTATCATTTGACAGTTCATTGATAGCCCTCACAAGCTTTGAGTTATGACCCTCGAAAGATTGACCTCGAAATGCAGTTAGAGCACCTCGAAGACTCCTCGGTACTGGGTGGCCGCAAATGATGGATGGTCTCCATGGCCAGAACAAAGGTGTAAATAGGGTTCACCCACCCATTCAGAGCTAATGGTTCTAATGATTTGATGCCACAATCAGCAGTTTTAAAGTTACGCTGTGGTGCACCTATGAACTGAGGCACACTGCGAGTTTTGGCATCGAGCGAGATTGCTGTGCCGAATCCAAATAGAATGTGATCTCTTAAAAATGAGATAGGTTATTTTAAGCCTCAACATCACTATCCTATAGCATTTGATAATTTATCGATAACCCTCACAAGCTCTGAGTTATGACCCTCAGAAGATCGACCTCAAAACGCACTTAGAGAACCTTGGGGACTCCTCGGTACGAAGTGGCCACAGATGATAGATGGTCTCCATGGCTGGAAAAAGGGTGTCACTATGGTTCACCAACCCACCCAAAGCTAATGGCACTGATGATTCAAACAATTCTAGCTATTAGGAGTTAGATTTTGAAAAGTTGTCAAGAAAATTGCAAAAGTTGCTAAGCAACTTTTTGCAATTTTTGTGCTAAGACAAGTTTTATTGCAAATTTGATCGCAAATAGACTCTAAAAACTCCTAGGGACCCTAATAATGTTCTAAACATCTAGACTTACCTAAAAAACATGGAATTTACCAAAAATCCACTTTATTGGACCAATTGATGGCCAAGGCTTATAGTTGCACCATGGGGTCTTGTGTCCATTACAAATGTGGATGGTCACAGGGAGATCATTAGATCTATCCCTAGACCTTATTACATCAAGAAAAGAAAAATTATTAGGTGTTTTGCACTAGTGTTCCTTGTATTTCATAAAATTTAAACTATGGAGTTTCCTTCCAAAATGCTCATGTAGTTGTTACATTCAATATTTGAATTTTCTAAAGCAATAGCCTAAATTTGAAGTGACTTATTGAATGTTTCAACTTATGAAATGACTTGAGATTATTATGAGACCTTATTAGGACCTATCTAATGACTCACTTACCCTATGCAAACCTAGACATTACTAAAGCTCAAATCTCACGGTCCCTTACAACTTTTCAATATGAAAGTCTTTCAAAACACTATACAATATTATGACTCTTTATGCTTTCAAATGCCATGATTGGTTGCAAAATGGAAGAAATCAAGTATTCTAATTGTTCATTCATAATTTCTAAATTTTTCTTATTTGATTAGTTTGATAAAAATAGTTTTAATAATCATAATGTCAGCTTTATTTTAAATAAGGAAAAAACCAAATTCGTAATAAGATATCCACAAGCAATTATCTTTCATATAGTTATAAATGCTCTTAAAATTGTCCTTATAGCCTTGTATCACATGCAAATATGACTTGCAAGAACTTGTTCAATATCTTCCTCTTATAAATCCTTACAAAGAAGCTACCAAAATACAAATTAGAATGTGCAACTAATTTAACCTGTCTTTTTCATTATTACAAAAATCATATACAAAAAAAGTTCACATTTTACATCATAATACATCATAAATCTTAGGAATTCTCCCCAATACCCCCTCCCCCCTCCCCCCCAACTCTTCATGATGTACCTACATTCCAATATCATAAAAAAATTAGTAACTTATTGTATTAAACAAGATAATCATCAGTTCATTGAATCATTATGAGAAAATAACATAAGAAGTAAATATACCTAGTCGAGTGTTCGAATAGCATCCTCTCTCTATTTTAGGGTCTCCAAAAAGGCTTCATGATCAATATTAGCAATAGTAAAAAGTTCTTTTACTTTTGGTCTTCCTTGATGCTTCAACAACTTTACATTTGTTGCTATAATAAGATGCGAATATATGAGAATTATTTTGTGCTTCTGATAGTCTTCGAATGTAGGAATTTTGTTCCTTCTAAGCATGTATGTTTGCAGCCATGTTCCAGTGACAACCACTGAACCAGTAGGATATGTGAATCCATCATCATCTATGATTGGTTGTGCAAGCTTTTTTTTACTTCTTACACAACGTGCTAACCAATAATCAGATTTCTCATCATTCCCTTGTGGTGCAACCAATGCAAAGACATGTCCTGGCTGAAGTAGATCTGATAGATGGTTATGCTCAAGTGAACTTTCCATGTCATCATTTTTGATAGAGGGTATGATAGACAATGGAGTAAGATAATGTGGAGCCCATGTGTCTACCCACTCACTTGACTCATAGTCATCCCAATCACACTAAAAACAACTAGGACAAAAGCAAGCTAGCTATCATGTCCAAATGGTCCATGTACTAGAATTAGAGCTTTGGAATGAATGCATTCTTGATGAGTCTCTCACTATAGCACAATCTAATCTATCAACTATGGACCCTTCCTCAACCAAACAAAAGAACTTGCGTACCAATGAATCAAGAGTCCCCCCCTGTGATAATGCTAAACTACACCAATCAACAATGCTACAAGCATCAAGAACCTCTGTTGCTGAAATCTTGAGTTTCTCCTTGACTAGAGCTCTCTTCACACATGCCCCTGCTCCATCATGTTCCCTTTTTCATGGCTGGACTCAAAAAAACTCCAAATACGAGGCACCCCTCTCTCTACGTGCATCCTACACAACCAATAAAACATGCGAGCATTCTTGAATTGACCTGTACAATTATCTGACCAAATGATATGTCTATCCATAGAAATTGCATGCTCATGTAAGAAATCAAAATAATTCTTGAAACAATGTTTCAAAAACTCATGAGAGTGAGATCTATCTCACTCATAAAAAAATGATACTCTGTAATAATCTTGTGATTATCTTCCGCACTATCAGGGGCATGTCTATATGTTATGTGAACAAAAATAGCAATCTGAATAGAGTTGTAATACTGAGATTGTGTCTCATTTTGAGGTTGCAATGTGTAGTTCTAAGAAAAATCAATAACTAATATAATAGGGACATTGGGAAAAGTCTCCTTGCACATTCTAAATTGTTCATCCAACCACTGAGACCTGTGACTATGTCTTGCATACTTGTAAAAAAGATTTGCCTTGAAATCTGAAATAAAACTAGCCACATTGATATCTTTTCCAACCCATCTAGAGCTCTCACCTCCACTCTTCAATGTGTATTTCACTGTTCCATATACCTTTTTTTCACTATTGTCTTTCCGAGATCTTTTTCGCACCCCTCATGAAAACATGTGTCAAACTTGGATAAGCCACCACATTCTGAACACTTCTCATTTAAGAAAGCATTTCTATAAAAGAAACAACCATCAACTCTATGACATAAAAGTTGATCTAGCAAGTCTCTTGATGATTTTGGAAGCTCACTAGCACCACAATCCTCCAACATTTCTTTACTATGCAAAGTAGAACGGATGGAGCATAATAGTTCATAGTGCATAGAAAAATCAACATGATATTTACAACATGTATTTCGAATTTTGAGTGGCACAAAATAAAATGGCTTCAAAGATTCAAAATCCCTTTGTGATATATGAAGACTTGGATGACTCTCTCTAAATTGTTTGAACAACATAGTTTGACTTACCTCTAAATAGTGTTTAGGATATGGCATGTGATCTCTGATGCTAATTCTCAACTTTAACATGTCTTTAGCATTGGGTGATACTCATCAGTTAGAGTGCCAAAATTTTGTAATTTCTTCCTTCACATCATCAGATAGCTTCTTATCAAAATGTGGAAGTCTCCCACCAAATGCCCAAGTTTCATTTTGAAGAGGATCATCAATTTTCTCTCGTCGACTAAGCGCTCTTCTCAAAGTAGTACAATTTAGATTCAAATCAATACAAGTTTGTCTCATATATCTACTCTTTCTCAAATGATGACTTACCAAAGAGGTTGTAATAACCCTTCGAGCAGCTCTATTATCCTTCTTCTTGTTATTTTCCCCAATGCTATTGAGAGCACTGAAAAGATTCTTCACAATAATGGCATTTCTTTCCAACTTTTTATTGACACGAATCTTCAATTTGGAAAGCATAGGTCTCATTTTTTGCATCATTAATAAGTGTATGAAAAGGTAACATTGCTCTACCACTGTCTTGTTGCCAAAAAAGTCTGATTTAATCTTGAAGCCCATAACCGAATGGTTCTTTCTAATTTTTTTCTTCCAAACTAGTAATAATCATTTCATCAATTTTAATTATCCATTTTGGTGTTTTAGAACCTTCATGTCAATTATAATTAGGAGATATGTAACGTTCTTGTGCATTAGGTTCCTGTGCATTGTCATGTTCGACATGGTCAATTATGCAATTTGGATTATAACTTGGTAGAATTTCATCTCCAAAATTTTCATTCTCTAATTTTTCAATTTTGGCATTATTGTTTTCAATAGGTACATTTTTATTCCCCAACTATACATATTCATTATCTGACTCTATGATTTCACCTTCGACTAATTCATCATCAACTTGACTGATATTTAGCATACCTTATCTTTTTTTTGGTGTTCCATTTTGTCTCTTTCCCTATATGTCACAATGTCTTCATTGGATATCTTCCTTTTGCATTTATCCTTTTGACGACTGCTACTTCCCATTTAGATGACAAATTCGAACACCTAAGGTTATATTTTGAATTTTTTGAATTGGTTGCACCCCAAAACGCACTTTATTACAAAACCCATGAAAAACGAATTGAAAAAGTGACGTTGTCGAGTTTGCAGGGACAAGGATATGTTGGAAATTGGTGCCAGTAAAAATTTGATATCGGATATCCGATTTCAAATCGGATATCCAATTTTCTCCAATGACATTTCGAGGAAAAATAGCCTTTGCTATAATAGTATTAATATTATAATAATTATTGGAGGGAAACCGACTTTTCTTTATTAGTATTAATATATAGTATTAGAGCTATAAGAGTATTAATATATATATTATTATTATAGCAATAGTATCAATATATAGTATCAATATTATTATTATAACTATAATATTATTATTATTACAATAGATATAATAGTATTAATATTTAGTGTTTATTTATATTATTATTATTATTATTATGCTACAATAGTATTAATAGTATCTAAATATGTCATCATTTAATGGGTCAAAGGGGGTCATAGGTCACCCAATGACCCCCTTTGACCCATATTAATCATTCTAATATGTCCCTAGGGGTCCTAGGACCACTAGGGACATATGTCATCATTTAATGGGTCAAAAGGGGGTCATATGTCACCCTATGACCCCCTTTCCCCTCATATGAACAATTATAATACATCTCTAGGGGTCTTAGGACCGCTAGCGACATATTTCTTCATTTAATGAGTCAACGGGGGTCATAGGTCACCCTATGACCCCCTTAGACATCTATCATCATTTTATGGGTCAAAGAGGGTCATAGGTCACCCTATTACCCCTTTGACCCATATTAACCATTCTAATATGTCCTAAGGGGTCCTAGGACCCCTAGGGACATATGTTGTCATTTAATCAGTCAAAGGGGGTCATAGGTCACCCTATGACCCCCTTTGACCTATATAAAAAATTCTAATATGTCCCTAGGTGTCCTAGGACCCCTAGGGACCTATGTCATCATCTAATGGGTCAACGGGGGTCATAGGTCACCCCATGACCCCCTTTGACCCATATGAACAATTCTAATATTTCTCTACGGGTCCTAGGACCCCTAGGAACATATGTCATCATTTAATGGGTATAAGGAGGTCATAGGTCACCTTATCACCCCCTTTGACCCATATTAACCATTTTAATATGTCCCTAAGTGTCCTAGGAACCCTAGGGACATATGTCGTCATTCAATAAGTTAAAGGGGGTCATAGGTCATGCTATGACCCCCTTTGACTCATATGAACAATTATAATATGTCCCTAGAAGTCCTTGGACCACTAGAGACATATGTCATTGTTTAATGGGTAAAAGAAGGTCATAGGTCACCCTATGACCCCCTTTGACCAATATTAACCATTCTAATATGTCCCTAGGGATCTTAGGGATCCTAGGGACATATGTCATCATTCAATGGGTCAACGGGGGTCATAGGTCACCCTATGACCCCCTTTGACCCATATAAACAATTCTAATATGTCCCTAGAAGTCCTTGGACCCCTAGGGACATATGTCATCATTTAATGGCTCAAAGGGGGTCATAGGTCACCCTATGACCCCCTTCGACCCATATTAACCATTCTAATATGTCCCTAGGGGTCCTAGGACCCCTAGGGACATATGTCATCATTTAATGTGTTAAAAAGGGTAATAGGTCACCCTATGACCCCCTTTGAAACATATAAACAATTCTAATATGTCCCTAGGGTCCTAGGAACCCTAAGGACATATGTCATCATTTAATGGGTCAAAGGGGGTCATAGGGTGAACTTATGACCCCCTTTAACCATATGAACTATTATAATATGTCCCTACGGGTCCTATGACCCTGAGGGACATATGTCATCATTTAATGGCTCAAAGGGGATCATAGGTCACCTTATGACCCCCTTTGAGTCATATGAACAATTCTAATATGTCCCTAGCGATCCTTGGACCCCTAGGGACATATGTCGTCATTTAATGAGTCAAAGGGGGCCATAGGTCACCCTATGACCTCCTATGACCCGTATGAACAATTCTAATATGTCCCTAGTGGTCCTAGGACCCCTAGGGACATATGTCATCATTTAATGGGTCAAAAGGTGTCATAGATCACCCTATGACCCCCTTTGACTCATATCAATCATTCTAATATGTCCCTAGGGGTCCTAGAAACAATAGGGACATATGTCATCATTTAATGGGTCAAAGGGGTTTATAGGTCAACCTATGACCCCATTTAACACATATGAACAATTCTAATACGTCCCTAGGGGTCCTAGGACTGCTAGGGACATATCTCATCATTTAATGGGACAACAAGGGTCATAGGTCACCCTATGACCCTCTTTGACCCATATGAACAATTCTAATATGTCCCTAGGGGTCCTTGGACCTTTAGGGGCATATGGCATTATTTAATACGACAAATGGGGCCATAGGTCACCCTATGACCCCCTTGGACTCATATGAACAATTCTAATATGTCCCTAGGAGTCCTAGGACCCCTAGGGACATATGTCATCATTCAATGGGTCAAAAATATGAATAATTCTAATATGTCCCTAGGGTTCCTAGGACCCCTAAGGACATATGTCATCATTTAATGGGTCAAAGGGGGTCATAGGTCAACCTATGACCTCCTTCAACCCATAAGAATGTTTCTAATATGTCTCTAGGGGTCTAAGGACCCCTAGGGACATATGTCGTCATTAAATGAGTCAAAGGGGGCTATAGGTCACCCTATTGCCCCATTTGACCAATATGAACAATTCTAATATGTTCCTAGGGGTCTTAGGAACCCTAGGAACATATGTCGTCATTTAATGAGACAAAGGGATTCATAGGTCACCCTATGACCCCCTTTGACCAATATGAACAATTTTAATATTTCCCTAGGGGTCCTGGGACCCCTAGGGACATACATAGTCATTTAATGGGTGAAAGGGGGTCATAGGTCACCCTATGACCCCCTTTGACCCAAATGAACAACTTTAACATGTCATTAAGGGTCCTAAGACCCTTAGGGACATATGTCATCATTTACCGAATCAAAGGAGGTCATAGGGTGAACCTATGACCCCCTTTGACCATATGAACAATTCTAATTTGTCCCTAGGGGTCCTAGGACCCCTAGGGGCATATGTCATTATTTAATGGGTCAAAGGGTGACCTGTGACCCCCTTTGACCCATATTAACCATTCTAATATGTCCTTAGGGGTCCTAGGACCCCTAGGGACATATGTCATCATTTAATGGGTCAAAGGGGGTCATAGGTCACCCTATAACCCACTTTGATCCATATAAACAATTCTAATATGTCCTTAGGGATCCTTGGACCCCTAGGGATATATGGCATCATTTAATGGGTTAAAGGGGGTCATAGGGTTTCACCCATATTAACCATTCTAATATGTCCTTAGGGGTCTTAGGACCCCTGGGGAGATATGTCATCATTTAATGGGTCAAAGGGAGCCATAGGCTGAACATATGACCCCCTTTCACTAAATGAATAATTCTAATATGTCCCTAGGGATCTTAGGACCCCTAGGGACATATGTCATCATTTAATGGGTCAAAGGGGGTCATAGGTCACACTTTGACCACGTTTGACCCATATGAAAAATTTTAATAGGTCCTTGGGGGTCCTAGGACCCTTAGGGACATATGTCATCATTTAATGGGTCAAAGGGGGTCATAGGTCACCCTATGACCCCCTTTGATCCACATTAACTATTCTAATATGTCCCTAGGGGTCCTTGGACCCCTAAGGACATATGTCATCATTTAATGGGTCAAAGGGGGTCATAGGTCACCCTATGACCCCCTTTGACCCATATTAACCATTCTACTATGTCCATAGGGGTCCTAAGACCCCTAGGGACATATGTCATCATTTAAGGGGTTAAAGGGGGTCATAGGTCACCCTATGAAACTTTTTGACCCATATGAATGATTCTAATATGTCTAGGGACATATGTCGTCATTTAATGGATCAAAAGGAGGCATAGGTTGAACCTATGACCCTCTTTGACTATAGGAACAATTCTAATATGTCCATAGGGGTCCTAGTACCCCTAGGGACATATGTCATCATTTAATGGGTCAAAGGAGGTCATAGGTCACGCTATGACCCCCTTTGACCTATATGAAAAATTCTAGTAAGTCCCTATGGGTCCTAAGACCCCTAGGGACATATGTCATCATTTAATGGGTCAAAGGGGGTCACAGGTCAAACTATGACCCTCTTCAACCCATAAGAATAATTCTAATATGTCTCTAGGGGTCCTAGGACCCCTAGGCACACATGTTATCATTTAATGGGTCAAAGAGGGTCATAGGTCACCCTATGACCCCCTTTAACCCAAATTAACCATTCTAATATGTCATTAGGGTTTCTAAGACCCCTAGGGACATATGTCATCATTTAATAGTTCAACGGAGGTCATAGCTCACCCTATGACCCCCTTTGACCCATATTAACCATTCTAATATGTCCCTAAGGATCCTATGCCCCTAGGGACATATGTCATCATTTAATGGGTTAAAGGGGGTCGTAGGTCATGCTATGACCTTCTTCGAGTCATATGAAAAATTCTAATATGTCCCTAGGGGTCCTAGGACCCTTAAGGACATATGTCATCATTTAATGGGTCAAAGGGGGTCATAGGGTGAACTTATGAACCCCTTTGACCATATGAAAAATTCTACATATTAGACTTATTTAATGGGTCAAACGGGGTCATATTGTGAACCTATGATGCCCTTTAACAATATGAAAAATTTTAATATGTCCCTAGGGGTCCTATGAACCATCGAGACATATGTCATCATTTAATGGGTCAAAGGGGGTCATAGGGTGACCTATGACCCCCTTTAACACATATGATTCTAATATGTCTCTAGGGGTCCTAGGACCCCTAGGGACATATGTTGTCATTTAATGGGTCAAAGGGACCTATGACCCGCTTTGACCCATATTAACCATTCTAATATGTCCCTATGGGTCCTAGGACCCCTAGGGACATATGTCATCATTTAATGGGTCAAATGAGGTCATAGGTCACCCTATGACACCCTTTGACCCATATGAACAATTCTAATATGTCTAAATTTGAGGGAAGATTTTTTGTTGTATAGTTTATATTGCTAATCATGAAACTTACCTTATTTTTCATATGTTTTGACTTCGTTAAAGAGGCCATATCTTTCTTTAAGCACTTCTTTTTAACATGATTTTCTTTTCTAGCTCTAAGTAGTGCTCTGAAGAAAATCTACTCTAAGTTTAATTGTAGCCTTTTCTATCTCACCCATTCCTTTTAAATGAATTATCTTGACCATTGATCTACAAACTCAACTCTTTAAAGCCTTGAGAATCTATAAATCCACATCAAAATCAAGTCATTTGTATACAACATTTTTTATTAAGGAGATTAGGCTACTATGAGACATGCATTGAAAGATCATCATTCTAGTTTAATTGCATCATTTTATCTTGTTCATCATTCCATTTGATCATGTAGCTTCATAAATGCATAAGTTTACCTTCCATCTTAGAATATGTTATAGTGGATGTTGGGAGAAGAAGTTATGCTTCCTTACTATCATAATCTTTCTCTATTTGTGTTGTATATTTTTGAAATATGTAATCCATATTGTGGTTGCAGGTATTTTATGGATCCTAATGATGATGTTGAAGATGATGTTCAAGTTCAAGTAGCCATTTTTAGGAGGTTGAAGGTCATGTGCTTGCTTGTTGTTTTGCTTGCAACCCTTGATGTGTACATAGTGGCATCTCACGAAGAAGGTAGAAGACAAGGGCGTAAGCAAAGAAGAGCTGCGTGACCTTTTTATAAGCATATTATCTATTCTAATCATACATATTTCCATGACCAAATACACATGTCTAGAGTAGCCTTCTTTCGCTTGGCTAAAATCCTAAGAGAAAAAGGGAGCATTCAAGATACAATAAGCATAACATTAGACAAAAAACTCGTGATATTCTTGCATACACTTGGCCATAATTTAAGGAATCATAAGATTGGCCATAACTTTGGTCACTTGAGAGAGACAATGAGTTGATACTTCCACAAGGTCTTGAAGGCTATCTTAGCATTATATAAAGACTATCTATTACCCCCTGCACAAACCACTCCTCTGGCAATCATTGGGAAGGACCGTTTTGATCCTTTCTTCAAGGTAAACATCATAATGACATGTATTTCTTTTCTATAGAATCAATAATTGTAATATGTATTTGATAATACTATTTATTTTTATAGGATTGTATTGGTGCACTTGATGGAACCCATGTGCCATTTACTGTTGAAGTGGAAAACTAAGAAAAATATCACAATAGAAAAGGCAACTTGTCACAGAATGTTTTAGTTGTTTGTTCGTTTGACTATAAGTTTCAATACATTCTTGCTAGTTGGGAAGGGTCTTCTGCAAATAGTCAGGTGCTTGCTTCAACTCTCTCTAGAGTGGATCCACTTGTGGTTCCTCTTGGTATATTAATTCATATTTTATATGATTCTATGATATCTAAACTTCTATGATATATTTTGACTATAACATTTTTTCTATTTGTGTAGGGAAATTTTATTTAGTTGATGCCAGATACCCAAATGTACCTAGGTTTCTTGCTCCATATTATTGTACTCATTACCACCTAAAAGAGTTTTGTAGAGTGAACCCGATCAGCAATCTTGAAGAGTTATATAACCACCGATAGTCCTCTCTTAGGAATGTAATAGAGTGTACATTTGGTATTTTGAAGCAACAGTTTCCTATCTTGAAGCATGCGACATCTTATAATATCATGAACCAAAAAAGGATTGTATTAGCATACACCATACTACACAATTTCATTACAATAGAGGCTAGTGTTCCAGCCGAAGTGGAATTAGAAGACAATGATGGTTGTGCTCTGATAAATGTGCCAATTCTTGAGACTTATAGGATGAGTCAATGAGATAGAGATGATTGGAAAAAATTTCAAGATGAAATAGCTCAAAGAATGTGGAAAGACTACAACTCTTGCACTTAATTGTACCACAAAACATGAACATTTATTTGCACTTAAATAGAGGAAAGAAAATTTTCAATGACATACAGTATAGATCTACTTAAATTGCCTTGACATTTATTGTGTTCAAGATATATTTATATGAAGATTTGAGAGAAAAATCTTGCTAAGCCAAAGTCAACTATTTTTGGATTGAGTTTGTGATCAAGCAGAATGTTGTTTTCCTTTATATCTATGAATGATTTTGCATTTCTCTAGATCTATTATTCCTATTCTTAACAAATTGGCTTGCATTTTGTTCTTCCTATTATGCATTTCTCTGGATCTATTATTCCTATTCTTAAATTGTCTTGACATTTGTTGTGTTTAAGATATATTTATATGAAGATTTGAGAGAAAAATCTTGCTAAGCCAAAGTTAGCTATTTTTGGATTGAGTTTGTGATCAAGTAGAATGTTGTTTGCCTTTATATCTCAAAGAATGATTCTGAATTTCTCTAGATTTGTTATTCCTATTCCTATTCTTTCATTTTTCTCCATGCATCATCCTAGCAACCTTGCAAGGTTTCTATGCTAAAAATTTTCCACCCATTTAACTTCATTCATAAACTCTGTTTTTCCTTGTGTAGATTTGGCATAAAGTTTCTTCACTTCTATCAAATTTCCATCTCTAGTTAGTCTCTGAACATAAAAGACAGATTTAGAGCTACCCATGTGTTGTTAAACTAACTCTAGTTTAGACTAGAATGAACTACAGATTTAAAGCTACCCATTTCTTGTTAAACTAATTCTAATTTAGAGCTACAGATTTAGAGCTACCCATGTGTTGTTAAACTAACTCTAATTTAGACTAGAATGAACTACAAATTTTAAGCTACCCATTTGTTGTTAAACTAATTCTAATTTAGAGCTACAGATTTAGAGCTACTCATGTGTTGTTAAACTAACTCTAATTTAGACTAGAATAAACAATAGATTTAGAGCTATGAATTTGTTGTTAAACTAATTCTAATTTAGAGCTGCAGATCTAGAGCTACCCATGTGTTGTTAAACTAACTCTAATTTAGACTAGAATGAACTATAGATTTAGAGCTACCCATTTCTTGTTAAACTAATTCTAATTTAGAGCTACCCATGTGTTGTTAAAATGACTCTAATTTAAAGCTACCCATGTGTTGTCTATCAATGCTTTTAATCTAAAGACAAATTTATGCTCATGCATAAGAAATTGAGATACAAGGGATAATTCACGCCTTTCTGTAGCATTACAAAGTAATAAGAGTAAAATGGGTGAGCTTAGTTCATTCATCACACTAGACCACCATAGCAAGAGGAATATTGAAGTAGAAATGGATTTCAGAGGGAACACCTTGGTTGGTTGTAGGAGTAGTAATTGCCTTTCCAAACAAGGTAGATTTAACTACTTCTCTCAATAAAATCAGACAAATAAATAGCCCCAGAATGCTGCCTCCCAAAGCCTAAAGCTATTGGTAATTTTTTTAAGGACTTCTCTATACAAATAAAGTTCAATGATTAGGATCATGGGATAATTTATCTTTTCTTTGGATCATGGAGTCTCCACATGTCCAAAATCTTCCCAAGATGATTGCATTGTAAGAAGGAGACTAGTTTCTCATTTATTGGGATCGATACATGTTAATATAATTTTCATTTTACATAATCTTATAATTGGCTATACAAGAGTTTCATGGTTTACAGATGGAGCTTTCACAATATTAGGTTGTACCTTAATCAACTCCCATGGTCTTAAACATGATCATTTTTATCAAACTGATGTAAAACTTTTTTTTTCAGCTTGATATCTTTTCATCTCTCTAGCTTAGGATTTGATCTCTCCAAAATCTTCCAATCAAGGGTCACAAATAGTAAGTGTTCCATCTGAATGAAAGGTCACCCTAAGCATCTAAGATAACATTCTAAGTCAAGTATCATAGAGTCCCCAACTAAAGGTATCTTTGAGCGTTATGATGTTATTCTTTACTTTGGGTTGTTGATGCAACCATTTGTGTCCTTTGTTTTAACGTTAGTAATGTTCAACTATCTATGTTGCTTAATTTAAACTTTTTCTCCTACAAAATTCTTAGTACTTGTATGTATATGCTGGATACATATGTATATGTTTACCTCAATGTCCACCTTGTTGTTGGTTCAGCTGAGAAAGGTGCATGTTCATCAAACATGAGTACAAAAAATAAGAAATGGAAACTGATAAATGAGATAGAGTATCATGGGGAGATGTTAGTGATCTAAGGTTGTTAAATTATAAATGGGTAAAGAAATAATATTATTTAATGTAGTACCATTTTGTATTTGTATAAGAAATAAATGAGGCTTGTAGAGCATCAAAGCTTACACGGTCGACCATCAACAGTGTTAGAAAATGGGCCATATATCCTAGGATAGAAAGCCCTAATAGAATAAATAGATTTTCTAGATTCAATCTCACAACAATCTGAAGATTTTAGATGTCAAAGTGAAAGAGATTAAGAATACTATCCAGAGATAATCTCAACTACTCCTCACCCTTCTTTTCATGTTTTCATATCTTCCATATGCACATACATATCTGGAATTAGTCTTAGCATAAAAACATGCATTGGAGAAAGTTATCTCCCTTGGATTTGTTTGAATCTCCTCCAACCTGATCATCATACATTGTCGCAATATAATATTTTCAAAAATGAACATTAGAATAAGATAATTGAGATAGCTCCATTCACATTAAAGAATTACATCTTTTGCATTATTGTTTATCTGTTAACTAAGGATAATTGAAGGTGACAAGCTAGTCAACAGCATTGGCAAATAGTTTGAAGGTTTATTTTCTAAGATTCATGTATGTATGTGCAAGTAGTGGTGAGGCAGTTTGCAATAAGTAAGTTAAAAAGCATGAGCATATTTTGTGTTTGTATTTTGTGTCATTGAATTATTTATAGTCTAATAGTCCAATAGTCTATCATAAATTTTCATCTTGTTTTGTGCATCTAAACTATTGTTTTCTAGCTGATAATTGCTGAAAATGTCATTCACCAATCTCCTGATGAGCATTGATGAGGGGCTTCATGTCACTGTTGTTGCTTCCACATCTAAAAATGTGAAAGTTGTTTGGACTCGAGATATGGAATGAAAATTTCTCGATATACTCCTTGAGCAAGTCACAATAGGAAGAAAAGGAGAAGGGGGGTTTCAGAAAGAAGCTTGGAGCAACATTGAAAGGAGGTTCATTTTGGATATGAAGATGAATCTTGTAAGAGACAACTTCAAGAATAAACTGAAAAAATGGAAGCAAGCTTATCAAATGATGAAATATTTGAGAAACATGAGTGGCTCTCCATGGAATGAAACTACTCAATGTGTGGACACTGATGATGTTGTATGGGAAGAGTTGTTAAAGGTAATGTACTCTACACAATGTTTATAAGTGAAGTTACTAATCAAAGATAAATATCTAATACCTTGTTTTCCTTCATGTAGTGAAAGGACTTCAAGAATGCTAGGGTGCACAAGAGGCAACCATTCCTCTATTACAATGACTTAGCAATCATTGTTGGGAATGACATTGCAGATGGAATTATAGCTGCAACAACCCAAGAGAATGAAGATGGGAACCTTTTTTATTAGGTGGCTGATCTTGACAATGATGGGGGCTTCAATACACCTATGGATGGCACTCCCAAATTTGAGGAAGGGTTCATTGGGACAAATGATTCTAGTACATCTATTAGATAGAATTCTTCCACACCATCATCATCAAGGAGGACGAAGAAGAGGAAGGCAAGCATGGCTTCTTCTTTAGATGTGATATGTGAAAGCATACAAGATATACGGGAAGGCATGAGGGGGTCTCAAATAGTAAAAGTTGATAAAGGAGAAATGAAGCAAGATATATTACCTACATTTGCAGCCCTCAAGGCCATATCTAGACTTAGTCGACAAACTATGATTGTGGCTTATGACACTTTTACTTCAAAACCTACAAAAGCATGGGGGTTCCTAGAGATGATTCTAGAGGAGAAAGAAGAGTATGTCCGATATAAATTTGGAGGATTGTAGTGATTTTACAACACGACATTCCATATTTAGTTTGTGTCTCCATTTTGACTTTATCACAATTTTGCATGATCAGATTTTCCAAAATTATAACTTGTTTGCATGATCAAATTTTTGAATGCTACTACTATTTGTGCCATCTATCATTGGGATTGTTTTGGAGATTTTTATTTCTATTATTAAAATTTTAATAATATTTTTAAGGTGCAGTATTTATATGCTTTTTTAGAATTCATGAATTTATTAGAAAAGAAAATGTTATTACCCCTCTATTTGAGAAAATGTTGAGTTTAAGTGATGCAGGTCACAAGGGATGTTTAGTGCTCCCAAAAGCTTGTGTTGAGGTGAGTCACCAATAGTAGGAAGGAAGATGACCCTAAAGTATCATTCTTTAGTTGCTTTAATTTAATTTATGATATTCTATAGTTGAAGTTTGTTAAAACTTAATATTGAATCTTATATTTGCCTTGCTTTTCAAAATCAAATTTCGTGCAATGTTTCGTAATTAGGATTCGCTAGATATAATATGAGTCAGATACTTGTATGAATTGGATTTTATATCTGGGATTCAAAAAGTTGTTGGTTGTGGCTAGTTAATGTAGATTCCATACAATCAGGTCCAAACCAAATAGTGGACATGTTATCTGGCATTTTACGTAGAAGGGGAAAAATAGAACTTATGTTACTATGGCATTTAATAATGGAAATTCACATGATAGATTAGGGAAACAGTATACATGCTTTTGTACCATATTGATGAAAGTGGTGGCTTACACACGATAAAAGTGTTATATGAATTTTAGTGCCTATAGATTTCATTTATTATGTTTTATAATATTGTGCACTAAATTCATAGTCACTAGTCAATTTAATAGGCATGTCTCATTCAGACAAAATAGAGGTGCTACACTTCTGAATGTAATAATGGGCAGCCGGCCATATAAACATAGTATCTATCTATGGGAAAAGGAAAATGGATTTTTCCATTTGAAAAAAAGGGTAAGCTACATTAAATTTTATCATTTCTATAATAAATATATTTCAAAGACATTTTTCCCTAATACTTTCTTTGAAAAATAATTCAGGCCTTCAACCACAGAAGCTTTCCAGTATTTCAAATTTTATTTAAAATATCCAAATGTGAAAAGATTTCTTATAGAAAATTTGATTTTGTAATATGAAGGTTCTAAAAGTAAATATGGAAATGAGGGTTGTTGAAACATGCAAATTATGTAAACATGGACATATTCTTGTTTTCACTAGTATCTTTGTCTCTGATAAAAGTGTTATGCTTATTTGAAGACTTCTTGCTTGCAATTTTGAGTGTATAATATGGGAGAAGCGAGAAAAAATTGCAAGATATGAAAAAGGGTTTTTTTTCATTGATTAACTAATTTGCCTCTACTCATAAGAGGACCCATACTATGAAGAAGAGGAAAAGTTAAGAAAACATTTTCCATGGAGAAGAGTTGAATAGAGCCAAAGCCTTATTGGAGGTGATGATGTCCCTTACAAAACTCTGTTGCTATTGCCCCAAGCTTGGAATATCTATTCTATAATTAAATTTTAACTAGTGTAGTAAAGACAACTTTTTCCTTTTTGAAAATTGAGCTTTCTTTGAAGCATAAAGTCTTGCAGTAGCTAATGTTTCATTGAGGCTTGGCAGAGATGATAAAGCTGCACAAGGTTGATGGTTGATGGCTATTCCATGTTCATATGCCTGATGGTTGTTCCATGTTCATTATTCTATATAGGGTCAATGGATTTGTCAACTTTTCTGGTGTGCTGATGTGGTGCTGGACCTATCATAATAAAGACTTCACGTACAAAGGATAATCTTGGGCATAAGTTTTTCTATTGTCTGGATAAAAGAAAGGTTGTTACTAATCTTTTTTATTTTTATTTTTTATTTTATTATTATGGCAAGCCCTAATGTACTTTTCGAAGGCAAGGGTACAATGGCTACAATTTTTTTGAGTGGGTCAAAGAAGGTTCATCTACATCAAGCACGTCAAAATCTATAGAAGAAGATTGGAAGGGTCGCAAGTTGTGCATTATGCGAGAGACAACTGCTAGGGAGATTGGTTCTATGGAGAAAGCCGAAATTGCATTTCAACGTAGACTTAATTATGTTCTATTTTTTATAAACACACTATTGGTGATGGTGATTCTAATTTTAGTAATGAAATGACCATTTTGTTGTAAAGAATCATGGAGACTAAACCTTTTATATGGTTTTGTATTAAACAATGAGCAAATTTTAGTAATTTCAAATGTATATTATTTGTATAACATTTTTATGTTTATATCTATTCATTTAAAAATGTTGCAATAAATTAATTTCTTATTAATTTCATTTAATAAAATAGAATGAAAAAAAAAAAATTTCTTTACGATAAATTGAAATAATTAACCAAATATAATAATATAGTGAAACAAATAAAATATATTAAATGAATTTAAAAATCAAATTGACATACAACTCAATTCATCAAATTCAGATCAGGATGAGCAAATTTAACTAATTTCACGATTATATCATTGTGTATATATTTTTATGTTTGTATCTATTCATTAAAAAATATTGACATAAATTAATTTCAAATAGAATGAAAAAAAAATTCTTTACAATAAATTGAAATGATTAACCAAATATAATAATATAGTGAAACAAATAAAATATATTAAATGAATTTAAAAATCAAATTGATGTACAAATCAATTCATCAAATTTAGATCAAATTTTATGAATTTCACAATTATATTATTGTGTATAATATTTTTATGTTTATATCTACTCATTAAAAATGTTGACATAAATTAATTTCAAATAGAATGAAAAAAATAAATTAGTTTCTTTATAATAAGTTGAAATAACTAACCAAATATAATACTATATTAAAATAAATAATATATATTAAAATATAAACTTAACTATATTCCAATTCTAATTTTGTACAACCAAACAAGGGAGTAACATATTCCAATAAAATACTAGGCAAAACAAACAAGAATGGGAATGCTCTTTTCCATTCCCATTCCACATTTCCATTCCTATTCTAATTTTCCATTCTAATTTTCTATTCCTATGTCGACAAACAAACGGGCCCTAATGTTCTCATGAACAAGCACTCTTATCATTTTATATTTTATCTCAACCATTTATTATACATCTAGTACTCTCAATTCTAATAATGATTTTGATTTATGCTTGAATTATACACATTTTATTTTAATTACCATAATCTATCATAACAAAAGATATTTTATTTTTCAAATTTTATGTATAATAAAATTAGAATATTTGACAATATTCAAAAATAAATATAATAAGATTGTTAAAGATTTTTTTTTTAACATCCTCAACAATTCTTTATGCATAAGCAAAATAATTTCTGAACTATTATCTCTGGGATAAATTTCAAGTAGGTCTAGTTAGTTATACTTTTCTAGGTATTACTAAAAATAAAAAGAGACACAAAGTGTCGTAGTTCCTACCAATTGTATAATAGTATAATATATTTAGAGTTACAAATATATGGAGTTAGTGGAATGATGGAAATTTAAATAATATTAAAAGCATATAGTTGAATTTATTTGTAGTAAAATATTATGGTAAAATTTGAGTTCTTACCATCATGAAACAAAATGTTGAATCATAAGAATTTAATGCAATAGGTAAAGGTGCTCATAGTGCATTCCAATTGTATAATAGTGTAGTGTATTTAGAGTTACAAATATGGACATATAGTGGAATGATGCAAGTTTTAAAAGATTTTTAAAAATAGTTGATTTTATTTGTAATAAAATATTATGTTAAAATTTGAGTTCTTATCATCATGAAATAAAATGTATGATCATAATAATTCTATGCAATAATTAAAGATGCCAAGATTACAATGTAGGAGAAACACTAAAAGACATAGTTCCAATACACTAAATGTTGACTTTTATATAGAAGACTCAAAAATATGCATAAAATGAAAAAGAAAATTACGTTTGCAAAATAGAACGCATATAATATTTTCAAAGAATGTAAGATATTTGTCATAAAACATAGTTTGTTGAATAAAATTGAGTATTATATACAAAAACATAAGAGAAGAATCAATTTACAAATATATAATAGATTATCCTAATTATATATTATTTATTGAAATAGAATTCATTTTATAATCTAGTGATGAAAATAAGATTATTATTATAAAATTCAAAACAACTTCCAATCATTAAAATCTCCTTTATATTATATATTCTTAATGGAGAGCAGATTTACATAATCCATAGAATACTTAGAATATTTCTAGATTCAATTGTGTTACCATTTTTACACCAACATTTCGGATCACACTCTATGATCTTATAGGTGATAAATAAACTACATGTTAGAATTTATCTTATGGATTTGGAGTATCGAATTGCATTTAAGATAGATGGAGATTTATTGAATTTTAAGTTTTAAATTTTAGGAAAAAAAGTTTCTAAATTATAGAAATGATTGCACCTAATAGATGCAATAGTAACAAGAGCTCTATTTGAGCTTTAGTCCCTATCTTGTGTGGGGGAGTGAAGGAGGCTTTGGTGTAAGGCGAGGTCTGCGATTTTGCAGTTGGATATGGAAGTTTATTCTATGTCTACAGTGACGGTAGTTAAATTTGCTAAGTTCGTAATCATGTTTTAGAAAATATTGTAAAGAGTGACCAAGGACTAGATATGTCTATTGCATTGAGTGCATAAGTTGATTTTAATCCAGAACATAGTCAATGATAGAATATTACTACAAACTAAGATTCATTCATTCATTCAGAATCAGTATAGGTTTTCTTAAGAAAGTTGTCTAATGTTACAAAATACATTTACATCAGTATGTAGTATATATTTTCATTTTGTACAATAACATGACAAATAATTTCTCAACATGGTCATGAAAGGAAAAATAGAAAATTTTTTGGTAGAAGAGGAAGAAAGTTCTGATCTATGACTACGGAATTAAATTTTACTCAAAAAACTTTAACTTAAGTATAGCATGTCAAATGAGAATATACTAACATCATAGTTTATGAACCTTGAATGAAAAATGCACATGGTCAAATCTACAATGGAATTTTTGACATCAAATTTAAATCGCAACTACTTATTAAGCTCATATTTTCAAACTGATTTGAATAAGTTTTCACCCCTCCTTTATTTCAATGTTTTCAAACTAATTTTATTGCAAAGACCAATATCAAATGTTGGTTCTATGACAACATCAATGCACAAACACATGCAAAATTGCACAAGGACACTATATAGATATAGTTGAAGATTATCTCAAACATGCGCCAGCTACACAAATGCAACTAGCTTATACCCACATTGCAAGTATATAGGCTTAGCCTAAATAAATCCCACATATACATTGTCAACATGCTTCACTTACATCCCATATATACAAAATGATATAATTGTTTCATGCATCATGTACGCAATATGACTAGTTCAAAACATCAAGTCATATACTTAATATCATATTACACTATGGGTCCTATCCATTTTTCAAAACAAAAATAGACCACCACTTATGAAGACAAAGAATTCAATGATTATTATTCATTATTGTTGTACAAAAATTTATAGGTTCGTTACAAATAGCATATAAATATCAATGTCAAATTGTGCACACAAGAAGATATGTAAATCCTTTTGTAGTTAGTGTAAGTGTTAATATATATTGTGTAGCAATTCTAAGTTGCATAATAAATTGTTTGCTTGCTGAAAGTCTATGTTGTAATTCTAACATCTGGCTTTCTAATGAACTGTTTGGAGGCTTGCAAAAACAATTGAAATACATTTACACTATTTATTTAGAGTAAAACATGTAGAAAATGATCATGAAAGCACGATTTTCAAAATAGTGCTGGCTATTTCAAAATCCATTCTTTGTATTCAGCAAGTAACCTGCAAAGATAGCAGATGATTCAGTAAGTAAGGAGTAGTTTTTTGCTGTAATAAATGGAGGCTACATACAATTTTCTTAGTGTTAAAACATTAGTGGAAGCTATCATGCATACCATTGTTGTTACTGTATAGTGCTGGAAAATTCTATTGTCATATATCTATTTTGCGCTAGTTGCTCTAAGATTTGTAAAGAATAAGTAGTTGTATGTTAGTATTTTGTGTTGAAGATGGTATCCAGTCAATGCATAAATGTCAAATGTAAGTGGATAGTTTCTTATCATAGTGGGTTTGCTGATGATAACAACAATTGAATTGTTCATTGTCATTATGAAAGTTTCTGTAGCTCAAATTTTTGCATGAGGTAGACTGCTGATGACATGTCCTTTGGGTAAGTCTGAAATAGTATTGTAGCGAGTTGTGGAAAGTGTTGCTATAGAAGTCATCCATGCAAGTTGCATTCAAGTACCTTGTCTTCAGTCTCAAGTATGCATTGTAGATACAGTTGATAAGTGAATGATGTGGTTCGTGCACATTTGGTGCAATGTGTGTCGTTATCATTTGTACTTTGTGATGGGCAAATAGTTTGGTTGCATATGTTACACACGGGCTGGTATGGTGAGAAATGAACATTTTTTATCCTTAGTGTACCTGTTACCTTTTATTAGCAAATGCATATAGATCTAAATTAGGTGATCATCTTGTATTGAATTAATTTAATAACTGTTAAGATGAGGTCATTGTTTTATTACCTGTACATTTGTTAAGTCTAGTTTTGTGAATGATTTTTCTATCAATGCATCATGTAGTATGTTGATGAAGGTAGATAGGCCTGATTATATGATTCCAGAGCCTTGTGATCCCTAGTGCATTACATTTTTCAGAAGTAGAAGTAGTGGACTTGGAATTTTTTAGGCTGCGAATATTTTTTCTAGGCTGGTGTGGGGTCCAACATGATCCTTTAGGACTGTGAGTTGCATAGAGGTAGAATGATGGTTGTGAGAAATGATGAACTATTCATCTTAATAGTTTTTGTTCTAAGGTTTTAGGAAGAAGAAATTATGAGTTTGAAGAGTTTCTTATAGTAGCAACATCTAAAGGAAGTGGTCCATCTCTGATTTGCAGATGGAATTCATTTGTCTTGTGCTTGTAGGATGGTACAAGTACGCCAAGGCTTCCAATTAGATATGTCTTTGGTGAGTGAATGAGCTGTGATATTTTTGTATTTGGTATTAGTTATTGTTGCATGTAAACTAGATGAATAGCTATGATTTTTGTTTCAATTGTTAGCTATAAGTAATATTCAGCATCACCCCTTTCAAATTGGCTTTTTTTCCTAATTTTAAACTTCTCCAAATGAAGACTTCTCCCAAGATGGAATGCTGGTAAGAGTTTTTCTATTAATGTATTCATCATGTTTGTTGTAATTGTCATCTGGCCTTAGCTATTAGTGAGGTCAACATGTGAAATGGATGCTTTTTGGTTAGTTGTTGAGCTTGTCTTGCATGCTGGTCCATATGTCACTAGAACATGACCCTCGAATGCTTTTGTTAATTGCATTTTACATATGTCAAGTATGGTGCATGGGTGGACTGTCTCCAGCTTGGGCCTGCAATCAATTAGGTTATGTTAGTTTGGACAATAAGTGATGAAAGCTATTTGTGTTTATATGTCTAGGATTTTACTTTTTGAATCTGTAGATATACTTTCCTTTTTTGTTGTTGCAAATCATCCACTTGTTCATCCTCTTGGATGCTGCTATGGTGTGTAGTATGTTCATGTTGTTTTGAATCACTAGCATGAGCTTTTGCTTTATCTTTGAGCTTTTTAATTGTAGTAGCCATGATCTGACATGTGTGGAGAAACATAATATGTTTAGTATTGTAGGAGTTGATAATCTGACTCCGATAATGTGCCAAGATCACCTGCAATGCAAATAACTTGCTGAAGAGAAACCTAGAGAGTAAAGAGCTTGAAGCAAAAACTGCACAAGAATGATTCACAATAGGAAATTAGAATTGCTATGTGAAAATGGAATGAATTTACAATGAGTGAGAGACCAATTATAAAGGCCTCATGGAAGCTTGTAGAACAAGCTGGAATGTGGTGGAAGATAAGGATGACAACTTAACACACATCCAAAAAAGGTGGAAAAGGTAAGTATGCTAAAGGGAACAAACTCCCGTGTTGTCAACAACTAACCACAACTACATGTATTAACCTAAGTACGCTTAAACACTAGAATAAATAATTAATAATAAATTAATTATTTACTCTAACACCCCCCCTTAAGTGCAACTTAGGGGAATGCCTTAAGCTCACAAAACATGCAAAATGGGTGCCATTTTAGGTACCCAAGTACAATGCCACTAAATGCAACCGCTATAAAATGGGGAAAGAGAGAAAACCCTATGGGAAAAACTCTCCCCCAAAAAGAGATGAAACAACATGCTGAAAAAAAACATGAAGTGAAGGAAGGAAGCCATCAACCAATCCCCCCAAGGAAAACTTCCATAACCCCAAGCATTGACCGTAGCTGAAGAAAACATGGTGATGCAAAAGGTTTAGTGAAGATGTCTGCAACCTGTTTGGTGGTAGGAATGTACTCCAATGCAATAACACCATCCTGAATCAACTGACGGATGAAATGCATATGTAGCTCAATGTGCTTGGTACGCTGATGTTCCACTGGGTTGTGTGAAATGTGGATGGCACTCTGATTATCGCACCACAAAATAGTAGGGCGATCAGGAGGAAATCCAAACTTAGTCATCAACTGACGAAGCCATAAAGCCTCCTGACTACCAAGAATTGTGGCCCTATACTCAGCCTCTGTAGATGATAGTGCTCGAGCATGTTGCTTCTTGCATGACCATGTGATGGGACCGGAGCCAAGGCAAAAGACAAAGCCAGAAGTAGACTTTCGATCATCAACATCACCGGCCCAATTTGAGTCACTGTAGCCAACAATGTGTGGAGTCCCTGTAGTGTAGTGAATGCCATACATAAGTGTGCCCTGAATGTAGTGCAAAATATGCCTGGCAGCTTACCAATGACTCTCATGAGGGTCCTAAGAAAATCGAGAGACTAGGCCAACTACAAAAGAAAGATTAGGGCAGGTGTGTGTTAAGTACAAAATGCTGCCAACCAATTGCTGATATAAAGTAGCATCCACTGAAGGTGAGGGGCAAGAGGTAGACAAAGTGACACTCGACTGAAATGGTGTAAGAGCAGCCTTAAAATCAAGCATGTGGAAGCAACGAAGCATGTCAAGAGCATACTTCTGTTGATACACAAAAAAGCTAGTAGGATATTGATGAATCTGAAGACCAAGAAAAAAGTGCAGCAAACCTAAATTAGTCATCTCGAATTGGTCCATTAGTGCATGCTTAACATCCTGGAGCATGGATGACGAACTACCTATAAGGATAAGATCATCAACATACAAAACAAGAATTAGAATCTCATCACCAAGATGCTGAATGTACACTGTGGGATCAGAATGGCAGCGTGTGAATCATGTAGACAGCAGAAATGAGTCCATTTTCTCATACCAAGCCTGAGGGGCTTGTTTGAGACCATACAATGAATGAAGAAGTCTGCAAACCAAGGTGGGATCCTGCACAAAACCTGGAGGCTACTCCATATAAATCTCCTCTATAATATCACTATGTAGGAAGGCACTCTTCACATCCATCTGATAAACTAACCATCCCTGTGAAGCTGCAAGGGATAAGACAAGGCGAATAGAATTCATCTTGGCAATAGGGGAAAATGTCTCAGAGTAATCAACACCCTCGACCTACGAAAAACCCTTCGCAACAAGACGAGCCTTATACTTATCAATGGAACAATCAACAGCATACTTAGTGTAGTAGATCCACTTACAATGCACTAGTTTTCTCCCCTCGGGAAGAGAACATAGATCCCATGTGTGGTTCTTCATCAAAGAAGAATATTCCTCCTCCATTGCACTTTCCCATTATGAATGTCCTGTCACCTCTACAAAAGTTTGAGGATTAGTACTAATAGCATGACTGAGTAGACTGGACCCTGTAGAGTGAGAACGGGTGTGATGAGATGTGGATGGGTCACCAGCTAGAGATCCTGCAGCCTCAACTATAGCTCAAGACCATTTAGGCATCTAGGAAGGATCCTGTGGTGGAGGTATATCGAGATCACCATGGTCATCATCCTCATCATCCGTGAAACAAAGTGGAGATGAAGAGGGAGTAGTGCGAGCTGGAGGAGGCGCTGGAGGTGAGGAATGAACTGCAGGAGGGCTCTCATCAAACTGGAGATCCTGACAAAATAGGACCTCTCTGGAATCAGGATCAAATAACCTGTAAACCTTTACATCCTTGCAGTAGCCAACAAAAATTAGTGGTTGGCTCTTTGGTTCCATTGCTTTCCTCTTAGCATCAGGTACAAATGCATATGTTGTACTCCCAAAAACTCTGAATGACGACACATCAGGCTTGACATGGGACCAAGCCTCCTTAGGAGTCATATGTCGAAGTGCCTTGTGAGGCATCCAATTCTGAATGTAGTTGGCACAATTGACTACCTCTGCCCAAAAATAGGAATCCATGGACCTAGACTGAATCATACAATTTTCCATCTCCGGAAGGGTTCTATTCTTTCTCTTGGCGACACCATTCTACTGAGGAGTGTAGGGCACTGAAAGCTGATGCTGAAGACCATGCTCAGAACAGAAATCTCTGAAAGCCTGGTTCACATACTCCCCCCCATTGTTCGTGAATATCCATCGAATAGAAAGTCCAGATTGCTTCTCTACAAATGCCTTAAAAACTCAGAATGAATCGAAGGCATCAGACTTGTACTTAAGAAAGTACACCCATGTGCATCTGGAGAAGTCATCAATGAATGTAAGCACATATCTAGCACCTAAAAAAGATGGAGTAGGAAATGACATGAGGTCACTATGAATCAACTCCAAAGGTGCTAAAGCATGAGTGGCTCGTCCATGTGGAAAAGAATCCCTATGTTGCTTGCCAAGTGCACATCCCTGACAAACACCATCTAGACAGGACATCTGGGGAAGCCCAAGAACTAGTGCCCATGTGCTCATCTGCTTGTAGTGCATGCCCCTAGATCGCATTTCCGTTATCATTGTCAAATTCCTTAGGCTGATTTTATGCATTGATTAGTTTTAGAGATACTGGATTTACAATACTAATGATATTAATTCATGACTTTGATTACAAATTTATTGGTTATAATTGTTTAGTTGATTTCATTTCACATGACGTTAATGATGTCTTAATGATCCTAGTTAGTAAATGTGGTCTCTTTTATAAAAATGTTAACATGATATCTTTAATGATGATTATGTTGTATTGATAGAGATGCATTATTATATGTACGCATTTGATCTTAGATTTGTGATTTTTACGATACTTACCCCATACTTGCATGTGTATGGTGCACGTGTTTATTTTATCTTTCTATCTAAAGTGTTTGATGTGGTTAAGGGAGGGAGTCATAGTCACCTGCTAGTCGGGATCTACACGATGAACCACTCCCCGCCATTGTCTGTTTAGTTTAGATATATTATATACATGTACATGCTCGTCTTTTATGTAGGATGTAGGTACCGGGCATCGACTTCCCTGAATTGCCAGGATGAGCGTGCCCTCTTACAAATACTCAAATGGTGGGAATCAGAAGATAATGATGAGGTCCAATCCTAGCCATAACCTAAAATACTTGCCCTGCAAGGAGGACTCGTAACAGACTGTCTACCCTTTTTAAACCCTTGAGTATTTTGTGTGAATGTTGTTTTGTGAGTGTTTGATGTATTTTCTGTTAATTAAGTCTAATTAAAAGATTAAATTAATGTTTTAATTTAATAGAAAATTATTATGATATTATGAATATTTAATTATATTTAATTAATTAAATATAAAGAATTAAATTGAAGATAAAAGTTTTAAGATTAAATTTAGAACATGATAATATTTATTTAATTTAATAATAATATATTTAGAGTTCATTTTTAAATAAATGCTAAATATTATTGTTATTTAAGTTAATAAATATTTATCAAATTAAACGTTCAAAATATATTTTAAAAAATATATATATATATAAATTTATGGAAAAGATTTAAGTTCGCATGAATGAGTTTTAAATATAAGAGATTAATTTAAAAGATAAAATATGTGAACTTGATTAAGATATTTTATTAAGTGCGCATGAGTTTAAAGTTATAAATTTATTAAAGTAAAGTGGAAAGTTAAATAAAGTAATTTAACAATTCACTTAAAGTGCATGAAGGAATAATAAAAGAATATTTTAATTTAAAAAGGAAATTAATTGTGCATGAATGAATTAATTAAATGAGAGAGAATTAAATATTGAAGATAAAAGTTAAAGTTTAAATTTAGAACATGATTATATTTATTTAATTTAATAATAATATATTTAGAGTGCATTTTTAAATAAATGCTAAATATTATTGTTATTTAAGTTAATAAATATTTTTATCAATAAAGTTTCTAAAAATGAAATTAAAAGTGAAAAGATATTTAATTATCATAAAGATTATAGTTCACATGATTTATGCATGAGTTGGAAATAAAAGAAATTAATTGAAAAGATTAAACATGTAAAATTAATAAAGATATTTAATCGCATTAAGTGCGCATGAGATTTATAAGTTATAAATTGATTAAAATAGAAGTTGAGTGGAAATTAAATAAAGAGATTTAATAATCCATTTAACGTGCATGAAAATATGAAAGATAAGATAAATAAAGGTTGATTTTAGAGTTAACAAGATTGATCAAGAGACCTCTCGGGTAGACGCACAATTAGTGCCCCGATTGTAGGAAGAGAACTCCTTATCAAATTTGAGGGTTCATTTTTCAAGGGAGATTTTTGGAGACAAGTTTGAGAACACACACAGGTTTTGGAGAGAAACTCAGAGGGTTTGCGAAAGAAAGGAATTTCTCGTGGCTTGAAGGATTTTGTGTAGGAATTTTCATCTTATTGTCAAAGTTTAGCATCAGTACGAGGTAGGGTTTGAAACCCCGTGAATGCATTTTCAATTTGGAAAATATATCTGTGTGCTCCGTGTTTGTTTGGGTGGTTCAAATTTTGTTTGTCATCTTGATTGTTGTCCAAATATGATTGATTGAAATTAGTCTTTCATTATTCATATTTATGAAGAAAATCGCAGAGAAAATTAATTTTAAATCACGTAGGGTTTGAAAGAAAGGTAAATTCTAATTTAGAAAGGAAAATTTTGATCATTGCCATATTCGTCCTATCAAATTTAGATGGTAACTGTTTATATTATATATATATATATATAATAAATTAAAGAAAAATGTAAAACAAAATTATTTATTGTTAAATATATATATATATAATAAAAGTTTTTGTTGATTATTTTTATTAACTATGGAGTTAATATAAATAAATTGAAATTGTTTAAAAAATTAAATAAATTAATAATGGGCAAAATATATTGTTGGGTTTTGTTTTGTTTTTAAAATAAAATTTAAAAAATTTAAAAATAATATAATGCAGGGTGGGGATATTACCCCCCCGTACCTGCTGCCGGCTTTAATAAGCTGCGGTAGCCGGTACCTCTGTTGCATGCAACAGGGTACCTGCTGTCGCAGGTACTAGGCTGGCGCGCCTTTAAATACGCCTAAATAATATATGTTTCATTTTGTTTTAATAAAATTTAATACATTTTAAAATTTATTTAATTTAAATTGTAATAAATTTACATTATAAAATATATGTGATTTAATAAATATGAATGTTATTTAATATATATCAAAATTATTAAATGTTTTAAAGTTATTAAGTTTATTAAGTGTTAAATAATAAATGCTAGATGATAATTATAGCGTTGTTTATTATTATTATTGTCTAAATAATAATTAATAAAATAAATACTTAAGGAATTTAATAATGATTAATTAAAAGTTTTAATTAATTTATATTATTATGTATTTGGAAGATAAGAGAAAAGATTACTAAGTTTTGATAATATTTAATTAGAATACTTAATTAAACTATTATTAAAATAAATTAGAATCATTAACTGTATATTAATATGAATATGTTATGTAATTATTAATTAATTTAATTAAATATGATTTAATTAAGATTAATTAATGATGAAGGACGTTCAATTAAGTTCTAAGCTTATATAATTTTATTAATATTGAGTTTTATAAAATTATAACCTTCTTATTCTAAGATCAATAAGTATTATTTAATAACAAATAATTACCTTTGATAATTTTGAAAGAATTGACTTAAAAATGAATAGAGATAACTGTGCAATTTATAGGAATATAAGAATGGGTTAAATTACAAGGGTAAATGATGAATCTTATCTACTTGAAGCTTGCACTACAAACATGAACTAGAAACTTTATTGTTCAACTCAACTTTGTATTTTCAAATCAAACCCAACTGTGAGATTGTCTTGTTTTCTATGTGATGTTTATGCCTTTGGATTTTGGAGTCAATTAGGTGTTGACCGGTCTAGGATGAACACCAGAGGTTTTGTGAGATTTTCTGTATACTATTTATGGGACTAGATGTTTGATGTGTTTTGCGATTCATATTGGAGATTATATTTATGAGGTTTATCTTGTGGAGAAATTATGTGTACTTGGATGGGAGAACCATCTTATTATTAGGTTGCCTGTTAAGGAACCGAGTTTGATCTTTAGGGTTGTTGTGTTATGGGACACAACTGTGGATTTATGTGTTTAGGAGAGGTTGTCTAGGTACGTGACTTGGGAGTGGCTTGCATAGGGGTTCGGGACCCAAAGTGGTCAGTACCAGGGTAACCTAATGCAAGTTATGTAATAAGTGATAATCTAGTAATTAAAATTTATGGGGGGGAAAACACACTAAAAAGATAAGTTAGAGATATTTGATCTACCCATGCCTTGAGTGCTTGTATAGACTAAGGATGGGAATGAGGAGAGTGCCTCGTCTTCTTGAGAGGGCTTTCTAGTTTCCATATGTGTGATGTTGAGGGTCTGGGGTTCAGAGTAACTAGTCCAGGGTAACTCAACGCTAGAGGGTCCAGGGTCTATTAAGAGATCAGTCCAGGGTAACTCAAGCAGCCATGTGATGACACTCCCTAGTATGTAGTCCGAGTCTCCTCTGTAGATTTGTGTATCTCTGGTGGTGTACTTATTGTTGGATGTGGTGTATCTATTGTCGAATGTGTTTATTATGGCTATTTACTTTCATTGATGATGATTGGTGATTCATGGATGATGTACTTTTGACATGTGGCTTTTGACTTGAGGTGATTGTCTTTTGTTGACTTTATCTTATGATCTTGGTATTTGGTTTATACTTGGTTTGTGCATGATGTTTGGTTATGTGGTGTCGGTATTGGATTGAGTGTTCTTACGTTTGGATTATTTTATCTTCTTGAGTAGTATGTGTTACCTTTGAGGTAGTTTTGGCTATTAGGGGTACCTTGCCTAGGAATGTTTTATGTTTGATAGCCGTATGTGGATCGTTCATTATCTTCCCTGCACGGTGGGAGTGGAAGCCTGACTAGGTAACCACGCGGTCAGGAGGTAGAGTCTTCTTACTATTTGGGTCCCCCTTTACATTGCTAGCTGTTGGATGTTCGTTGCAGAAGATGTACCTTTATCATTCTTATTTCTTATCTCAGAGACTTCTTTTCAGATGATGTATATATGTTATCATGTATTCTGATGTATTGTATCTTTTCTCACATACCCTGTGACATGTGCAGTGGATGTTATTATTTGGATATACTTTCATTGTATTGTTTATACTTATGCAATTGCTTATGCGATTATGTAGCTGGTATTTCTTTATGATCATGAGACATTGTACTTGGAACTTAAACTAATTAATTTAAAAATTATTAAATGTGACTCAACGTAAAGGAACTCTTGAGGAATTGAAACTGTATCTATATTTGCATATGTGTATTTGATGTGTATGTTCATATTGCTTCCGCATTAATGTTATCTTGATGTTGTTTAAACTTCAAAAAAAAAATAGTTCAATAAACATTGTAACATGTTAGGTTTATTTCTCTTGGGTTCTCGAGTGGGGCGTTACATCTGGTATCAGAGCCTGAGTTTCAACATTGGGAACTCTGGGCATTATGTGCGCCATAACTCGAGCAATTAGTAAACTTGCAACTTATTTAAACGGCAAACTTATATTGACATCAAACTTGAAACCAAACTCTTGAACAACAAACTTTGAAACAATACAAATTCTGAACATGGACCTAGAAAAATTATAAAACTTCTAGATTATTGCTTTATGTCAGTATGTTATGACCCTATGGTTATGATGGATTCTTAGATGTTGTTGTTGTGTTTGGGTGTTGTAGGAGAGATGACTTCTGATTCTAGATCCATTACTAGGGGTCGTAGCTTAGGATGTGGTAGAAGTCGTGGGAGAGTTAGTCATCGTATTCCTTCCTTGGTCCATTCAAGGGACCCTATTCAGGAAGAGGCTAGAGAGGATGCTAGTGTTAAGCAAGATGCTGAGACAGAAGGACCGATCACTAGAGACTTGGTCAAGGAGATCCTAGCATGACTACCCTTGCAAGATAGAGCTCATCATTCAGAGCATGGAGATAGAGATAGGTCCATGAGTCCTAGAGGGAGGATCCTACAGAGCAGCAGGCGGTCTAGCTAGTCCATCCAGATCAAGGACCTATTATAGGTCAAGATCAAACCTTTCAATGGAGAAGGTACTGGATATGATGCTGAGAATTGGTTGATTTCTCTAGATAGATGTTTTTCCATGCAAGACTTTGACTCCAACGTCAAAGCAAGATATGCCATTACCCACTTAGAGCTCTTTGCAGCGAATTGCTGGAATATGGAGGAGAAGAAACTTGGGATAAATATGCAGACTGTCACATCGGAGTTGTTCCTCGAATACTTCCATGAGCGATTTCTATCAGAGCAGTGGCAACTTCAGAGGGTAGATGAGTTCCATGACTTGAGACAGGGTACTAAGACTGTGGTGGAGTATGAGCGTAAGTTCTTCGAGCTTATGTCTTATGCGGGAGTTAGTGATAGCTCACCATTGATGGTCCAACATTTCATTAGAGGACTTAATGCTAACATCATTGGGGGTGTTAAGGTTTTCCAACCTAAAACCCTTAAGGATGCTATATTGCGAGCTACTTTTGTTGAGGTGAGTGTGACTTCAGGCCAAGGTGGCCTACCAGGTGTTCAGGCTAGAGGGGCAGTTTATTTAGGAGCATTGAGGGTTAACCAGTCTCAAGGGGCTGGAAGTTCTAGAAATTCTCCTAACTTCTCTAAGGGTAATCAGAAGAAGCCAGGAAGAAAGTTCTTCCATGGTAAAAGTGGTGGTTCATAGTCAGGGAACTATCGCAATTGGAAGCGTAGTATGCGCAACAGGTTGGATGGAGTTCATCAGACTCTCAGTGAGGATGCTAGTGTTGGTAGTTTTGATCAATCGCGTGCACCTGGAACTCAGGGAGGCTTTAGTGGAGATTGCTACTTTTGCGGACAATATGGTCATAGAGCGACCAATTTCCCCAATCGTGGACCTTATTTTTGAGTTGATTCATGTCTCTTAGTAATGGGCTTCCAGGAGTAATCCTAATTCTAGGGGGGGTGGATGTAGTGCCTGCCCCTAGATCGCATTTCTGTTATCATTGTCAAATTCCTTAGGCTGATTTTATGCATTGATTAGTTTTAGAGATACTGGATTTACAATACTAATGATATTATTTCATGACCTTGATTACAAATGTATCGGTTATAATTGTTTAGTTGATTTCATTTCACATGATGTTAATGATGTCTTAATGATCCTAGTTAGTAAATGTGGTTTCTTTTATAAAAATGTTAACATGATGTCTTTAATGATGATTATGTTGTATTGATAGACATGCATTGTATTCATATGAGTTTTGGACTCTTTGTAATCACTATATTCTTGATTTGGGAATCTCTAGGACAAGATTAATTAGTGTTGATAGATACTCTCTCTTGATGCAGTATTTCTTCTTCTCTATCTTTTTTGTATCAGGCAATGACCAAAGTTGTTCTTTTCTGGTTCTGTTATCTGAGAGCTATTTTGAACCATTTAGTATTAATATAAATATAATATTTTTCCCTACACACACACACACACACACACACATAAACATATTATTTATTTATTTTATTTTAATTTGTTTCCATCTTCCTTATGCCTTAGTCTAGAACAATGAATGAGCCTTCGAATTTCAGTTGTAATTGACAAAAAATGCTTCTCCAAACAAGCACATGATTTTATAGGTGATAAATAAACTACATTCTAGAATTTCCCTTATGGATTTCGAGTACTTAATTGCATTGAAGATGGCTAGAAATTTATTGAATTTTAAGTTTTAGTAATTCTTTTTTCTCCTTACATTTATGACTCGCAACCAATTGAAACATTGATAATTATCATTTTTTGAGATTTGTAAATACATGAAATTTATCAAACTTTATAATAATTTAATGAATTCAAAAATTATTTAAAGTTAATTGGTCTAAATTTTAGAAATAATTGCAGCTAACAACAAATGTTTTCTATAAAGGAACTAATAAAACTAGCAGTTGCATGTTTTGGACATGCAACAAAAGGTTGATAGAGATTTTTTTTATCAGTAATTAGCAGAAGCCTAGATTAATGTTGCATGTTTTGTACATGCAACAAAAAGTTGATAGAGATTTTTTTTTTAGAGGTAATTGGTCGAAGCCTAGATTAATTATTGTTATTTTTTGTAATTAATTATTTTTATGTGTTAAGAGAATTCGAACCTAAGACCTCCCACATGAGAGGCTCACAAGTTACCATTGTGTTGTAGGCTCTTGCCTAAGATAGAGATTTTATTTATATCTATAAAAGTTATATGACACATTAATAACAAAATTTTGATGAGAAAAGTACCAATGATTTCATTTGGTTTTTATTAATAGGTGTTAAATATTTAAGAAATATATATTTTATCTAATTTGAAAATCAAATTATTCTTCCTAACTATAAAATGTAGTAAAAATTTTTTTAATTTAATAAAAATGTATATTCGCAAAATTTGTTACATTCTTGTAATTTAAAAATTATATCACTAACTAAATTCTACTTAATGTATGGAAACTAAAATAATCAATATAGCAATTGTTATTCATGTTCCAAATAAATATGGTCATGTTGACTGCTCCCAAAATATCTACATCTTTGACTCTTATACATGGTTTGCTCTCAATATTGTCCAAAATAGAACAAAAATAAGAATCATCAATAAAATAAAAATATTTATTCTATCATTGGTACCCACAAATAACTTGTTTGTCCAATTCTAGATCTTGCTGGAGAAACAAAACTTATAGAAAAATATAGACAAAACATAATAAAGTCATTGAAAATAATTTTTTTTATCAACCATAATTACAATATGTGTGAATTGCAATGAATAAATAAAGGAAGAAGAAAAAAATTGCATGTAATTTTTGAAGAGGTGGAGAAAACAATTAATAGTTCACATTTAACATAAATTTATCCATAAGTAATGGGAAAAAACCATTGTTGCTAATCTGGAATTAACATATAATTGTTCCAAATTTGGGAAAGGAAATTTCATTACTTTCTAATTGTTCATTATTTTTTACATCATTAAAAAATAAAAGTTTTGTTTTGCTCCTTTGAAAATTGTAAAATGGAGAGGTCTTAAATAACTAGAATGTTCCAAATTTGGGAAAGGAAATTTAACAAGTTTCTAATTGTTAATTATTTTTTACATCATTGAAAAATAAAAGGTCTTTTTTTGTTTATCTAGAAATTGTAAAATGGAGAGGTCTTACTGCTTAAAAATTTAGGAAAAAAAGATACTTTAAAGTTTTAACTATTATTAGCTTTTATAAATATTGACTAAGGAATCTAGACTTTTCAAAAGATTCATTTAGAATTGTTCATGTTAAAATTCTTCTAATATTATGGACAAATGTCTTCAAAATAAATTAAGAAATAAAAGATTGACTGCATGGATCATGTCCATTCCAACTGTAGATGAAAAATGTGATGCATCCATCATACTCTACAACATCCAGATTTCTTCGAAGTCCCCTATACTGCATCATTTATAATTTCCTTACTATTAAAATATTACTATTATTAAGATGATAAGGATTGAAACATTGGACTTGCTTAAATAAATGATATAAATAGTAACAAACTATTTCTTCTCTAAACATCTAAGTTCTTGGACCTATTTAATCTTGTGTATTTATAAATGAATTGTAAGTTATACTTAGATTTAATTGTGAGATTTTAAACATATAAACAAATTTATAAATAGTATCATTTTCAATTGAAGACTTGTGAAGATCTAAAAATTTCTTAACAATAATCTATAAATAATTTTATAGGAAAATTTGATTAAAATATTTTTAATTGACACAAGTTATTAAATTAATGGTTTATCGTCAAAATAATTTTATTAAAAAAAATTAATCATACGCAAATTTTAAAATTGAATGAAACAAATATTTTTAAGAATCTATCATATAAAAGAACTATATGTTTATTAAAATATATTATAAACACTGAAAATTAAAGAACAATGTTTAGTTTAAAGATTTTTTAAGGATTTTGATTTTTTAATTTAAATTCCACACATTACCTCAATGCCACGCCACAAGCTAGTAATATTCTAATTTTGAAGTCTAGTGCATAATGGTGACATTTTTTTTATGTTCAGTAGCCAAAATGAGGAACCTTTTGTTGTTGAGATGAGGCATTAAATTTTGGTCATTCTAAATATGTATTTAGTAAATATCATATTAAAGGTAGCTTACAGTAATCCCATACATATACGAAACGTATGTAAGTTTATTATATATATTTGTATTGTGTAAGTTTATTTTATATATATATATCTAATGTTTCAAACAAAAATTGAATATCTACTGAGATAAAATATTTACAATTTCTCATTTTTTTTTTCATTTCTTAATTGCTCTCTCTCTTAAAATATTATCAAATGAGAGGGCCAAATAAATTTACCCCATAATCATTGCTCCACTACTTCAAATCTAATCTTAACTCTAAAAATAAAATATAAATCAGAAACCAATTTCTTTTTCCTCTATATTTGGAGAGCTCGATAAATAGAGAGATGAATTGGGCACTCTAAAAAGGAACTGTGATTTCCAAAAAAACATAAGAAAAAATAATACCCATGCCTCTGGCTTTTCCTTCAAATCTTTTTCACATAGATATCAAAATATGTCAAGGGAAAACAACAAATTACCATGGCTAAAATTATCACAACTTTCCTAGAAAAAAAATGTACAAAAACAAATAATCGAACTCCAAAATCTCTTGTAAAAGTGGTAAAATCTCCTCTTTTTCGCATTTCCTTGGGTCTTTAAGGCCCCACAATCACTTCATCACTTAGCTATGTAAATTCTATTAACAACATTCTACAAATTTGTTATGTAATTTCAACATTAAAGAGCAAACTAATGAGATTAGATCCCAACATGTAGGGGAAGAAAAAAAAGGGCAACTTAGGGAATATAATTTAAAGCATGTGTTCTACCAATTTATAATGCATTCATACTTGTAACTATGGTCTGGAAAATTCTAGGGAAAAAAAACATACGTTCTACCATTTATGTAGCCTGCAAATAGTTGAGAATGGTTAATGGTTTTGTAAGTCGTGTCTTGTGTGGCCCCATAAATTTTAACAGCCACACAATATTTTCCACCATAGTTTTTTGTGGATCTTCAAGACTTTCATCCAAAATATCCTTTACCGAAGCTCAACTCTATTATTACTTTGATTTGCATTAAACCAAGCCTCCTTGAGCCCTTCTCTGATTGGATGTTTCATGCTTATTGCTTTCAACACCAACACTCCAAGGCTATACGCATTGCATTTCTCCATTATGCATAAATTAAAAACTCAAATTATAAGTTAGGAAGAATTTTCTATGGAAAGCGTTCCAAAAAAGTTTCAAATGATCTACATTAAATTAATTTTTTTTAAAGATTAGAAAGGGGTCGCTGCAGCTTTTGCAATGGATATGCAAGACTATTAACACATATTAGAAACTTGCCTGTGAAACTAAATACCTTTCAGAAATTTCTAAAAGTCGATTGACCAGATTAGAAAATTAAAAATCAACAAATCTTACAAATTTTTCGTTAAAAAATGATTTTGGGGAACAAAACTCCCACAATAAACCTATCGGCTTAATTAATAACATAATAAAAAAGAATATCTTGAATTTAAATACTTTTCATATATATATATATTGAAAAATATTTGTGAAAAGCATCAAAATAGCTTTATTCCTATGTGAAATTCTTTTCTTGAAGTCTAATTTACTTGTAGTGAAGTAAACATGTACACTAGTTGTTTTAAATTAGTTTATTAATAAAATAATGTATTCTACAATTTTATTTTTTAAAGATAGAATAATACTATGAAAATGAAAAGACGCGGAAAAATAGAGGAATAACAAAGAAAGAAATGGGGGATATTGAAGAGAAATGGAGGAGGCGAGGGAGAGGAAAAAGAAGGGGAAGACGAAGGGATCTGAAAAAAGTTGGATAAAAGAGGATGCCATGAAGAGCTGCAGGGGCAGCTTCCCAATTTCCTAGCCAGTGTGAGGAAGGAGAAAAGAAAATGGAACTACATTTCCTTTTTAAGGAGAAGGTCTGCTGGGCCACCAGTTTTTCTGGTACAGAGGAGGCCTGGAATATTGGCGTCGCACAGGCGGCCGTTAATGGCGGAAACGTGCTTCAGTGGTGTAAAGTTCGGGTCTTGGAGACGGAGAGCACGTTTTCCAGCTTCGAATTCGAAGTTCAGTAGAAGACTTGTTGCAGGGGAATGATGTGATCTGTAAAATTGGGCTTGTAAATAGGTCCGCGCTGAAGGTGAGCGTGCGTTTGGGAGAGAAGATAAGCGTGGTTTGCTCACAGGAGGGAGTCGAACCCGAGACGTCTGTGGGGTTGCGTTCGCTTTTGCCGCACACGATCAGAAACTACATCGAGACCGCTCCTGAGGGCGAAGATGGTGCTGAGAATGTCGTGGAAGGTGTTATAGAGCGTGTGGTGTGTTATAGAGCGTGTGTTATAGAGCGTGTGGTGCTGAGAATGTCGTGGAAGGTGTTATAGAGAGTATGCGAGGTCTGTGGGAGCCATCGCATTTATCAGGAGGATTCATGGAGCAGCATGAGGATTTGCAACAGCATTTGCAAGGCTCGAAAAGATGTGTGCGGGGGTTCTTTACCAAAGTTGACATGGCCCACTGATCATAATCATGCTCTTGGGAGAGGAGAAGAAAATGTGCGGACAAATTCCCTGAGCGATACAGAGGCGGCACGAGGAGGACTTGCCAGTTTGCTTCTCAGAGATTGAATGTTGTTTTAGATGGGACAGGGTGAATGAGATGGAATGTTATATATGTTAATACTCTTTACTCTTAGTTATTGATGTACCTTAGTAATGATAGCTTAGTTTAGTTTTATTGTGATATTGATATACTTCAATAATGATACCTTTGTCCTAGTCTTATGATATCAAATTGTCCATACTAATAAATATGAAAAGCACATCTATTGTTTTGTTCTTTTTTCTTTGGTTTCAACATGGGATTTGTGAGTGAATTAATTAATCTTCTATTTGGTGGTTGTTTATCTTTTATATACTTTTTGGTTTTGATGTTGAAATGGGTTGGAGTCCTAATATGGAGAAAGCTCCTTTAGATGGGATAAGATGGATGTGATAGATACCTATATGTTAGTACTGCTACATTTTGTTACAGACATATTGATATACCTTGATAATGACACCCTAGTCTTATTGTGATACGTTAACTCAATATGGATTAATTGTTTTGGGTTAAAGCTATTATTAAAATGTTAAATTTTTGTTTATCGACTTTATATTAAATTGATGATCAATATTACTATTATCTTTGATTCCTTCACAACAACAAAAATGGATCAAAACAAACAAGAAATATTCAACATCAATAAATAAATAATTAAAATTTGTCCTTTAACAATTATAGGTCAATAATCATTGTAGTTATTACTCCTTTACAATTATAGAAAACAATCAAAAGAAACAACAAAATACTAACTTTATTAAAGAATAATTAGCAATGAACTCTTAGACTTTACATCTAAGGTAGACTTGGGATCTATCTTGATTAATAAATATTTATAACGATGCAAGGCAGTTGAAGTTATGTATATAAAGTGCATCTAGTAATCATTGTTCTTTGTGTCAATGTGATTGCTTTCAAGAAAATTTTTTATGTCTTCTAGACATTGATAGTCATGTTCAATGAAACATTATCCTTTTATTCCATTGGTGTGCCAAACACTTGGAAGGTTTCCACCAATTGTTTGCACTTGAGATCAAGTAAAACAAGATTACTATGAAAATTTGTCCACTTCACATTTATTTATTGGTGTTTCTATTGTTAAATGGTTTTTGGTCAAATTTTAAAAAAAATATTTTTGTGGGAGTTAGGAAAGATAGGAATGGTTCAAAAAAAATAAATGCATTCAGTTATTTATTTAAAGTTGTAATTAATGCATTCATTAATGCAAGATGAAGTTGTTAGAAAATATTTGTATTTTTGTTCAAGAAAAATAATTTTCTCCGCCACCAAAAATAGTATGGACCAATAGAATGAATAAAAAATGTGATTTATCAAACAATGAAAAATTAGAAAAAGATATAAACATTTAAAATTTCATATAATCTTTTAAATTCTTTGATTTGATTGGTTAATTTTAATGCGAGCAACTATATGTGGGCTTTCCTTAAGGAAAACAATTGAAACATCAAGAGTCAAGATTTGTATCAAAACTCTCTGCCTCAGATATCATCTCAAGATTTGAGGAGATTTAAAAAGCTTTCCTTAACACGTAATTTGCAAAAAGAAAAATGGTCTATGGAAGGTGGCCTTTCAGTGGAGGCTAATATACAGGCAGCAATTTGTTCTAGGCCAAGAGGGCTCGAAGATTGGGAAGCAATTATTTTTAAATGAGATAATTAAATCTCAGGCTGGGCTTCTTGGCTACAAATATAGGCAATTTTCTACACAATCCAAGGGTTTGTTATTTGACTAATTGGGAAGTTGAAATAATTAAGAAAATAATTTGTTTAAAACTAGAAATAAATATGGATTTCTGTATTAAATTGTCACAAATAGTAGCTCTAAACAATTAACTGAAGCAACAATTTTTTAACACTCGCTTGAGACTATGAAAACATCAAAGCTTGGAAGTAGCTAATTTATTTCAAGTCCTTTCTTAGCAAGTTTCCTGTTACAATTTTTTGGAATCTCTTTCACAAAAGCCACACAACTAACCTTCTCATATGGTGCCACCGACAAACACAAACCCCTAAAAAAAAGTGTCAAACAATAGAGAAAATATTATATATTTGAACAGAAACTCCAAATGCTTCCATGCTCAATCCAATGCTCATAAATAATTAATTCAAAATTAGCTACAAATTCAATAACAATGGCTTCTACATACAAGGGTTACCATACTGATAACCTCATGGAAGCCCTAGCTATCTTAGTTGCAGTGGAACAATATTGTCTATGTAGCTAGAAAATACTCATCTGTGAGATTGACTCGCAGGTGGTTGTGAACTTATTGCATAATAGGAACCTTGTGCATGTGGATTGACATTTGGCTCTGGTTATTCAGCAGATCATTCAGTTATGCAATTCTCTAGATTCTGTGTCCTTTATGCATATCCCTCGTGAGTGGAACGCTGTGGCTAATTGTCTGGCTAAATGGGCCTCTGAGGAGGGGCCGGCTTGGAACATTCTTGATCCTAGGATGCTTCCCCTTGATTTATGTTAGATGCTAGATCAACTTTTGGACTAGGATAAAGCTATGTAGTTCTCTTTGTTTCTTGTGTTGTTCAGCTCTCTTTAATATTCAATAAAAATTTTACCCCTCTTTAAGTCAAAAAAAATAAAATAAATAACAATGGCTTTAGATAATCTGCTGTCTAGTTTAATGTTTAGTTTCCTTACTATGTATGCCATTGGAATGTGCCCCGCTTCTTTGTTTGTAACAGCCACCAATAATTATTTCAAAATTTTATCTGTGGAAAATCTTTAACAATATTCAAAATTCTTGAATTGGCCTAGATCGGAAGAATGAAGAGAAATAGTTTACGGTTTCTCTTTTTAAATCTTCTACGAGGTCACTATTCTGAAAATTATTTAATATGGGAAATGGTACTAGTAGAAAATCTAAAATCTACCCTAGCATATCATATATTAGCATAACATACTTTAAAAACTTAATTACAAAAAAATTCATATATAAGATTTCTACCCGTAAACAAGAGCTCTGCAGAGCTACAATTCATGCCTTGTCGAAAAGGCAAGGACTCTAAGTGTAGTGACAAAAATAACTGCAATATGAATGATAGGTTATAGCAAAAAATAATAAAATAAATGTCAGTAATATGTCAAGATTAGTTGCTTCAAGTATTCACTTATATGAAAATTTAAAAAATGTAGTCAATCTATTTTATTATACAATTTTAACCTTCCCTAATTCTTCGAAATACCCATTGCACATGACCAAGATAGAGTTGATAATTCAAACAGCGTAACAGGAAAAATTCAAATCAAGCAATGTAACGTAGACTTTCAAAAGATGTTTATCTGAAAGCAAGATGTAACGTATCGCGTGATCTGTGAAGGATATTTGGGATTAAGCCCTGGCCCTTTCGGGAGCTATATATGATGGATGATGGCCCTTCAAACGCACTTTCTATCTTCATGAGTTGTAAAACTCCACCTGATCTTCACGTGTATAAGAAGCTACAACGATGGGTAAATGTGGGCCTTGCAACCTATGTATGCAACTTAATTTTGATGGTTTGAAGTTACCACAAAATTTTAGAGACACCAATAAGAAAGCAAGGGAAGGAGATAATAGCATCTTGTGAATTAATCTCTCACCAAAAGAAAAACTAAAGAAAAAATAAAGTCATACTTTATTTTTTTTCAGATTCATAAAAAATTAGTGATTTTTTTCAAATTTCGATTGTTTTTGACTATAAACTATGTAGATCATGAAGATCAAATGCTGAACATTTTCAAAAAATCCATGATGTTTTCGATCTTTTGAAAATTGGTCAACTATACATTTTTGTGAGAGGATACCTCCCGTTGTGAATTACTAATATGACACTTTTACACTTTTATGTTACCCTTATATTTTTAATTTATGATTATATATATTCAAATTTTAAGTAGGTTGAGATGGCATGTGATGTCATGAAGAATAATGATTTGCTAACATTGTAAATGTTTCTACAACTTGTTCACTAAATGTCCACATTACCCTCTACTATACTACTCCTATTGGCAAACCAACAGTCAAGATTGTTTCTCAATCAACGATCGATATTAAAAATAACTTAACAACCCTAACCAAGTTGGTTTCTAGTTACTTCTAAAACGAGTCAATTATTCTACTCTAACTAATTAGTTAGGACAACTATTATTTACTAAATAATAGCATGTGGACAAACAATTGTCCAAAGTTAACAAACTAACACTCCCTCTTAGCAAGGAACTTGTTCTACATAACACCCAACTTATCTCTGAAGAAGATGAGTTTAACCTTCTCCAATGCCTTAGTCAGAATGTTTGCAACCTGCTCCTCTGTAGGTATGTATAGTAGCTGAACAACCCCCCATTTTACACAATCTTTGATGAAGTGATATATGATGTCTATATGTTTAAACCTATCATGAAATACTGGATTCTCAAACAACTTGATGCAACTTTGATTGTCATAATGTAGCACAGTAGTATCAACCTTCTAACTAGAAATAAGACCACTAACAAGTTTCAAAGCCATATAGCTTCACATGTTGCCATACTAGCTACTATGTATTTTGTTTCTACTAAACTCATAGTCATAGGCTTCTGCTTCTTGCTAAACCAAGATACAACTTCGGATCCCAAACTGAAACAACACCCTGAAGTGCTCCTTTTGTCTATTGTAATACCTGCCTAATCTGCATCAGTATAGGCTATCAATTTGATACTTTCACCTCGAACATATATGATCTCATACTCAATTGTACCACATAAGTAACACAACACATGCTTAGTTGTTGTCCAATGCATTCTCTTTGGTTAAACCATGAACTGACTAAGAGAGTTTATTACAAATGCTATATCTAGCCTGGTCTTGACAAAATACATATGTGAACCAATCAACTGTCTATATAAGGTCGGATCTACATCCTTTTCCTTGGATGTATCTATCTTCATCCAATTCATGATCATGGGTGTAGACATGGCTTTTCAATCCTCCATCTTGATTCTCTTCAAGGTTTCACTACAATATTTCCCTTGACCAAGGAAAATCACTTCATCTATCTAACATAACTCCATGTCTAGAAAGTAGTGCATAAGTCCCAAATCCTTCATCTCAGACTCTTTTGCAAGATCCCTCTTACAATCCTCTATGAGTCCTAGTGAACCTATAAGAAATAAGTTGTGCACATAAAGAACAAGAATGAGAACCTCACCCCCAACCACCAAGTAGTAGAGATTAGCATCCACTTCAATCTTCATAAAGCCCATTTCTTGCAAATATGTATCAATGTGCTCATACCACACTTTGAGAGTTTGCTTGAATTCGTACAAGGCTCTTTTCAATCTAAACATGTGGGTCTCCTTGTTGTGTGCTACAAAGCCTTCTAGTTGCTCTATTTATACCTCCTTCTTCAACTCACCATTAAAGAATGTTGTCTTGACATCTATTTGATGGATTTTCCATCCCGTCTATATATATATATATATATATATATATATATATATATATATATATATATATATATATATATATATATATATATATATATATATAGCAAATGAGAATATAGCTCACATAGAAGTATACCTAACCACTAAAGAAAATATCTCCTCATAGTTTATTCCCTCCTTCTAAGAGAACCCCTTTGCCATGAACTTTTCCTTGTATTTCATGATACTACCATCTGCACTGTGCTTTATCTTATAGTTCCAATGTGATCCAACTACTACCCTATCTGTTGGTCTAGGAACTACCTCCCACACATCATTATGCATTATTGAGGAATATTCCTCAACCATAGAATCTTGCCATACTTGATGTTCTGCAACCTCATGATAGTTGGAAGGCTCACTATCTACCAAATGACTGACTAATGCCACATAGTCATTGAACTTGGTTTTGTTAGGAACCTGTGTGTTCCTTCTGTTTATTTTGTTAGAGTAGTGTTGTTGGACGCATATGCTTTGTAAGTCATCCCGTGAGTATATTTTATTATCCCACATGCATAGGTACTATTACTTTTCTAGATCGTACTCAGTATATAAGAATAGGTTGAGGCCCTTGATGGGCACGGACGAATTTATTGTATTGAGCTTGCTCAAAGGAGGTTACCCCCTCGAAGTGGCCTGCGATCAGTAGATTCATTCTGAGTTCTGCTATCACTTTGTATTCTGTTATTTCGAGCATTCTCACGATATTGCTATAAGGAGGTTCATCACATCTGGTATCAGAGCACTCTCTTGGGCTCGCTGGGTGGAAATTACATCAAATTTTTTTTCTGTCATGGCCTTCAGGTTCCTCTCACTTCTAATATCTCTTCTTATTGCAATAACTCTTTTCAGTTGTTCTGTCTATGAGTGAATTTTTCTAAGACGCCACAAGGGTGAAACGACCCTCCTTCCTGGCTTGCTCGAACCATTGCCCATCCCTACACGGATTTGGACTGATATTTCTATGGATTTCATTGAAGGGCTTCCTAAATCCGGTGGCAAGACAGTGATCTTGGTTGTGGTTGATTGTCTCTCGAAATATAGTCATTTTTGTGCCCTCAGCCACCCCTATACTGCCTCCTCTGTTGCACAAATCTTCATGGACCAGATATTTCGTCTTCATGGACTCCCTTCTTCCATTGTCTCTGATCGTGATGCAACTTTTACCAGTCATTTTTGGACTGAACTGTTTCAGAAAACTGGCACCAAACTGAAGATGAGTTCGGGCTATCACCCACAAACTGATGGTCAAACTGAAATTGTCAATAAATGCTTGGAAACTTATCTTCGTTGCTTCACTTTCGAACAGCAACATCAGTGGGCCAAGTGGCTCCCTTTAGCTGAATGGTGGTACAATACCTCTTACCACACTGCCTCTAAAATGACTCCATATGAAGCAGTCTATGGTCAGGCACCTCCAGTGCTCCTTCCCTACACTCCCAACAGCTCACCAGTCCAGGCAGTTGACATAGTTCTCCGCAGCAGGGATCAGATTCTTCGTACCTTACAGGATAATCTTCACATGGCCCGTAATTGGATGAAACAGCAAGCAGATCAACACTGTTCTGAGCGCTCATTTCAAGTTGGGGATATGGTTTTTCTTTGTCTACAGCCATACACACAATCCTCCCTAAAGCTGAAAGGGCGTCATAAGCTGGCCCCAAAATTTTATGGGCCTTATAAGGTTCTGCAGAAGATTGGTTCAGTTGCTTATAAACTGGAACTTCCTCCTTCTTCCCGCATTCATCCAGTCTTCCATGTTTCTTGTCTAAAGAAAGTTCTGGGTACCACTGTCAGAGCACAAACTACTCTCCCTGAAATGGATACGGAAGGATCCATTATCCTGGAGCCGGTGGCAATCATTGACCAGCGCACTCGCCAGCTTCGCTCTCGCTCCATCTCTGAGGTCTTGCTTCAGTGGCATGGCATGCAACCAGAGGATGCTACCTGGGAACCCCTTCTTCAGATTCAACAACAATTTCCACACCTTAAGCTTTGAGGACAAAGCTTTTTTCTAAGGGAGAGGGGATGTTAGGAACTTGTGTGTTCCTTCTGTTTATTTTGTTAGAGTAGTGTTGTTGGACGCATATTCTTTGTAAGTCATCCCGTGAGTATATTTTATTATCCCACATGCATAGGTAGTATTACTTTTCTAGATCGTACTCAGTATATAAGAATAGGTTGAGGCCCTTGATGGGCACGGACGAATTTATTGTATTGAGCTTGCTCAAAGGAGGTTACCCCCTCGAAGTGGCCTGCGATCAGTAGATTCATTCTGAGTTCTGCTATCACTTTGTATTCTGTTATTTCGAGCATTCTCACGATATTGCTATAAGGAGGTTCATCACAGGTTTCTTGGCTTTGTTGTCTAGTACTCTTCCTAGGAGCTCCCACAAACTCCTGAGTATCCCTTTGTGTATCTTGAACCTCACAATTCTTAATACCAACTGTAGAGGATGAAATGTCAACCTCTTCATGTCTTCTTGATGTATTTGCTGTTGCACCAATTGCTTCACATTTTTTGAATCTTCGCCACTTGAACCTACACTTGTACTAGTAACTATACTTGATCTTTTCTACCCTTGACTAAGCCTTGAAGCTTCTATTGGTTGCTCAATCTGCTCACCTATTGGCAAATATATGGATCTTCTAAATTCCTTGTCCTCCATGAACTTGACATCATTTCTGGCAATAATTCTTTTGGTCTCGGAGATAAAAATCATATATGCCTTTGACATTTCATTGCACCCAACAAGGTACCATCTATCTATAGTCTAATATAACTTTGTACATGTATCATTTGGGATATTACAATATGCCAAATCCTCAAATATAAAATTAAGATTTAAAGTACTTTGAAACAATGTATTAAGGAAGATAAATTCATGTACATTTGGAAATATTTTTGAGATTTAATCTTAAAGTGGATAAGGAAGATAAGTTTTTGAAGTTTTCATGCTATAAATGGAATTTAGTATGCAATAATTTTATATTAATTTAAATATTAGTAATTATAATTTATTAATAACTTATATTGAACTTCTAATTACATAAAATGAAATGATATGAACTAATATATTTTTTGAAATGATAAGGACTAATATATTTTGTGAGAAGATCAACTATAGTCTATATTATCACAATTAATACACTATCAAATTTTTGCATTTACTTGAAGCTTGTTTCTTCCTCCCAACAATGGCCCATATTATAGAAGATAAGATGCCAAAATTGAATGTCATTAAAGGATGACCACATTATACATGTTACACATCATCAAATCCCAAAAAAAGATAAATGATATCCAACAAAAATTTCTAGGGTATTTTAAAAGTAGGTTTCATTTAAAATGTTTTGCATTGTGTTAGGATCTAATTATAATTTTAGCTTCTCCCATGATCAAAATCATATAAATTTGAGTCAAAAAATTTTAGTTGGGTATATTCACCTATGACCACTATTTTTTCTTAATTAGTCATGACTTTTGCTTTTGAGTTAAGATTTTAGAAAATTTAATTGGACATACACTAACTTTCTTCAAGTCAGAAGGAAAGGAAATTTGAGTCTAATAAGAATTTTTAATCAAACAAAATAGAATTGACGTGTGTCAAATAGTACAATTGGTAGAGACCATGTCTAGAGACATACCTATAATAGACTGCCATAGGACTTATTTAACATTGGACTTGGCTATCCTCCCTACAAACTGTAAAATTGACCAATTTTCAAAAAATCAAAAACATCACAAATTTTTCTAGAGTTTTTGCATTTGATCTTCATGATCTGCATAGTTTGTAGTAAAAAATAACAAAAAAATTGGAAGAAAGTCACTATGTTTTTTGTTAATCTAGAAAAAAAAATTGACTTTATTTTTGGCTTTAGTGCATTTTTTCTAGAGATTAGCCCATCCCTTTAACATTAGCATTGTCTTTTTCAATGGAAAGAAATAAACTTTTTTTCTTTTGAAACATTGCAAGAGCATACGTTGACAGAGGAAGTTGGGCCAGTTCTCATGAATGCATTCTAGCTAATATGTTAGATTTGTCATCTTTGACCTTTCAAGTTTCCTTAAAGAAGAGGTGAAAGGCTTTTACATTTCTATAAAATACATTGTATATTTCAAAACAAGAACATAATTAAAATGGAGACATAAAATAAGAACAACATGACAAAAGCTAAGACAAGCTATTTTAATGGTGGTTCTACAATTGCCTAATCCACTTTAAAAAAGGAAATCCATCTATGAATCAAATTTCTAATATTCCAAGACGAAAACACAATTTGAGCAACATAGTTTACATCCCTGCTTAATATGTAAAAAGTAAAAATTGTGCCAAAAGCTCCTTCTTTTTGCTTTGTCACGGGGAAATCACTGGTATACTCATTTGTCCATCATTTGCTAATTATGTCAACTGAAATTCCTTTTCACAATTACTGAGTTTTAACTTTGATTTTTTGTGCACTCAAAAAAATTTCTTATATTAGAAACAAAATGGTTGGATACTTAAAAAGGTCTGTGCTACTAGAAAAAGTGGTAAGAATCATTATGCCTTGCCACAGAGTTTCTTTCCTAACACAAAATAACTTGGAGAAGATCTTCTCAATGTGATAACTCGCTAGAGCTTGAAAATTAATCTTTCTTACATGTGTGCTTCACCTCTGGCTCATTTTGTGGAACCAAATTGACTGATTTCTCCATTCTCTACAACCAATGTATATCCAAGCAATGTGGATGTTGTTGGGCCCATTTGTCGTTGCACCAAAAGCCATGACTGTTAGTGAACATGGAACACCACATAATTAACCACCTATGGGCAGAGGAGCACGTCACATCACCCAAAAATCTCCCCCTCGACACGCATACCAGGTGCTTACGCGGGTCGGGAAGGCACCGGGGAGATTTGAACCCATGACCAGGCCAAAACCAGGCTCTGATACCAATTGTTGGGCCCATTTTCCGTTGCACCAAAAGCCATGACTGTTAGTGAACATGGAACACCACATAATTAACCACCTGTGGGTAGGGAAGCGCATCGCATCACCCAACAAATGTAACATTGCTAGAGCTGCATAGGAAAGATGACACTCCGTTAAATGCTATATATAGCTATTAGCTCACAGAGAAAATCAACATTTGGTTTACTTCTTCCACTTCTCTTTGCATTACATCAGTGCCAATTTGTGTTCCAAATGTGTTGCAATCTTTGAAGGAAAATAAATTTATTTACTCTCAAAATATACCATTTTGTTAAAGTTAGATAATATCTCTTTAAACTCAATTGTGTATCTCATGCAAATCACTTTCTCAACTCTTACAACTAGTGTACTGAAACTTCATAATCTTTGTTTGTTCTTGAAAACTCAGATTTTCTTTTAACTACTCTAAGAACGTAATAGTATTTATAGCATAAAAAGTAATAAATATTATTTTGGGTATCTCTTTTCTTTTACAAGAAGTTGGAAGAAAAGGCATTTTCAAAATGTATAGGTTACCTTGTGTATTAGATATGAGTTCAAGTATTAGCACATGCACATTATTGTGCTTTAACCTTATATATGGTGGAGTAATACAAAAAAAAAGGGAGACAACATAGATCCTTCTAATTGAGTTTCAAATATGACTGATCTGTATTGCAGGAAGTTTCAGAATTGAGAGGATGGTGAAGTTTTAGAAGTGGGTAGAGGCCAAACTTGTTGCATAATGGAGAAATTCTTATGTGAATTACAAGAAGTTAAGAAGGACATCAAGCAAATTAGACATCAGATTGCAAGCAAAGAACAATACCATGTCACCAACATAGTTGCATTTAATAAGCATTCTCCTTCTTCTTTGGTAAGATTATATATAAATAGTTCCTCTTTAGTAAAATTGTATACAAAAGTATATCTCTTGTCATATTTTTTTATGTATAAGTTGATTGTATAAATTTATATTCTTATGATTTGATACTGTAAATTTATATTCATATGAATTTGTAACATTATTAAGAGATTAATCATCATCAAATCAGAAAAAATGGGGTAAAGAGGATATTGTGTATGAAACAAAGTTGGTTTGTGGGAAAACAAAGTTTTACAAAGCCAAGAAAAAGGATAGCTAACTAGAGGTAAATGATCGCAAGTACAACTAGAGACGAGTCATAGACACCAAATGAGCTCTTTCCATGTGTAAAGTATATGACTACTCAAGTGATTAGTAGATTGATATAGATATTAGGACTACTAACATTCCATTTACTTAATTCATATCATTATTTTATTCAAATGTATGCAATTGACTCTCACATAATGGTTTATGAAGATATTTGCTTTCTAACCAATGTTAGGCATTTAAACAAACAAATTACAACTATATGCAACGTCTATCAGAGGCATTTGTTTCAGCTTCACGCTTTGTCATCCTGATCTAGCAACCATATATTGGGATTCAGAAAACAAATTAGAAAATTGAAGTACAAAAGCTTGAATGTAGAAGAATAAATGAAATAGAAATTAGAAAATTGAAACAATACAGGTCAAATGTAGCCTGTTCAGAAATTAGAAATTTGAAACAATACAAGTCAAATGTATTCTGTTCAGAAATTGTTCTGTACACTACTCTCAGTACAAAACTCTATTCCCCACTAAAGCTAATCAACATCTCCAAATTAGCCTCAAATTCAAGGCTACTTTGGCAATCTTCAAAACTCAAATTCTGTGGCATCCATATGGAAATTTAGAAGATTTAGAAGAGGGTTTGCAATGAAATGGGATACCTATGAGGCAATCTATTCAACATTGGTATGGCTGAATCTTGTACTAAACAAGGGATCCATAAATGCTCTGAAATTAACAAATGTTCACTCTTTGATAGTGGAGAAAGAATATATCAGTTGTTTAGATCAAATTGACCAAATAATAAAATCACTAATTAAATTGGCGGGGCTTTTTTACCGTCTCTCATTTTGAGCAATGCGGTCCATCTCAATAGTATTTCTCTGTACTCACCAAAGCTCTGAAAAGGGGAGGGGAGCTAAATTTGGTAAAGTGATGAAATCTACAGGAGGCATGGATGGCATATCTACGAAGAATCTGGAGAGAGTTTTGAAGAGTTGAACTAGCTCCTAAGGCAAGAAGTGGTTGAGCGCAAAGGTGGACTGGAACCTTGTGGAGAATTTAGTTGTGGTAGCCAAAGTGCAGGTGAAGGATGAAGCAGAAACCCTATGACTCATTGGAAAAGCAACGATTGTGGGAGGTCTAATTGCAAATCTTGTGGTGGGATGGTCTCTCTACACCTTGAAAACAACTGGGTGTGGGCTTCCCGCTGGTCCAAGTACCTCCCTCGATGCTCTCGAGGGCATAAGTTTCTTTGTTGTATTTGGGTTGATAGGATGGTTCGTTTACACTAAAGTGAAAATAGGGTCAGGACTACCCAGTGGACCATTTGGATTGTTGGCTGCAGTTGAAGGGCTTTCTTGTGTTAACTTTGTGGGCATTGCGGTATTTTTTGGGGCTGCAGTATTTGGACTATGGATTTATTCCTGGTACTATACCTAGGGAACAATGCTTTGGCTAAGTTCAAGTTGAGAGCTCCAAAGGTTTGAGAAGCACCTGTGGGGAAATGAGTTGTATGTCCATGATTTTTAAATAGGAGGGTTTTCTTTCATCAATAACAAAATCATAACACAAGAACATAAGACAGAAATTTTGCAAGGGAAATGTCCTATTCATGGGCACTGTAACGAATTGAATAAATGAGTATTTCTTTGACTACAATACAAGAAATCATGAACAAGTAAAGAAGCCTTAAATAACAATCTTAAAACCAGTTTTGATTAAATTGAGTTCCACCATTTTCTCTTTGAAATTTTCCCCTAATTCCTCTAACGCCTATCATATGAATAATGGGTAATGACTATCATAGGGAAAATGGCTAACGTCTATCATAGAGATAGTGGGTAATGCCTATCACAGGTATCGTGATGTATAAGAACAAAGACAATTTGCATTGAACATAGAAATAGCTCTTCACAGGAAACTATTCAACCTCAATCTTTTCTATGTTTTGATAAAAGAATGAGGCAAGAAAAAGAGGCCCACGAGGAAAGAGGCCACAAAGAAGGAGAGAACTTACATATGTCTCTGTCTCTGTTTACAACCATCGCTTTCTACATTGTCTCGCTATCTGCAATCGTCCCTATCACTAAGAATAACTGCAAAACTGTCGATAGCAATGTTTTAAAAGTTTTCTTCTCATGCAATCATCTTGTGCAATAAATTAATCCTTACCGCTCTCTAATAGCTCCACCACATAATAATAAATGCTATTAAATCAATGCTTATTGCCTCTTCAATTTCGTATGCATTTTTCCAGATTTTTGTCAAATATTACCCCTACCAAAAATTGATGCAACCAATAGGAAATTAGAATTTTGCAAACATAAAATAATTATTAAATATTTCCACATCCAAACATTAGGTTATTAGTTTTGATTTTATTTGCAATAAAGCATTACTATCCATACAAGGTAGGGACTAATAAAATGACATAATACAAAAAAATGTCTTGAATTGGACAACTGTATATATATATATATATATTTTTGTGTAAGAGAAAAGTATAAAAATAGCTTTATTGCTATGTGAAATTGCTATATATATATATATTCTACAATAAAAAAAGATAGGAAAATACTATGAAAATGACCAGACACGGAAAGAAATGTCAAAAGGTAAGGAGGAGGAGGCGAGGGAGAGGAAAAAGGAGAAGAGGAAGACAAAGGGATCTGAAAAAAGTTGGATAAAAGAGGATGCCATGAAGAGCTGGTGGGGCAGCTTCCCAATTTCCTAGCCAGTGTGAGGAAGGGGAAAAGAAAATGGAACTACATTTCCTGGATATTGCTATGAAAACCGAATGAAGTGGACAAGGAAGGCTAGAGAAATTGGACGAATTAATCCTCTCCGTTTCCTGGATGCTGCGAGGAAAGTAGAGTGCAACAGACAAGAAGGCCCATTAAATTTGCTACTTATAATTACCCAACTGTTTAAAACCAATCACACAGACTGGGGTCTAGCAAATTTCTGAGGCGGAGGACAATTATAATCTACTCGAGTTTTTGACATGGGCAGCAATGAGTACATATTGGATTTGGAAACTGAAATCGCCATATGGCAGAGCTCCAGGGCCTCAGATGACTCCATTAAATTTGATGTCGGATGTGGGCGTATTGAGATCATCCAGATGAAGGGGCTGACGTAGTCAGTCGAAGCCCGGCGCATGCCCAGTTGCAAAGATTACACTTTCAATATCGTTGATGTCAATCCACCCAGATCCCTTCTTCATTTCAAAGCCAAATTGGATCTTCTGCTTGTAGCGCTCCAGAGGTACATCAGGTCTATGGTCAAGGTAGAAGAATTGCTGGATAAATTGTATGCATGTTCCTGCTTCTTGTCCCGGGCAGAAAATGAGAAGCGGTGGTGGATTTTTGTAGATGCCGAGATCATGGCTGTGGCATGCGAAACAGCCAGAAAGGCGACTCAAGAGGCTGCGAAAGCGGCGACGGCTATTCTTGTTGAGCTCATGTAGCCGCTGCCGTTTTTACCTCGGGCGAGAAATATTATTAAAGAGGTCTGTTGGGCCACCAGATTTTCTGGTACAGAGGAGGCCTGGAATATTGGCGTCGCACAGGCGGCCATTAATGGCAGAAACGTGCTTCAGTGGTGTAAAGTTCGGGTCTTGGAGACGGAGAGCACGTTTCCCAGCTTCGAGCTCGAAGTTGCAGTAGAAGACTTGTTGCAGGGGAATGATGTGATTTCCAGAATTGGGCTTGTGAATAGCTCCGCGCTGAAGGTGAATGTGCGTTTGGGAGAGAAGGTAAGCGTGGTTTGCACACAGGAGGGAGTCGAACCCGAGACGTCTGTGGGGTTGTGTTCGCTGTTGCCGTAGCTCATTACAAATTACATCACGACTGCTGCTGAGAGCAAAGACGGTGTTGAGAATGTTGTGGAAGGAATTTTAGAGCGTGTGGTGGGTTATCTGGCCGAGATTGTGCGACGTTTGTGGGAGCCATCGCATTTTTCCGGAGGATTCGTCGAGCGGGACTTGCAGCAACATTTGCGAGGCTCGCAAAAATGTGTGCGGGGGTTCTTTACCAAAGTTGACATGGCCCACTGATCATAATCATGGTCTTGGGAGAGGAGAAGAAAATGTGAGGAAAAATTCCCTGAGCAATTCAGAGGCGACACGAGGAGGACTTGCCAGTTTGGTTCTCAGAGATTGATGTTGAAGTGGGTTTCGATTCGTGATAAGGTGAAAGCTGTTTTAGATGGGACAGGGTGAATGTGATGGAAAGCTATTTGTTAATATTCTTACATTTGGTTATGAACATTGATGTACCTTAGTGTGATACCTTAGTTTTATTCAGATATTGATATATTTTAATAATGATACCTTTGTTCTAGTGTCCATACTACTTATCTACTATATCACAATGTCAACCTTAAAAAAAAGAGAGAGAAGAGACCAAAAAAGTAATTAATGAAAATTTTAAGATGACTTGAATATATATCGTGTTCATAAGATCTATCAGATCTTTGAAACTTGTGACATAATAATTCATACAAATGACAAAATGACAACAAAACACCTACATAAAAAGAAAGAAGAGACTAAAAAATAATTAATGAAAATTTAAAGATCGCTTGAATGTATATCAAATTCAAAAGCTCTATAGATCTTTGAAACTCATGACATAATAATTCATACAAATGATAGAATGACAACATTACACCTACATTAGATATATTTATTGATAAAAACTAAGAATAACAATTTCTTATATTGATATTTTAATAATATTTTTTAACACCATATTCTAAACTAGCAACACATTTTGACATACAAATAGAAGATACTTAATATTCAGTCACAAAAGAATAATAATTTAAAAAATTTGATAAAATGTTTGACTAAATACCATATTATGTTTAGATCCAACATCTTTCAAAATCACATGATGTTTTCTTTCAATATTAATGATCCAATAACGAGACACATATATTTCAACTACTTATTCACATTATTGATGTTCTTGTTGTTTGTATTCCGGCATGACATTTCTTTCATGAGCTTAGATCCACAAGCCTTGAGAATCTGGATAAATTTTCTAGCCAGCTTTCTCTTTTTTCTCTTCTCTACATTTATACATTTTTGCACACACATCTTCCAAGGCAGTTGCAGCAACAACATTGATAGCATTTCTCTATTGTTAAAGTACTGCACTTAGGGTATTGAAAAGATATTTGTTTGAGGTATTTTGTCAAACACTATGCTTCAACATTTTTACATAACCTATGATAATGACAATCTGTCAAAAAGTTTGTGTGATTTTCTACATATTTTTGCATGCACATCTCCTAGTGTCCATACTAATAATCATGAAGAGCACATCTCTTGTTGTGTTGTTTCTATTTGGTTTCAACATAGAATTTGTGAGTGACTTTTAAATTTTTTAATGATTGTTGTTTATATTTAATATATATTAAAATTAGAGTTATTAAATTTTATGTTTATGAATTCTATAATAAATTGGTAATCATTATGATTCTGATTTAGTATTCTTTTACAGTAGTATAAATCAATCAAAAGAAACAGCTAACATATAGGTAATCAATGTAACTATTACCCTTTCACAATGCTAGACAATAATCAAAAGAAATAAGAAAACACAAACTTTATCGAAGAATAATTATATTGGAAGTATCTTAATCATTTATGTCTATAAAGTCCATCTAGTCATCATTGTTCTAGGTGACAATGTAATTGCCTTAGGAAAAACACTATTCTTCTAAACATTGATAGTCATGTTCCATGAAACATTATCTTATTATTTCATGGTGTTCAAAAGTTTGAAGGTTTCCACCAATTCTTTGTGCTTGAGTTGCAAGTAAAAACATTTATATATTGGTGTTTGTATTGTTCAATGATGATGGGTCAAATTTTAAAAATATCTTTTAGTGGGAGTTAAAGAAAGTTTGGAATGGTGCCATATTCAAATCTAACACTATGGATGAGGCTATCCTCTCTACAAACTGTACAAATGACCAATTTTCAAAAAATAGAAAACATCATAGATTTTTTCAAAAATTTCAGCATCTGATCTTCATGATCTGCATAGTTTGTAGTCGAAAACAACAAAAAATTGGAAAAAAAAATCACTATATTTTTGTGAATCTGAAGAAAAAAATGAAGACTTTATTTTGTCTTTAGTACATTTTGTCTGGAGATTAGCCTATCCCATTTTGAAATGAGTTGTATCAAATTTGTATTGGGTTGGACTATTCTAACTTCAGAAAAAAAAAATTGAAGCTAAAAGTGGTGGCAAAAATAGTGAAAGTGATCAATGGAGTCTTCTTTCGATCATCAAGACACCTTCAACATGTAAGAACCCAATTGAATCTTTCGACAACTTTCCTAATAAAAATCCCACAAAAGAAAAATGTACACTTTGTTTGCCTTGACATGGAAAATGCAGCATTGATGGACATCATTCGCTAAGTACACATGAATCCTTTTGACCTTTATTGTCGAACAAGCTTGGGGAGTCAGCCACGAAGCTACAATGATGGGTGAACGTCATGGACCTTGCCACTTACATAAGTAGCTTAATTTTGACAGTTTCAAATAATTACCATGAAATTTCACAGACGCCAACAAGAGAGCAGAGGTAGGTAATTGGAAGGAGGATGCAACATCACACTTTTATACGTTAATGTTACTAGTATATTTAATTAAAGATTATGTATATTGAGTATACATAATAAACATTACTAGTATATTTAATTAAATATATGCACACTAACTATACATAATAAGAAGAGAAAGAAAATTAAAACTCCTTACAACCCTAACACATAGAAAGTAATTTAGCATGCTTCATGCCATTCAATGGATCTAACAAGAGTTCTAGTGGAGCTGGAGTCCCTGCCTTTTGCATAAAAAGGAGGACAAATTTATCTAATAGTAAAAGTGTAGTGAATGTTATTTCTTTCAAAGTTTTAACATTTGACCTATATTTTTTTGTTTCAAATATTTTACTTAATATTTTTTTGTCTTGAAATTTTTATGTCTTAGTTGCATAGGTTTTTACTCAAACCTTCTATTCATTGAGGTAAAATTAGTGACATCAAAGTTTTAGATCTTTATTTAACGTCTGTCATTAAGTTTTTGAATCTTTGTTAAATGGGTGACATATAGATTTCAAGTATTTTTTAGATGTATGAGATCAAGATTTTGGATCTATTTTCAATGTCAATTTATATTGATATAAGAATGCCATTAAGAAAAATGTAAAAATCTATAAAAATAATTATAGTATTAAAATTAAAAATTTTACATGAGATACAAGTAGAATTTATCGATTTAATCATTCTCCATTATCTAGCCATAGTGTACATGGTCATGTAGATATAAATTCAATATCATAACATATATTTTCATAAATAACTATGGTAAAGATATTGTAATCTATATGATATTTAGATTATATTATATATCTAACATGTATATTTCAAAATGAAAGAATTAATTCCTATAAAAGATAAGTTAATATTTTATGGCAAAATGCATCTATATGTTAATTAACATTCTATGATTGTAGAATTTATATAATTTCAAATAAATTTAAATTTTATTAATTTTATAAATTTGGGCATACATAATAGTACTTATAGTTTGTGGTTCACTTAATTAGTCTTAAGTAAGCACAGTAGTATTCTATTTTATCTGGATGAAAATGAGATAGTCAAAAATTCAAGATACAACCTACAACTAATGTTTAAAATCATTATCATTTTTTCAAAAGAAAATTTTTAAAAAATAAAATACACTTTTGTTATCTCTTCTAAACGTCTCAGGTGGTTGTGGAGAAGCTTCGCATGGTTCTTTTTTAATATTTTGTTCTATGAACATAATTATAATATTTGTACAAATTAAATAGTTGATTGTGACATGTGCATTGTTTGAATTCTACAACCATTAGAGGGCATCCTACTTGGCTATGTTGGTATGGGAGTCGTTAACCAGAGTACAGAGAGCCCAACTTACCTATTTCTACATATCTCATTTACTTTTAAATATGTTACCTCAATTTCCAACATTACTTAAAATGCTTGCCCTGCCCCAGTTGTTCTCTCATTTCTCCATATTAATTTACTAATTTGATCGATGGTGAGCAGGCGATGGTGATGTCTATGTTAGGCCAACGACATTTACGATGGTGAGTAGGTAGCGGTGATGTCTATGTATGGTCGGACATACAACCAAGCATAGGCAAAGTCTTATTGGAAATTGGGGTTTGTGTCTCCTCCCTCACCTAGTCATGTCCATTAGCACACCTGTTGGATGGTTGGGTTGATAGTGGGGGTGACACAACTAGAAAGGGTTGTTGCGTTACAAGTGGCTGTGGCTCTAGCCTCTTTTTCAATGGTGTTGGTGGTGCCCCTTTTGTAACCCTAGCTGAGTTCACATAGGGACCCGGGACTTTTATAACATTAGCTTCGTTGATGACTATAACTTGCCCCTCGCCATTGCTCCTAAGCAAGGTATGAATCAAAAGAAGATATCCATAAGCTAATCAGATTTCTTCTTGCTAAAAATCAATGACATGGTGATATCACGAAAGTTTTTAGAATATAATTTTTAATAAGTTCTTGTGATGGTAAATCAATTTTACCCCTAGGAAAATGGGGATTAACCAATCACAAAATAGTAATTAATGTTTAAAATTAATTCAAAAATAAATCAATTTTGAACTTTAGCAATAAAGTGGCTGTGACATCATTAAAATTAATTATGAACCACAACTAAAAACATTAGTTCACTACCTTAAGGCAAGGACTAATAATTCATATCACATACAAAGACAACACTTATTAAATTAAAATTAACATTTTTTCTTTATAATTGTGAAAAAGACAACAAACTATAAAGCCACACCCTAGAATCATTTATTACTATCAAAATAATTCCTTAAAAAATCAATCAGAGTTTAATTTTCAAGTAAGAAGTATTGAAAGGAACCCAACAATGAGAGGTGCACACATACATGCATAGAAAGATTAATTTTGTATTATGGTTAGAAATTTCATGTGGAACTAAGAGGCTTATCAATTGAATAGGCTGTTTTCTTTCAATCATGGAAATAAAAATATTTGACAAGGATAAAGGAGAGGATTGAAAGGAAAAAAGGATTATCAAGAAATATTAAAACTTCTTCACAATGAACATATTTATAACAATAAAATTTTAAACAATTTATCTTAATTTGGTAAATGTTGTAAATAACATTAAGTTTTTCACAACTATTTATACATAATTGTTTAGAAACTTGTGGAAAACATCTATGTATTATACAGCAAGTAATGAATATTATTAGTTTTTCCCTCCAAATAGATGAGAAAATGGTCATTTATATAGTTATGGTTAACAATTTGTAATGTTAAATTGTTCAAAACAAAGTCTTTAGTTGAATTCGATGATACAACAATGGCCAAGAGAAAAACAAAGCCTTCTAGAAAAAGGACACAAAGGGTGGGCTATAAAGAAGAAATTTATTGAATAGATTAAAAAAATGAATTATATTTATGATTTGTAATGGTGTGATGGATTCAATACAGCAAGTAATGAATATTATTAGTTTTTCCCTCCAAATAGATGAGAAAATGGTCATTTATATAGTTATGGTTAACAATTTGTAATATTAAATTGTTCAAAACAAAGTCTTTAGCTGAATTCGATGATACAACAATGGCCAAGAGAAAACCAAAGCCTTCTAGAATAAGGACACAAAGGGTGGGCGATAAAGAAGAAATTTATTGAATAGATTAAAAAAATGAATTATATTTATGATTTGTAATGGTGTGATGGATTCAAGATTATAAGGAAAAAATATCCTTTCTGGAGTATGCAGAGAAAATAAGGATAATCAAATTCATGTATATTTAATCCAAATTCTTTTGTAATAGTTTTTCTTTTTAAATTGTTTCAAAATTTAATTTTTTTATTGCATCTTTAAGAATGAAAACAAATAGTCTTTTTTAAAATTTTAAAAACAAGAATAACTTACAAACTATAGAAAAGACTTTAGAGCTTAAAAAAATTCTAAAATATAATTGATCATATTAATTACATTTTAACACTCCATTGATATAATAGTATCCTACCCATGACAAGAATTAATAAGATACACAATGTGTCAAAGTTCCTCTCAATTGTTAAAGGGAAAGGAATGAAAGATATATTGGTGGAAATGTAAATAAAGAATAAGAGGTGACATGAAGAGTGAATTATAAAGGTTAGAAAGATATGCGATTATGTATACAAAGGGGAAGATGAGACAGATAACAAATGATTTATAAAGACTATAAAGATATGATCAATAGAGATAGTTAGAATCAACTATTGGACTCTCTTTACTTTTTTATGTTATTGTACTAATAACGTGTTGCTAATATTTTGATACGATCTTTACAATCTTGGATAGTTTCTTTTAAAAGAATAAAACCCTTGTTAGATGTTGTTTTAATATAAAAAAAAATTGATATGGTGCTTGTGTTATAGAAATCCTCTAAAATTTCCATTAGCAAATGTGCATATTTAGTTTATGATTGGTCCTTCTAGATGTATGCTATTTTTTAATTTTTGAAATAATTTTAAACCTAATTTGAAGTGAAAAAGGAAAAAAGTCTTGATATACCAAGCCTTATCCAAAAAGACATAAGATTCAACCATTTCAATGGCTCCCCTCAACTATAATAATTTGTCTTAATAAGTAACAAAAAATAACCAAAAATATTTCATTTTTATTTAGAAGAGAACATAAAAGTCTGAAGCTAAAATATTTAGCATCCATAGTGGATCAAAGTAGAATAATGATTAAATAGATTGATGCAAATTTTCTGACAACTATTATAGACAAAAACTAATTCCATTATACAATCAAAGCAATAAATGTTAATAGCTCATATGCACCGAGTTGTGGTGCCAAAAAGGTGACAAGGAAATTTTTTTTTCCTATTTTAAACAGCGCGTACGCGCTATGGCTTGGGCAACCCAAGCCATAGCGCATGCGCGCTATAGCGTATGCGCTTTAAAAAAAATAAAAAGTATGTATGATGGGCTGCAAACCCGCAGCCTATCATTTTCATTACCATTTTCTTCTACTCCTATAGCGAGCAGTGCGTACGCGACTTGAAGACTCAACATTTGCACCACCATTTGCCAAAATGCCTCCTCGTCGATGAAATCCAAGACCACAAGCGCACCCACGACGACGCCATAAGTGATATAAACCTAACTTTGCATTGTTTGATATATTTTTCATATTGTTTTGTAAGTTTTTTATATTCTTTTGTAGGGTTTTTATAAATTTCATTTAGATTTGTTTATTTATTTGAATTTCAATTGATTTTTTATCAGGAAATGTTCATAATCAACCAGAAAATCCACAAGAACATCAAAACCCTCAAGAACCCCAAAACCAAAACCCTCCTCAAGAAGAAGAACAAATTCCACAACCCAAACCAATTGCAAGACCTCCACCAAGGACACAAGAAAATCTAAGAAATGAAATAGAGAGAGGCAAAACTGAATTAGAAGGAATCATTGCTCGGTTGAAAGAATCCGGACAAACCAATCCAATGAGGGCTCAATTGGCATCATCCCTCAAATCCATTAACACTTAGATAGCCTCAGTTAGTGGTCAGTTAGATATTTGGCGGGCTAAGAGGGATGAACAAAAAAGATTTTATGCAAATAAATTGTCATATGAAGATGTTAAAAAAAAGGAAATCCCAAAAGGTAGTATATGTGCATTATTTAGAAAACCCGGTGAGCAAAATACTGTTAGAGACAGTACATAACGATTCCCCATCCATTGGTGCATACATGATGCTATTAGAAATAATTTTTGGGATAGATGGTGGATTGTTTTTGATGCCCCTCCTTGCAACAATCACGAGGTCCCCATGTATTTTTTGAAGAAATTATATTGTGAGTTTTTCCTTGGGGAGATCCCCAATTATTTTGATATGTTAGACTCCCAGGGTATGGGTGGGGGGTCATCATTTGAGAGGCCCGGAGCATGTCGTGACCCTAATGTAGTTAGGGCACCCGTGGTCCATCCACAGCGTGAGCATGTGATTATTCCTTCAGTTGTGAAGGAACATGTAGAGGCCAGCACTCTAGGGACCATTAATGCTTTGACACAGACCCTCATCCATTCCACGAGCCCATTAGTTGAGGGGGAGCCTTCTATACGTCTTGGTCACATGTGCACTTCATGCGGATCCCTATGCACATTTGGCACTCATGTCGGAGATGGTGCAGATGATGGGCTTGTCACCGATCAGTTCCTGAATGAGACATTTGGCATTGAAACATAGGTAAATTACTAATTTGATCAGATTTCATAAGTATAGTGAATGATTAATTAATTAGGATTTATTGACATTGTTCAAAATTTAGGGTCAAAGTGTTCCTGGGCCTAGCAGTGATCCTCCAAGCCCATTTTTTGTCCCTTCGACGAGTCCTGAGGTATGTATCAATTTAATCATTTTAATTAATACATATATTTATTACATAATCATATTAAGGATTGACGAAAAAAAATATGCATGTGCATCAGTTCTCCATAGGACCCTCAACCTTTACCACAGACACAAAGCAGAGACATCATACGAGCTTCACACAGGTATAGTTGTTTCATGTTAATTTAATTCATTTGATTATATTTATTCCATGTTTCATTTTAGATATAACGTGTATTGTATGACGTGCAGCTCATGATGTCAGACACACCTCCTCATCTGTGACAGTTTGTTGATAGTGGACTGGCCGTAGCTGTGGCTAGCTCACAGCCACTGACGAAGGTATGAAAGAATTTTCTTCATTTTAGTTGTTGTTTATAATAGTTAATCTCAAAATTTCTAATGTTATTTATAAGTGATTATATTTATTGAATTGTTGTAGGGTCTTGTCACGCCTGATCATCCACGAGCAATTGAGGTGGACTTACAGAGTGACTATTTGTTGGCGGTAAGAAAATAATTGATTTTGTGAGTACATATATTTTATTTCAACGTATAATAAATATTGATTCATATCTACTTTCTTTGTATTAGTTGGACCTGGAGAAGAGCCTCAACAAGAGGTCAAGTGAGCGTGTCAGGAAGGCCCCGTCATCTCCACTGTCTCCCTCCACACGACGGCAGAGGATGTCGAGAGACTTGTTTCCTTCCCCATGTATATATATAGGCATTTGAGAGACATATTCGATACACATTTGATGTACATATGACATTCTATATTTGATGTATGACATTATTGGTTAATATATGATATGTTTGTTCATATACGACATTATTGGTTATCATAATATATTATGTGTTTGTTAATGTATATGACATTATTGGTTATCATTTTATATTATATATTTGTTCATGTATGACGTTAAATTAGATATGTTCGTGTATGACATTAAATTAGATATGTGCATGTATGAAATTAAATTCAATTGCTAGAGAGTTGCCATTATGTCTACCAACTAGTAGATGTTCTTTTTTGCTTTATTAGTATTTCTCAAAAACTGCAAAGAAGCTATTTTTGGTAGTATCTACTATAGTCCTACTCAAATATGTTTTCAAAAATACTTAGTATGGCAAAGAAATGTCTATGGAAAGCTTGTCAAATAGGATATTGAAGAACTAAATGTGGATAGTCATTAGTACCCATCAATAAGAACACAGACATCTTTCTCAAGCAAGCCATATGACATTAGCAAGTAATTTATAAATTTCCTTTGCAAATAAATAGAAGATGCTATGAATCTTAATATAGAGTTAATCACGAACTCATTATTCCATCCAAGAAGCATATATCACCCTAAGCCAATTAACCGACAGGATAAAAATTAATTCAATTTCAACAAAAATTTTGAGTATAACAAGAGATCAAAATTAATTCAATTTCAACAAAATTTTGAGTATAACAAGCATCTTAGGGATTCTTACAAGAATTAACACGATGTTCACAAGAGCATTACAAGTTCTTGTAATGCTATTTCACATATTGTAATCATATTCAGTTTTGAATGGCCATTTGTGTTACAAGCATAAATGTTCTTTAAGGTCTTTTAATTCTAGACATGAATTTTATTATGAAGCTTTTTTATGACAACCCACTCAATGCATATATTGTTTTTCCACATTATGCTAATTTGACTTTCATTGGTTGATTTGGGTCTAGACATGACATTATTCACTACCTTTTTAATATATTATTTTTTTGTAGTGAGGTTCTGGCCTGAATGAATGTATTAATCATCGAAGTTGTGAACCTTGGTCGAGATCCTTAGAAATATATTTTCAAATTGGACCTCAAATAGTTTTCTCAGTCACCCCCTGTACACAGATACTGAAATTGTAGTTAATTACAAAATTAATACCGAATTAACACAAGTTTAATTGAGAAGTATTATGTACCTCAATAGGCTAGATTATTATTGATCGGGAAGCTTTATCTTAGAGCAGTTGGTTTCCTAAATCTTTAGCGCAATGACAGTCTTATGGAATGTGGAATTAGGTCTGCTAGCTAAGGAACGTTCTTTAAAAGGTAGAGGAAACTCAAGACTCACATGTTTCCAATCAATATAAATGTTTAAATTGCTTCTCTAATTTTTTCTATTTATGATCCTTTTAAAACTTAACTTTCTAAATGCATTGATGGGGAAATAAAGATCTTCTAGGAACTAAAGGCTAATCATGTTTAATACTTACAATTCTCTGTTTTTATCTAATAAATTAAAAAAGATTGTACAAGTGTTTTCAAAGAGCAACACTTGTCACTAACATCATAAGAAGGAATATCCAAGGAGTCTTACCACTGATCCCCCACCACCAAATTCAAGAGAAAAAAAATTCCACTACTAAAGAGATAGTAACAATGATCATCCCTAGTCTCTCCCTTATCACAAAATGATTACCATCAAAATTTACATTTCCAATTGCATCATGTGCGTTGAAGTGATAGTAACATTTTCACTCTCTTACCTAATTTCTCCCATTTCTGAAACTCCTGGGGAAGGGCAAGGCCATCCTCTCAATATTTCAAAATACAACGAGTTCCATTTTTTCACATATTGATAATCGTTGACTTAAAGTATAGTCGAAGTATTGACAGCCCATAGATATGCCACGTCAAAGATCGCAGCCCTGTGGCATTTAGTGACCCTTAGGGACATTCTAGTTCAGCGTGCCTGAGAACGTTCGAGCACTGAAGGGGATAGGAAGAGGTTGGGGATAGGGCTTACCCAGCCACCCGGAGCTAATGGAGCAGACAGTTTGATCCCATGACAAAAGATGCGAGAGATTTGGCAGTTGGCAACTTTGTACTGGTCAACACTACAAGTTTCAGCATCACCCAAGATGGCATTGTAGAATGAAAATGAAATGTGATCTCCAAAAAGTGAGAGAGGTTATTGTAGGTCTCTACAATAGATTCTTGTAGGAATTGGAATCTCATCCATATCTCGCACGAGCTCCGAGATATGCCCCATCAAAGATCGCAACATTGTGGCATTTAGTGACCCTTAGGGACATTCTGGTTCGGCATGCCTGAGAATGTTCAAGCATTGAAGGGGACAAGACAAGGTTGGGGATAGGGTTTACCAGGCCACCCAGAGCTAATACAATAGACAGTTTGATCCCATGACGAAAGATGAGAGAGATTTGGCAATTGGCAACTTTGTACTGGCCAACACTACAAGTTTCAGCATCACCCAAGATGGTGTTGTAAAATGAAAACAGAATTTGATCTCCAAAAAGCAAGAGAGGTTATTGTAGGTCTCCACAACATGGTCCTGTAGGAACTGGAATCGCATCCATACCTCGCATGAGCTCTGAGATATGCCCCGTCAAAGATCGCAGCCCTATGGCATTTAGTGACCCTTGGGGACATTTCGGATTGGAGTGCCTGAGAACGTTCGAGCACTAAAGGGGATAGGACGAGGTTGGGGATAGGGTTTACCCAGCCACTCGGAGCTAACGGAGCAGACAGTTCGATCCCACGATGAAAGGTGAGAGAGATTTGGCAGTTGGCAACTTTGTATTGGCCCACACTACAAGTTTCAGCATCACCCGAGATGGCGTTGTAAAACAAAAATGAAGTGTGATCTCCAAAAGGTGAGAGAGGTTATTGTAGGTCTCTGCAACACGGTCCTGTAGGAACTAGAATCGCATCCATACCTTGCATGAGCTCCGAGATATGCCCCGTCAAAGATCGCAGCCCTGTGGCATTTAGTGACCCTTAGGGACATTCTGGTTCAACGTGCCTGAGAACATTCGAGCACTGAAGGGGACAGGAAGAGGTTGGGGATGAGGTTTACTTGACCACCCAGAGCTAATGAAGTAGACAGTTTGATCCCACGACAAAAGATGAGAGAGATTTGGCAGTTGGCAACTTTGTACTGGCCAACACTATAAGTTTCAGCATCACCCGAGATGGCATTGTAGAATGAAAATGGAATGTGATCTCCAAAAAGTGAGAGAGGTTATTGTAGGTCTCTGTAACACAGTCCTGTAGGAATTGGAATCTCATCCATATCTCGCACGAGCTCCGAGATATGCCTTGAAAAAGATAGCAGCCCTGTGGCATTTAGTGACCCTTAGGGACATTCTGGTTCGGCATGCCTAAGAACGTTCAAGCATTGAAGGGGACAAGAAAAGGTTGGGGATAGGGTTTACCCAGCCACCTGGAGCTAATGCAGGACATAGTTGGATCCCACGACGAAAGATGAGAGAGATTTGGCAGTTGGCAACTTTGTACTCGCCAACACTACAAGTTTCAACATCACCCGAGATGGCGTTGTAAAATGAAAATAGAATGTGATCTCCAAAAAGTGAGAGAGGTTATTGTAGGTCTCTACAACACAGTCCTATAGGAATTGGAATCGCATCCATACCTCGCACGAGCTCTGAGATATGCCCCATCAAAGATCGTAGCCCTATGGCATTTAGTGACCCTTGGGGACATTTCGGATTGGCATGCCTGAGAATGTTCGAGAACTGAAGGGGATAGGAAGAGGTTGGGGATAGGGTTTACCTGGCCACCCGGAGCTAACGGAGCAGACAGTTCGATCCCACGACGAAAGGTGAGAGAGATTTGGCAGTTGGCAACTTTGTACTGGCCCACACTGCAAGTTTCAGCATCCCCCGAGATGGCATTGTAAAACAAAAATGGAGTGTGATCTCCAAAAAGTGAGAGAGGTTATTGTAGGTATCTGCAACATGGTCCTGTAGGAACTAGAATTGCATCCATACTGTGAACGAGCTCCGAGATATGCCCCGTCAAAGATCACAACCCTGTGGCATTTAGTGACCCTTACGGACTTTCGGGTTTAGCGTTCCTGAGAGCGTTCAAGCATTGAAGGGGATAGGAAGAGGTTGGGGATAAGGTTTACTCAGCCACCTGGAGCTAATGGTCCAAACAGTTTGATCCCACGACGAAAGATGAGAGAGATTTGGCAGTTGGCAACTTTGTACTGGCAAACACTACAAGTTTCAGCACCCGAGATGGCATTGTAGAATGAAAATAGAATGTGATCTCCAAAAAGTGAGAGAAGTTATTGTAGGTCTCTACAACACAGTCTTGTAGGAATTTGAATCTCATCCATATCTCGCACGAGCTCCGAGATATGCCCTGTCAAAGATCGTAGCCCTGTGGCATTTAGTGACCCTTAGGGACATTCTGGTTCGGCGTGCCTGAGAACGTTCAAGCATTGAAGGGGATAAGACAAGGTTGGGGATAGGGTTTACCCGGACACCTGGAGCTAATGGAGTAGATAGTTTGATCTCACGACGAAAGATGAGAGAGATTTGGCAGTTGGCAACTTTGTACTGGCCAACACTACAAGTTTTAGCATCACTCGAGATGGCATTGTAAAATGAAAACAGAATGTGATCTCCAAAAAGTGAGAGAGGTTATTGTAGGTCTCCACAACACGGTCTTGTAGGAACTAGAATCACATCCAAACCTCGCACGAGCTCCGAGATATGCCCTGTCAAAGATCGCAGCCCTATGGCATTTAGTGACCCTTGGGGACATTCCGGATTGGCGTGCCTGAGAACGTTCGAGCACTGAAGGGGATAGGAAGAGGTTGGGGATAGGGTTTACCTGGCCACCCGGAGCTAATGGAGCAGACAGTTTGATCCCACGATGAAAGGTGAGAGAGATTTGGCAGTTGGCAACTTTGTACTGGCCCACACTGCAAGTTTCAGCATCACCCGAGATGGCGTTGTAAAACAAAAATGGAGTTTGATCTCCAAAAAGTGAGAGAGGTTATTGTAGGTCTCCACAACATAGTCCTGTAGGAACTAGAATCACATCCATACCTCGCACGAGCTCCGAGATATGCCCTATCAAAGATCGCAGCCCTATGGCATTTAGTGACCCTTGGGGACATTCTGGATTGGCATGCCTGAGAATGTTCGAGCACTAAAGGGGATAGGATGAGGTTGGAGATAGGGTTTACCTGATCACGCAGAGGTAATAGAGTAGTAAGTTTGATCCCGCGAGGAAAGGTGAGAGAGATTTGGCAGTTGGCAACTTTGTACTAGCTAACATTGCAAGTTTCAGCATCACCGGAGATGGCATCATAAAATGAAAATGGAGTGTGATCTCCAAAAAGTGAGAGAGGTTATTGTAGGTCTCCAAAAAGAGTGTTTAAAAATGCAAAAACAGCGGGGGGTCCTTTGTATGGTTTGGGAGTTTGACCATTAAAACTAGAAATTGTCCTAGTAGTAAGTGCTGGTAATAGTTTTGAAATTTGATTGTTGAGTGCTGAGAAACCTCAAGTTTTGGATTATTCTTGTTGGTTTGAGTCTATAATAACCATTTCCATCTAAAAATTTGAGTGTTGAAACCGTTTAAGAAGTATTTGCATAGTTTTCCCTAAAATTTGAGTGCATAAAAAGGGGTATGTGATTGCTCCCAAGGTGGATTTAGTGTTTTCTCCAAAAAAGAGTTGCATTTTATGTTTGAAGTCATCTAATATAACCAAAGTGAAGGTTTTTGAACCATTTTGGGGTTCTAGAGACGTTGCAAAGTAAGAGTTCTAAAAAGCCTTAGGGTAAAGGGGCTAGAAAGGAGGGTTTTGTAAAAACCATTGTAAAGTTGATCATGAGACCAAAAAAAAAAAAGAATCCTTGCATTTGAGTCGTGTCTTAAGACTTTTTTGGGTCATGGGAGTTCCAAAAGTCAAGGGATTGTGAGTTGCTTTGTAAATGGCCTCAAACTAGGCCTAGTTGGCAGACTGAAATAGCCAGTTTTGAGTGATATTTTACAAAACAAGTGTAGTTGGTTTTGGAGTATATTTTAGAGTGAGTAAAAGGGTATTTTAATCACCCAATAGTTTAGGAAGTTCTTTGTAAAATTTTGGAGAAAACAACAAATTAGTGACTGGCAAGGGCTAGTTGGAACAAGCCTAGAAGAGGCAAAATTGAGAAAGTGTAAGAGATGAGTTGCAAGAAGCAACTACTGTAGATGATGCAAATATTGATGAGCTGTAAAGCAAGGGGGAGGAAATCACTATTAAATCCTTCCTAAAAATCAATGGCTTATTAGATGAACCAATTAACACTTTGTTGAGGAGTTATGGACAAAATATGAAGGGACTAGGTACAATTGCACCTAAAAATACCCAACCAGAAAACTTGAACCAGCCAGTGGACTATTATAGGAGATAAAACCTTGAGCATACAACAAACATTGATATTAGATTAAGCTTGCTAATGCAAGATTCACAACCAGATTGGTTGTAGGAGGTTCTCACAAACCTTGGGTAACCAAATACTTGTGGGGATGAAAATGTTTCCCTTTTAATTCCATCCCCACCACATGTTGACCCCAAGGACGTCATCTAATGCTTTGCAAATGGTGGCAACCATGATGAAATAAATAGTTAACAATTTTTTGATACCCAGGCCCAAAATGACTATGATGGAGATGTTGATTTTATACGTTACATGCCACTAGACAGAAAACAACATAGTGGTTTACCCAGTAGATTCCTATAGCTACCAAAGAAAAGGATACAAAATTCTAAGGAACAAGAGAGACTAAGAAGTTATTTGAGGCTAATGCACTTTACATGAAGGAGAAGATCAGGGATAGGAAAGATGGGAGAGAGGAAAAGATTGCAAGAAATGAGATCTTATATGCTATAGAGAGGGGAAAATGAGTTGCGGAGAAGGTTGCACTAAAGGAATAGAAGAGGAAAGAAAGAGAGGATAATCTAAATGTTTGAAAGAGATATAGACCAAATATTGGAGGTGCACCTTCAACAACTATAGAAATTATATTTACAACACTAGTGGAAGGAGATGTAATTGCACTAGCCCTAGAATCAATTAGTATGCCCAACATACCTCTTCTCCCATAGCATAAATCACATTCTGATATGTTCAATACTCTAATCCCTAGATTAGGAAATATTCTTACTTAATAAGTGTAACCCCAAGCATTGTCACCATAGTTGGAAACAAATGGTGAGAGTCCCAATCAACTAGTGAAAAAAATGACTAAGTTGATGGAGTTGAATCCTAAATTACACACATCTCCTAGCAGTGGACAGGAGGATGTTGGGATTGGGAGCATAGCACCTATTCCCTTTCCTAGTTTTATGGACAATTGATGGGAACCCAAGTAGATGGGAGAAATTCCAATTTTTTTGAAGCGATAAAGTTTTGTGATGTATTTAGAATATCTAAGATAGACTTATTTTTTATGTGAACTAAACCATTCTTACATTACTATTTAAATGTATTTGTATTGTTATAATAGTTTGATTGTTGGTCATGGTGTAAAATATGTAAAGTTTAGAAGTATAAATAGTTCATCATAGAGATATTATAGAATTAATTTATTTTAAATAATAGAAATAATCATAACAAATAGATAGAAATAAAAAATAATAATTTTATACAAAAAGTTTTAATTTATTTTAAATAATTAAATAATAGAAACATCGTATAATTAATAATTCAGTATAATCATAACAAATAGACACTAAACAATCCCAAATTCAAACATATGAAGGTCCAACTAGAATAATGACTTTAAATAACCAAAAACCAAAGCCAAACAAAGGAAATGGGACTTTTACCTTAAATGAATAAATTACATGAAGAAGGGTGGCTGGCTGTTTGGAAATCTACTTATTTTTCTTTTGTCCCTCCTGTCATCCAAGAGAACATGCAATGAAAGAAAAATATCATCACAATAAGAAAATATGAAAAATATTGTTCTAGCTTTTAAAAAATTGGAGACATGAAAACATAAAATCTAGATTCTAAAAAAATCAAAACATAAAATCTATGATTTAAACTTAATCTCATCACTTACGCATCATAACAATACGGTCCACCTTAGTCATGTGGACAGTCTTGGGGAAGAGGTTGCAACAATGTATTTGGATCCAGTTGATCACTCTTTCTCTCTCTCCCTCTCTTTGTATTCAATCTAATGAGCCAACTGGATCTGCTCGACATTTTAATGTCTCAAGTATTGCCTCGTGGTCTGACTCTCGAACTCTCCAAAGATTCTTATTATGTGGTTTTCCACCATATTTTATCAAGTGGACATTTGATGCGACAACAAGATTTGAATAATGAAGAATCTTCCTCTCTGTTTGCCAATCCTCAAATAACCACAAGTTAGGGTTCTTCATAGAATATCGTCTAAGCCATGTGTCGGTTACAACCACCGCATCGACATGGTACTCTAAACCTTCACCATCTATAACCGAGTGATCCAATTTTTGTTTGGCTTGAACACAATGACACAAATAATAATCTATCCCTTCTTCATTGTCTTCAGGTGCAATAACAGCAAAAACATGGCCTGCAGTGACAAATGTACAAAATAAAGTTATAAAGTTACATATTGAAATTACAAAGATATATAAATATATATATTACCACATTGCACTAGATTAGACAAGCGGTCAAAGTCAATAGACGATTCCATTTGTACCATTTCCAGTGCTTGTGGGGGACGATAGGTGTCAACTGGGTCCAAAACCCATATATCCCATTTGTCCACCCATTCAGTCGACTCACAGTCATCCCAATTTTCCTCTGCACATGATGGACAATAGCATGCCATTTTTCGTGTGTGGATACTCCATGAACCTACATCAGAGCTTCTAAAAGAGTGCAACTCACTGAATCCTGTTAGTGTGCAACAATCCTGATATGGTGCAATGTCAGTATTATCTATCAACCAAAAAAATCTACGAACCGTAGACTCACCTTCCTTACCTGGACCCATTGTAGCATTACACCACTGGATGATGGATTTTTCTTCTATCAATATTGCTCCATCTTTGTACTTTAGTTCTTCACGAGCTAAGGCTCTTTTGATGTATGTGCCTGCACCATCATGCTCTCCCTTTCCATGACCAGCCTCTGTGAAATTCTACATGTATTGAATTCTACACAACTTGTGCATCCTGCTCAACCAATAGAACATCCGTGCATTCTTGAATTGAGATGCACAATTGTCTAACCAAATAATGTGCTGACAATATGTGATGCCCCTGTTAGCCAAATCTCCATAAAATAGTTGAAAACAACCATGTACGAACTCCATAGAATGTGATCGATCATTGCTGATGTAAAAATGGTACTCCCTCAAAATCTTCCTGTCATCCTCTGTGCTTGTAGGTGAATGCATGAATGCTATGTGAACAAATATGGAAACTTGTTGAGAAGTATAATACTTTGCTTGCACCTCATTTTGTGGTTGTAGTGTGTAGTTCTCTACGAAATCTACAACCGAAACAATGGTATCCAGTGGAAACGTATCCTTGCACAACTTGAATTGCAAATCCAGCCATCGAGCTCTATGGGTATGCCTTGCATACTCGTAAATAATGTTTTCACGAAAAATCTTCATGAACTCATACACTGGAATATTTTCAATGACTAAATCACATCTTTTACCATGTTTCCCATCTTTTAGAGCATATGTCACTATCTTAAATTTTCCATAATCTACTATTTCATTTCCAATTGCATGTGTACTATCCATATGTTGACAAGTTGATAAAAGTTGCAAAGAACCACAAAATAAGCACGTACCATCCAAGCATGATGTCTTGTAAAATTGTTGGCCGTCCCTTATTTCACATAAAATTTTGGATATGAATTCCCTTGAAGATCTTGGTGGCTCATTTATGTCACAATCCTGCAAAACAAACTGAGAATGCAAAATTATGCATATATGCCTAAAAATATCAAAATGGTTAGAAAATTCAATATGTATCCTACAACAACAAGTTGTGCGTGTGTGATTTATCTTCACATAAAAAGGTTTACCCATCTCAAAAAATCTTTGACTTATTCGAATTTGAGGATACATACCAATAAATTTTGCAAAAAATTGTGTCTAAGTTGTGTCCAAAAAATGTTTTGCATGTGGCTCTCGATTTTGGCTCTCCTTAGAGTACCTCTACCAATTTTTAATGTTTTTCTTGTCTTTCTCATGAGTCGAGCTTTCTTCATTTGGCTACTTACTATTGTCGATGTAAGTACTCGTCTTGCGATATTACTATCTTTGGTGCGTGATTTAGAACCCACTTTGTCATAAGAATTCATTAGATTCTTTACAATGTTTTTTTCATTTGAATCATCCATCGTTCTTAGCCCAAGAATCTTCATGATAGGCCTAAATTTTAAATTCCTCATCATTTCAACAAATAATTGGCATTGACCTTTAATATTTAATTCATCAAAAAATAATCTCCACATACGATTAACTTTTCTTTGACAAGTACGCTTGCTAATATTGTCAGGCATTGATTTCAAAATGTTACTATCAATATCAATCAAATATTTTGGTCTTCTAAAATGAATTCTAGAAGGTGTTATAATCTCTTCAATTCTCTCAACATTTTGAACATCAACATAAGGTTGAGTGTATTGCCTAGCTTGAACCAAAGATGATGTGCCTTGGCAATAAGATGCAAAAGATGGAATATCACCTACTTGATGTGTTGATGTTGTGCCTTCAACATGACATGATGGAGTTTGTATATCGTCGGATCTACAAATCGGTGTCTCTTCAACATGAGAGGACGATATGACTTCAACATTGGAAGATGGTGTAGTGGACAATATGACTCCAACATTGGAAGATGGTGTAGCTTCACAATTCAATTGTCTTCTTGAGCATAACAGTCTCATTCGTTCTCTTTGTCTTTCCAATTCTTCCTCTTTGTTTCTTGGTACCGGTGGTTCTTGATCCTCTTCGAAAGTCAATTCTTCATTATTTCTTTGCAATTTTCTTTGCTCACGTAGTAATTTCATTTTATCTCTTTTAATTGCCAAATCTCTCTCCCTATCTTCATTTGTTTGATTTTTTGGTTTCTTCCTTGGCATGATGATGATTTTTACATGTCAAATTATTCAAACATTTGAATTACTTAAAATGTGTAAATTACAAATTATTCAAATACATATAAAAATTATAATTATTTGAATGAATACACAATATATATATAAAATGACTTGTCAAATTTCTAACCATTTCGAAATAACATTTCATTGAAACATACAAATTTCAATGAATTCACTATATATTAAACATGTCAAATTATAATCAAATTTGTATCTATATATCAACAAACAATATTTAAAATAGATTGCACTAACATTTTCTATACAAGGAATATTCAAAAAGTCTTCAAATCGTGTATCCAGTGATTGAATTTGGTGTTTGTTAGCTTCCAAAAGTGTTTGCCACCTTGAAATAGTGTTTGTTAGCTTGAAATAGTGTTTGCCACTTTGAAAGAATGTTTGTTGTGTTGAAACCCACAATTTCTGTTGGGATAATAGAGTGCAGAACAGAACAAAAGCAGAGAATGAATGAAACGGGCCCCAAAGTTTCTTTTTGACCATTTTTAGGTGATTTCACATAGTGTGTACGCGCTATAGTGCGTACGCACTATATGAGAACACATCACTCTCCACCCTCCCTACTCTCTCTCTCTCCCTACTCTCTCTCTCTTCCTACTCTCTCTCCCCTCTCCCATCCCCTACACTCTCTCTCTCTCCCCTCTCCCATCCTTTACTCTTTATATCTCTCACACACACTCCCATCCTCCCTCTCCCACTTCTTACTCTCTCTCTCTCTCTGCCACCTCCTACTCTCTCTCACACTCTCTCCCATCCCCTACTCTCTCTTACACACACTCCCATCTGCTACTCTCTCTCTCTCTCTTGGGCTACTCTCTCTCTCCCCTCTCCCATCCCTTACTCTCTAGATCGCTCACAAGCACTCCCATCCCTCTCTCTCCTCCTCTCCCACTCCCTCTCCCACCACCTACTATCTCTCTCTCTCTCAAGTTCTCTCTCTCCCTCTCTACTCTCTCTCTCTCTCCCATCCCCTACTCTTTCTCTCTCTCTCTCCAATCTCCAACTCTCTCTCACACTCTCTCCCATCCCCTACTCTCTCTGACACTCTCTCTCATCCTTTCACTCTGTCTCTCTCATCTCATACTCTCTCTCTCTCTCTCTCTCTCTCTCTCTGTCACCTCCTAATCTCTCTCACACTCTTTCCCATCCTTCCACTCTGTCTCTCCCATCTCGTACTCTCTCTTTGCCACCCCCTACTCTCTCTCACACTCTCACACTCTCTCCTATCCCCTACTCTCTCTCTTTCATAGACAAACACACACACTCACACTCCTATCCCCCCTCTCTCTTCTCTCCCATCCCCTACTCTCTAGATTTGTCACACGCACTCCCATCCCTCTCTCTCCTCCTCTCCCACTCCCTCTCCCAGGTCACCTACTATTTCTCTCTCTCAAGTTCTCTCTCTCCCTCTCTACTGTCTCTCTCCCATCCCCTACTCTTACTCTCTCTCTCTCCCATTCCCAACTCTCTCTCACACTCTCTCCCATCCCCTACTCTCTCTCACACTCTCTCCCATCCTTTCACTCTGTCTCTCCCATCCCATACTCTCTTTCCCTCTTTGCCGCCCCCTACTCTCTCTCTCACTCTCTCCCATCCTTTCACTCTATCTCTCCCATCCTTTCACTCTGTCTCTCCCATCTCATACTCTCTCTCTGCCACCCCGTACTCTCTCTCACAATCTCACACTCTCTCCCATCCCCTACTCTCTCTCTTTCACAGACACACACACTCTTATCCCCCCACTCTCTTCTCTCCCATCCCCTACTCTCTACATCTGTCACGCACACTCCCATCCCCCCTATCTCTCTCCCTCTCCCTCTCCTACCGCCTACTAGATCTCTCTCTCTCAAGTTCTCTCTCTCCCTCTCTACTCTCTCTCTCTCTCTCTCCCATCCCATCCCTTACTCTCACTCTCTCTCTCTCCCATCCCCTACTCTCTCTCACACTCCCATCCCCTAATCTCACTCTCTCTCTCCCATCCCGTACGAGCTCTCTCCACCACCACCTACTCTCTCTCACACTCTCACACTCTCTCCCATCCCCTACTCTGTCTCTCTTACACACATTCCCATTCCCCCCCTCTCTCTCTCCCTCTCCAACTCCCTCTCCCATTGCCTACTTTCTCTCCCCCATCCCCTACTCTCTCTCTCTCCCCTCTCCCATCCCCTACTTTCTCTTTCATAGACACGCACTCCCATCCCCCCCCCCCCTCTCTCTCCTCTCCCATCCCCTACTCTCTAGATTTGTCACACACACTCCCATCCCCCCTCTCTCTCCCTCTCCCACTCCCTCTTGCACCACCTACTATCTCTCTCTCTCTCAAGTACTCTCTTTCCCTCTTTACTTTCTCTCTCCCATCCCCTACTCTCACTCTCTCTCTTCCATCCCCTACTCTCTCTCATACTCTCTCTCTCTCTCACCCCCATCCTGTACAAGCTCTCTCTACCACCCCCTACTCTCTCTCAAACTCTCAAACTCTCTCCCATCCCCTACTCTATCTCTCTTATACACATTCCCATTCCCCCCCCCCTCTCTCTCTCACTCCCTCTCCCATTGCCTACTCTCTCCCATCCCCAACTCTATCTCTCTTACACACTTCCATTCCCCCTCTCTCTCTCCCTCCCACTCCCTCTCCCATCGCCTAGTATCTCTCTCTCTCTCTCTCTCTCTCTCTCTCTCTCTCCCTCTCTCTCCCATCCCCTACTCTCACTCTCTCTCTTTGCCACCCCTACTCTCTCTCACACTCTCTCCCATCCCCTACTTTCTCTCTTACACACACTTCCATCCCCCCTCTCTCTCCCTCTCCCACTCCCTCTACCATTTCCTAATCTCTTTCTCTTCCATCCACCCTCTCTCTCTCTCTCCCACTCCCTCTGCCATTGCCTACTCTCTTTCTATCCCATCCCCTACTCTCTCTATCTCTCTCTCCCCTCTCTCATTCCCTACTCTCTCTCTTTCACACACACCCATCCCCCCTCTCTCCTCTCCCATCCTCTACTTTTTCTCTCACTCGCTCTCCCTCTCCCACTGCCTACTCTCTCTCTCTCTCTCTCTCTCTCTCTCTCTCTCTCTCTCTCTCTCTCTCTCTCTCTCACTCTCTCTCTCTCTCTCTCTCCCTCTCTACTCTCTCTCTGCTACCCACTACTCTCTCTCACATTTTCACACTCTCTCTCTTTCTCTCTTACACACATTTCCATCCCCCCTCTCTCTCTCCCTCTCCCACTCCCTCTCCCATCGCCTACTCTCTCTTCCATCCCCTACTCTCTCTTCCATCCCCTACTCTCTCTCAAGCTACTCTATCTTCCCCCTCTCCCATTCCCTACTCTCTCTCTTTCACACACATGCACTCCCATCCTCCTCTCTCTCGCTCTTCCTCTCCCACTCTGCCTCCCACCACCTACTCTCTCCCTCCCCCATCCCCTACTCTCAATCTCTCTCTCTCCCAACTTGTACTCTCTCTCACACTTCCTCTCTCTCCCATCCCCTACTTTCAATCTCTCTCCCCCATCCCATACTCTCTCTTTGCCACCTCTACTCTCTCTCTCACACTTCCTCTCTCTTGCATCTTGTACTCTCTTTGCCACCCCTACTCTCTCACATTTACTCTATCTCCTATCCTATACTCTCTCTGCCACCCCTACTCTTTCTCACTTCCTCTCTCCCCTCTCCCATCCCCTACTTTCTCTCTATCTCTCTCTCACACACAAATAGCCATTCCCTCGCCCCACCCCCCCAGCTCTCTCTTGGTTTTGGTTTGCAATTTAGGTCTCAATAGTGTGTGCGCACTACCTCAAATTCAATAGCATTTTAATAGGGCGTGCGCGCTATAGGGCGTGCGCGCTATTCAAAGCTTTGCATTAAAACCAAGCCTATGGCTTGGTTTTGCCTTGGAGATCCAACCCAAAGGTTTGGAGTTTATAAACAAGTCTGAGATGTGTTTTCCAGTAAACATACAAAAAATGATTGATTTTTCTTGTGTGCTCCCCTTTAAGATTCTTCGTGGTTGGGTATCGATAAGATCAGGTTACATAACATTATAGGTCTCTGTGTTAGCTATCTAACCATATAATTTATTTTTAATTTGAACTATTTTAAGTCTTTCATCTATAATTTCTTTTGAATGTATGTTCATTTTTTGTCAAAAACCACCATGTACTAATTGGGCTGTAGATTTTAGCTCATTCATCGAATTTTGTAACAACTTAATTTTTTAGAAACTAGACTCCATTCTACACACTTTGAAAAAAAGAAGTTTTGATTTTAGATTAGTTTTCAATCATTTCTAGGGGGAGCACATAGATATTTCATGTTTTTGGGATGGGTCTAATTTAAAAATTCATTAAAAAAAAAATACACATTATAAAATTACCCGAAAAATCTGGGATAAACTACATAGTGTCAGGTAACTTTTTGACTGGAGCGATTAAAGAATTTCAAAAAAAAAGTTTAAATTTTAGGGGAGCCACACTTTGTACTATGTTATGTTTTTTTGGAATAAACAGTACCACTTTCTTTGGCCCCCTTTTTTGAGGACATAAAACTAAACCATTTTGAAAAAAACTTAGTAGTTTAGAAACTAGATTCAAAGGACTACGACTTTTGTTTTTGTCATATCTTAAAATTTTGAGCGTAACTATCTTCAAATTCTTGTTGAAGTCCAGAATTTTCTGATTTCAGGAAAAAGGTGTCCACTTATACCCCCCTTTTGGCACCACAACTTGGTGCACTTACCCAGTCTAGAAGATATTTACAAATCAAATTATAAATTTCTTGGCCGATAGTAGAAATTATAACATAAACCTTCAAACATATTTGTAACTTATTGTTCTCTTATGAGGGCATATTGCATTTCTTGGGTAGGAGCTTTGCAAGTTTTCATGTTTTGGGGTATGGATGTTTGAGGATAATCTTAGAGGGAATTTGAGAGATTTGAAATATGAGTTTATCCTAATAACAAAAAGTGGAAGTTTTAATCCCTTCCTCTATAATATTAGAAGAATCAAGGGCTTGTCCAATAATCCAGAGGTATCATAACATTTTTTGGTGTCTATATAATGACAATGCAATTTATCAAGAGATAACTAAAACTAAGAGAAGAGTTGGTACAATGAGTAGACAATATGCTCTAAAGAATGGATAAATAAGGAGACAAAATTTCCTCAACCATTAGCCATTAGAAAACTAATACAAGAAAATATTAGAGAAGCTTTGGTATGATATTAGTAAGGAAAAGAGACCCAACAATAGCTTGTCAATTTAGTTATTATGCAATTTATCTCCAAGAGAAAGATTCTATCTGTAGAGAACACAATCCAAATTTGGGATAGTTTATTTCATCATCTAGCTAATAAAAAGGGGGATGAAAAGATATAGATTATGAAGAATGAACATTTCATTAAATTGTGTATATAACATAATGCAAATAGCCTTGATTGAATGGTAACAAGTCTACAACATGATGTATGATGTAGACTCTAGAATGAACAATGAAAGGAACTTTTATGACCATACAAAAATACCATCACACAATGCCCTTAGATTAACTATAAAGGCATAAACCCTCAGATTAATCATACATGTGTTCTCTTATTTTATTTCTGACTTACACTAGTCTTCAATTGATGCAGATTATAATCTTTACTTCTGTCACTCCACAATAACAAGACATGCAAGTCAAGACACAAGATTCTAAGTGATGGCACAATCCATAACCAACAACTTGATACCACTTCACACAACCATGATTAAACAAACCCCAAGGGAGATGTCTATCCCTGTAGTGAGAGTGAGAAGCAATGGAAATAAAAAATCTAGATCAAAGTACAAAATATCAAAGAGTGTCACTAGATTATCATCAATTTGGCCGACAAAAATAATTTCTTTACATCGCTATTGTAAATATACAATTTTGACATGGTTTGCAATTGATCATCCCTCAAATTATAAACCTAACATTCTAAAAGCTTCCAAAATAACTTTGATAATCTATTACTTTTGTTACATAGCTCGTGCTATCCTTTATATTTCCTTGAACTTCTAGACAAAACTACAAAGCTATGTCACCTTTCATGCTGACTTATCAGAATGATTGAATTTGAGTATTTATTCTAAAATTGAATTTTTAAAAAATATATGATCTAGATAAATTCATTCTAGATAAGTTATATATGGTCTCACACTTTTCCAATTGGAAATGTTTATTTAATGTATGTTTTATACTAGTTTGTATCCAATTACTGAAGAAATAAAATTAGTTTAGAAAATTGGTGTTTCAATAACTCTTACTATTTTTTACAATACTTTTTTTAATAACATATAAACACCATTTTATAAAGCTCAGAGTCAAGAATATTCTCATGTGGAGTTTATAGTGTTTTACTCAGATATAGTATATTGAAATTTAAAAATTCCACAACCACATATTTTAACACTCGAAAAGATGTCAATTTTGAGAAAGAAAAAATATTAATCATATCAAAAAAATCTAAAAATCATATGACATTCTAAAGGAGAGATTCCTTTTCTAGAATGTATATTTTTTGTCTTGGTTAGAATAGATTTGTTTTGAAAAATATGGTCGGAGATGAAAACAATCAATTTTAGGTGAGTTGAAATTTCAATCCTTATAAAAGAGAAAATATAGTTCTAAAGCCGATTTTTGTTTTTTATTGTTATAGATATATATGTTATCTATAAAATAGTTTGAGATAAAAGGGAAATAATTTTATTTTCATATGGTTTTGTGGTGGAAACTAGACCCCTAATTTTCAGCATTTTTTAGCACCTAAAAAATTATCTATAAAAATTAGGAAAATATAATAGCCCATGAGACACTACATTCCATCAAAGAACATTATATTGTAGCCTTTGTTGCCAAATTAGATATGATGAAGGCTTACGATAAACTGAATTAGTCTTTTCTTGTTCTAGTCCTTCATCAATTTAGTTTTTCTTCTAGATGGTGCAAATGGATTGAAGCTTGGATTTTAGGTGCACATTTTTCCATTCTCATTAATGATGCACCAGTAGGTTTCTTTGCCTCTTCCCAAGGAGTTCATCAAGGTGATCCTTTTTCTCCATGCTTGTTTATCATTATGGCAGACGCCTTTAGCAGACTTATTTACTCTTTTAATCAAAAAGAGTTGCGGAAAGGTATCAATATTGTAGGTACATCTTTGTCCCTAACCCATTCTCTTTTTGCTGATGATACTTTACTCTGTGGATCATCTACATATCAAGAAGCATAAAGTATGAAGAAAGCCATTGACCTATATACACAATTTTTAGGTTACTGTATCAATGCAACTAAATCTAAATTTTATGTTTTTAATACATCTCAATTGGTTACTCAAAGAATAAACCATCTTCTTAGTTTTCCCTATGATCATTTACCTTCTATTTATCTTGGTGTTCCCTTTTTATGGGATTAAACAAAGCCTCTTATTGGAAATCTGTGATTGATCATATGAATAGTAGAATTAGTGCTTGGAAGGTTCACTAGTTATCCCTCTTGGGTATAATTTTTCTTATCAAAACTGTTCTTTCTGCCATTCCTAATTATTACTTCTCCATTCTACAAGACCCCAAAGGTATCATCTCTTAAATTGAAACTTTAATCCGCACCTTTCTTTGGTCAGATAATATGAATGGTAAGAAGAAAGTACCACTAATTTTTGTTCATGCCACATGTGCCAACCTCTTATAGAACAGGAGGAGTTGGACTTCCCAACATTACCAATATGAATAGGGCTTTTGATGCTAAACTTGTTTGGTAAATTTATGAAAAATCCTCTGCCAAATGGTGTTGCCTTTTAGAAAAGAAATATTTAGATAACTTGGAACCTTCCAGAGTTCTTACCGTGCTAGACCCGCCAAAGGGGTCTGTCATTTTGGATTTCATGATGGCTTCTCGAGAAGTTATTACTTCATTCATATCATGGTAAGTGAACAACAGGGATAGTGTCAATTTTTAGTTTGATTCATGGAATGGGTTCCCCCCCTTGCCACTATTGATTCTTTAAATAATTTCTCAAATGTAGTGATTCAAGCTTGGGGGATATCTTTTTCTACTTCTGTCTTAGTTATTCATAGATTCACAGGGCTAGTCATTTGGAAAGACCCCTCAATTCTTCTTATATCCCACAATCAAGCTACCTCCTTCAAATAAGTGCTAGCTGAAAGGAATTCTTTTATGTCTAATCAACCAGGTTGCCTCTTTTGGGTTCTAGCTAAAGATGGTAAATACTTTATTAAAATAGGATACTTAGCTCTCTAACACAACCAATTTAATCAACCCACATATCATTCTTTTGAATTTTGCTAAAATAGCTCAATTCTACCAAAAGCAGGATACTTTGCATGGCTTGCACTAAAGAACTGAATTTTAACTAGTGATCATCTTCATAGTTTGAGCATTTCTAATCCCTTTAACTATGTTCTCTATCTACAAGTTATAGAAACAACAAATCACCTCCTCTTGAACTGCCCTTTTTCCCAAGATTGTTGGCATTTTGTCCTTAATAAGCTTAATTTCTATATGTCATTACCTAATTCTCTATGGGATTTATTCCAAGCATGGCCAATCTTATACTCTAAATCAATTTTTTTATTTCTTTGGAAGTACATCCCTACATCTATAGTATGTAAAATTTGGTGGAAAAGAAACAAGAGAATTTTTAGATAGACCTCATCTCCAAACCCTCAATTCTTGGAAGGATTAGAGAGATTAATTGTTGAGCTTGTTAATGCTTCAGTAAGTAAATATAAGGATAAACATGTTTTTTTCCTTCGGACGGATATGTTATTCATCAGTGGAAGATTTTACTTTTTCCTCATCTTCCTACTCCATTGTGTCCATCCGAGATTCCTCTTATCCTATCACAAACCAAGTGGATTCCTCCAAGTGAGGGCTATGTTAAACTCAATCTTTATAGGGCCTCTAGAGGAAATCGAGGCAACTTTGGCTATGGCGTAGTCATTAGAAATTTTTAAGGTCATGTGATTGCAGAAAAATCATCTTCTCTCCCTCATTGTACTAATAACAAAGCTGAAGCCTTGGCCTTGCTTTTTGGTTTAGAACTTGTAAAATCACTTTCTATATCTAAGTTTCATGTTGAAGGGGATTCATCCATTATTATTAATACATGTATTAAATGTCATATATATAATTGGTCCATATAGCATATATTACATCAAGTATGGTCTCTTCTTGTTTCAATCTCTAAATGTTACATCATCTATCATGTCCCCTTTTCAAATAATTAAAAATAATAATCTTTGCTAAGGCGGGCAGGCCCAAAAAGATGAAGTTTCAAAAAAAGGGGATAAACTTTGGAAGCTAATGGGCTAATAAATGAAAATTATTATTAAAATATTTTTTATTAACCCCTCTTAGACGTGAGTTAGGATTATGCCCTCTTTTAAGGGGTTTGGCGGCATTTTGGGCTCATTCCAGAACTTGATTTTTGCGCATTGCTTTGTTGTTCTTCAGAGGCTGCCAAACTTGTGAAGAAGGAGACCCAAGAACGGGAGTTTGTAGGTTTCTAGGAAGGCTAAGGATGGGATTTTGAAGCCATTCTATGTGCATGCTCATGCAAAGTTTTCCTTTGAGCTAAACAGTGCAGATTTGTGGGTTTTCCGGTGTATTTTTTGTAAGAGTTTGGTGTTTCCAGTTGAGTATTTCATATCAGTTTGGGTTGCTGCTGTATATCAGACTTTCAAATGTTAAAATAGAGTTGAAAATATGTATTTGGATATGATTATACTTCTATGATAGATTATTAATTTTTTGTGGTGATTCCGAGCTATTTTCTACTATTTTCGGGAGCCCGATGAGCATTGTTTTTGTCCTCCGTTTGGGAGCTATTGTGTGCATGTTATATAGATCTAGAAATTTCATTTTATAGGCTGTTATGATGGTCAAATTTCTGTAAAAATATCCACTTTCAAATTTATTAATAATAGGTGAAGTTGTGAAGCTTTTGGCACTATTTCTGACATACCCGATTTGGGGTTTATTGAGAAATTGGTGGATCTTTGAAATATTGGTTGTTTGATTTTGAAGATCTGATTTGAGGCTTGAAATATCATATAAAATCAGTAAAGGGACATTACAGTGGTATCAGAGCTATGATCTTGCCAGCCTGAGGGTTTGTAGAAGTTTGCATGTCAGTTTTGACAACTACCCAAATCTTGCATGTCAAATTTATGGTTGCATGCTACTTCTAATCATTTGTATGTTATTTCTTGGTGAATTTGGTGGTTTCATGTTGCTTCTATTCAGCTGCATGTCAAAATCTATGGTTGCATGCTACTTCTAATCATTTGCATGTTAGTTCTTGGTGAATTTGGTGGTTGCATGTTGCTTCTAATCAACTGCATGTCAAAATCTATGGTTGCATGCTACTTCTAATCAATTGCATGTTAGTTCTTGGTGTTTGAAGAAGTTATAACCTATTGGGGTTACACTCTACTTTATCTAGAATGGACAGGTATAGTACAGAGTCTCAAAGGACACGATCTTAGATAATTGATATCCAGAGTCAAAATAGTAGAAAGGATGGTTATTTAGACATACAAGATAAACTTAGGAAAATAAGCCATGACATGTCTGAATAGTTGGTTGAGAACCACTGTATAATGAATGACATGTTGTCCGACCCAGCTAAGGTGGATAAGGTGATTGGATTTCTATTTGGCAGATTTTCTCACAGGGCAAATGACACAATTACCAAGAACTTGCATGAGGAGTTTGAGAAAGTAGCTTATAGCTAGGCTAAGGTCTCAAATTCTACTCCACCAAGGAGGTAGTGAGAAAGGATATTACATAGATTGATAGTAATGGTCAACTTGATACTCAAATTGAGACAATTGTATACAGGTCATCAAAGGGTGATGTCACAGGTATTCAGGATGGTATAGTTACAATAGGTAGTGACTACAACGTAGTGGGTTCAGATGATGATTATGAGGATGTTGTTGTGCATGATGGTGAGATACCTGATAGAGATGAGCAGACATTGAGCATTCATGACTTTGCTAAGAAAGAACACCAGGCATAGTTAGATGCTTCGACACATGAGGTTGAGGCTAGTAGTACTTCACATGATTTGTCCAGCCGGCTGAAAGTGAACAAAGACAGTACTGTGACTTCATTATCTCATCATGACAGGTATGTGGAGTTAGTTGGTATTGGTCATATTACTCAGGTGAGGACTTTTCTTGAGTTACCAGCTGATTCTAGTTTACAGATATGGACTCGAGATTTTTATATTGGCGTTTGGGATTGAATTGATTAAAGATTTTAAACACTTTTTAGTAGCAGTTTTTGTTTGGGTGCTATCATGGATTTGATTAGTAGATTGCACGATGTTTTCTTTTCTTGTGCCAGCAGCTTGTCCGATGCTGGTATTAGTTTTTATACACCAGTGTTGGGCTTTGTTCATATATCCAGTCGACCATACTTGTTGGAATGTGTTGATGATCTTTCATATTTGGCAGTGTGTACAGATGAGTCCCAAGATCATATTGGCATTGATGACATCCAGGAGGATGCACTAGGTAGTTTTGAAGACTTAGTTTCCTTGGAAGTTTCTTTTGGTACAGCAGAGTTAGACATCAATGCTGCAGTTTTTGATACTCCATATGTTGATATGAGCTTTGGAGTTGATTCACAGGATATGGATGGTAATACTCTAGAGACTAGTAACTTTGAGGATACTCCTTTAGACAGTGCATCAAAGGAGGTTTGTAGGAGATAGTCTAGCCAGTGCCATCATGTGTCTAATCAGTTGAGAGTTAGTGAGTGAGATATTGCTATCACTTGCCATCATTTTGATGCTGCTCATCAGTTGTTAGCAGTTTATGGATGGGGTTCTCCTACTAGTGATGAGCAGGGAGGCAGTTATCTTTCCAAGATAGAGTTCCACTCTTTATGGGAGGCTATCCAGATTCTGAGACAGGATTATATGCAGTTGGTAGCCGATAGAGATTATCTTATGGAGTGGGTCAGTACAACATACGATGCATTGTTGGCCAAGGAAGATGAGGTGAGTGAGCTTACTTAGCAGCTTGAGGTGACTTCTGAGATTCTTGAGAGTACACAGTTGGATTTCAGGGAGTCATAGTTTCATTTGGCTAAGGTGACCATGGAGTTTGAGCAACTACAGTCTTTACCAGATTTTATACAGTCAGAAGCTATGGTGTCTGGTGATCTGAGGATGTCCATGGTCGAGATTGTCAAAGACAGTGGAGATGGGGATGCATCCATCCTTGATACTAACATTGGCATATTGGGTTTGTCCCCACTAGAGTCGAGTTTAGTTGAGTTTCGTGCTACAACAGATTGTTGTGGTATGCCTGACATGGTGGTGACCTCTAGTACTAATGGCATGAAGACTAGAGATGATGTATCAAAGACCATGTGTGATGTTGGTGAGCCGATAATTGGCATGGTTCCTACTAGTAATACTACTCCCTTGGTGATGTCTTCAGAGGTAGTAGTCAGTTCCAACTTGGTTAGTGATCAATTGTAGTTAGTTACATCTAGCTTGCAGTCTGATCCACTGACTGAGATTGGCGCATTCTATCGACATTACATTGTGAGGTATGCTCATCAATTCACCTTTGATGACCATGTCGATGAGATGATGATACAGAGATGTACTTTGGTTCCTAGTGCTTATCATCAATTATGGGATAGTTTGATGCCTCGGGATGAGAGTTATGATGGGCATGACATGGTGATAGGTCCTGCAGTTGACAGCTTGATAATACATGACTTAGAGCAAGATATTTGGAGTGATGCTTCAGCGGGTGTTGTTATTGATTCTACTCCTTTGACTATGACATCTTCTGACTTAGCTGGTGATCAGTCACAGTGGGTTGTATCACTTGTTCATGGTGAGTTGTTGACTGAGGTTGGTTTTTTTTATCAACATTATATTGTAGGGTATGTACGTCAGTTACCATTTGATCCTTGTGCTGAGGAGTTGATGGCACACAAACTTGGTTTGGGTTCCATTTCTTGCTGTTTATCTTGTGATGGCTTTTCACCATCAGGGGTGCATGGGAGTTATGGTTATGAGATAGTGGCCGATGATCTCCAGAGTTGTGTTGACTGCAAGAGATATACAGTGTGTGGATTCTCCATACTTGGTATAGTTTCATTCGGGAGCATTCACCATTTTTGCAGAGTTGGATTGTACATTCCGTATAGGCTAGTGGGATGCATTGATGGTATTTACTATATTGGCAATTTGATTTGTCCACTTTACTTGAGTTTTGATGTTCTAAGAGTTTGTTTCTCGTGGGTTTTTTACTGTGGAAGTTGTGACTTTGGAGTTTGGTTGAGCAGTAATTTTCAGTTTGATTATGGATTCCTCTTGGTTATATTGCAGAGGATATTGCAGGAGCCTATGTTAATTGAAAATAGTATAGTTCATGACTACATTTGGGATCCTGGTGGATTGATTGGTCTATTTTTTAGCCATTTCTTGAGGACAAGCAATATTTGGAAGGGGAGGACTTGTCATGTCCCCTTTTCAAATAATTAAAAATAATAATCTTTGCTAAGGCAGGCAGGCCCAAAAAGGTGAAGTTTCAGAAAAAAGCGATAAACTTTGGAAGCTAATGGGCTAATAAATGAAAATTATTATTAAAATATGTTTTATTAACCCCTCTTGGACGTGAGTTAGGGTTATGCCCTCTTTTAAGGGGTTTGGAGGAATTTTTTGACTCATTCTAGAACTTGATTTTTGCGCATTGCTTTGTTGTTCTTCAAAGGCTGCCAAACTTGTGAAGAAGGAGACCCAAGAATGGGAGTTTGTAGATTTTCAGGAAGGCTAAGGATGGGAGTTTGAAGCCATTCCATGTGCATGCTCATGCAGAGTTTTCCTTTGCGCTAAACAGTGCAGATTTGTGAGTTTTCAGGTGTATTTTTTGTAAGAGTTTGGTGTTTCCAGTTGAGTATTTCATATCAGTTTGGGTTGCTGCTGTATATCAGACTTTTAAATATTAAAATAGAGCTGAAAATATGTATTTGGATATGATTATACTTTTGTGATAGATTATTAAGTTTTTGTGGTGATTCCTGGCTATTTTGTGCTATTTTCGGGAGCCGGATGAGCATTGTTTTTGTCTTCCATTTGGGAGCTATTCTGTGCATGTTATATATATCTGGAAATTTCATTTTATAGGTTTTTATGCTGCTCAAATTTTTTTAAAAATTTTCACTTTCAGATTTATTAATAATAGGTGAAGCTGTGAAGCTTTTGGCACTATTTTTGACATACCCGATTTGGGGTTTATTGAGAAATTGGTGGATCTTTGAAATATTGGTTGTTTGATTTTGAAGATCTGATTTGAGGCTTGAAATATCATATAAAATCAGTAAAGGGACATTGCATCGTCCATGCCTATAGAGAAGGCAATCTTTTAGTTGATTGTCTAGCTAATTTGGGTACTAACGGGGTTTATATTAACTCTTTACTTTCCCTACTTAACTTCCTTAATCTCCCCAACTTGGTTAATATTGTGAAAAAAGAATATGTTTAGAATAAGGTTGAGTCATTCTTATATTTTATTTAATGGTAAATCATGAGTTCTCTATGATTTTGCATGTTTTTTCTTTTATAGATCGCACTTGTTCTTTTGCGATATTGTATGCAGGTCAGGGTCTTGGATTGCACTTGCATCAAATGGCTTTCTAATATCATGGTCTCAATTCGAGTTTTAGATGTAGATCAGTGATGATAATCTTTATGATAGTTTTTGGCTGCGCTCTTGGTTTTGTCTCTGGCACTAAACAATGAATTGTATTGATATGAGTTTTGGACTCTTTGTAATCACTATATTCTTGATTTGGGAATCTCTAGGACAAGATTAATTAGTGTTGATAGATACTCTCTCCTTATGCAGTATTTCTTCTTCTCTATATTTTTTGTATCAGGCAATGACCAAAGTTGTTCTTTTCTGGTTCTTTTCTCTGGGAGCTATTTTGAACCATTTAGTATTAATATAAATATAATGTTTTGCCCCACACACACACACACACACACACACACACACATTATTTTTTTATTTTATTTTAATTTGTTTCCGTCTTCCTTATGCTTCAGTCTGGAACAATGAATGAGCCTTCGAATTTCAGTTGTAATTGACAAAAAATGCTTCTCCAAACAAGCACATGATTTTATAGGTGATAAATAAACTACATTCTAGAATTTACCTTATGGATTTCGAGTATTTAATTTCATTGAAGATAGCTAGAAATTTATTGAATTTTAAGTTTTAGTAATTCTTTTTTCTCCTTACATTTATGACTCGCAACCAATTGAAACATTGATAATTATCATTTTTTGAGATTTGTAAATACATGAAATTTATCAAACTTTATAATAATTTAATGAATTCAAAAATTATTTAAAGTTAATTGGTCTAAATTTTAGAAATAATTGCAGCTAACAAAAAATGTTAGCTATAAAGGAACTCATAAAACTAGCAGTTGCATGTTTTGGACATGCAACAAAAGGTTGATAGAGATTTTTTTTTATCAGTAATTAGCCGAAGCCTAGATTAATGTTGCATGTTTTGTACATGCAACAAAAAGTTGATAGAGATTTTTTTTTTTAAGGGTAATTGGTCGAAGCCTAGATTAATTATTGTTATTTTTTGTAATTAATTATTTTTATGTGTTAAGAGAATTCGAACCTAAGACCTCCCACATGAGAGGCTCACAAGTTACCATTGTGTTGTAGGCTCTTGCCTAAGATAGAGCTTTTATTTATATCTATAAAAGTTATATGACACATTAATAACAAAATTTTGATGAGAAAAGTACCAATGATTTCATTTTTTTTTTATTAATAGGTGTTAAATATTTAAGAAATATATATTTTATCTAATTTGAAAATCAAATTATTCTTCCTAACTATAAAATGTAGTCATTTTTTTTTTAATTTAATAAAAATGTATATTCGCAAAATTTGTTACATTCTTTTAATTTAAAAATTATATCACTAACTAAATTCTACTTAATGTATGGAAACTAAAATAATCAATATAGCAATTGTTATTCATGTTCCAAATAAATATGGTCATGTTGACTGCTCCCAAAATATCTACATCTTTGACTCTTATACATGGTTTGCTCTCAATATTGTCCAAAATAGAACAAAAATAAGAATCATCAATAAAATAAAAATATATATTCTATCATTGGTACCCACAAATAACTTGTTTGTCCAATTCTAGATCTTGCTGGAGAAACAAAACTTATAGAAAAATATAGAGAAAACATAATAAAGTCATTGAAAATAATTTTTTTTATCAACCATAATTACAATATGCATGAATTGCAACGAATAAATAAAGGAAGAAGAAAAAAATTGCATGTAATTTTTGAAGAGGTGGAGTAAACAATTAATAGTTCACATTTAACATAAATTTATCCATAAGTAATGGGAAAAAACCATTGTTGCTAATCTGGAACTAACATATAATTGTTCCAAATTTGGGAAAGGAAATTTCATTACTTTCTAGTTGTTCATTATTTTTTACATCATTAAAAATAAAAGTTTTGTTTTGCTCAGGTCTGAAAATTGTAAAATGGAGAGGTCTTAAATAACTAGAATGTTCCAAATTTGGGAAAGGAAATTTAACAACTTTCTAATTGTTAATTATTTTTTACATCATTAAAAAATAAAAGGTCTTTTTGTGTTCATCTAGAAATTGTAAAATGGAGAGGTCTTACTGCTTAAAAATTTAGGAAAGAAAGATACTTTAAAGTTTTAACTATTATTAGCTTTTATAAATATTGACTAAGGAATCTAGACTTTTCAAAAGATTCATTTAGAATTGTTCATGTTAAAATTCTTCTCATATTATGGACAAATGTCTTCAAAATAAATTAAGAAATAAAAGATTGACTGCATGGATCATGTCCATTCCAACTGTAGATGAAAAATGTGATGCGCCCATCATACTCTACAACATTCAGATTTCTTCGAAGTCCCCTATACTGCATCATTTATAATTTCCTTACTATTAAAATATTACTATTAGTAAGATGATAAGGATTGAAACATTGGACTTGTTTAAATAAATGATATAAATAGTAACAAACTATTTCTTCTCTAAACATCTAAGTTCTTGGACCTATTTAATCTTGTGTATTTATAAATGAATTGTAAGTTATACTTAGATTTAATTGTGAGATTTTAAACATATAAACAAATTTATAAATAGTATCATTTTCAATTAAAGACTTGTGAAGATCTAAAAATTTCTTAACAATGATCTATAAATAATTTTATAGGAAAATTCGATTAAAATATTTTTAATTGACACAAGTTATTAAATTAATGGTTTATCGTCAAAATAATTTTTTTTTAAAAAAATTAATCATACACAAATTTTAAAATTGAATGAAACGAATATTTTTAACAATCTATCATATAAAAGAACTATATGTTTATTAAAATATATTATAAACACTGAAAATTAAAGAACAATGTTTAGTTTAAAGATTTTTTAAGGATTTTGATTTTTTAATTTAAATTCTACACATTACCTCAATGCCACGCCACAAGCTAGTAATATTCTAATTTTGAAGTCTGGCATAATGGTGACATTTTTTTATGTTTAGTAGCCAAAATGAGGAACCTTTTGTTGTTGAGATGAGGCATTAAATTTTGGTCATTCTAAATATATATTTAGTAAATATCATATTAAAGGTAGCTTACAGTAATCCCATACATATACGAAGCGTATGTAAGTTTATTATATATATTTGTATTGTGTAAGTTTATATATATATATATATATATATATATATATCTAATGTTTCAAACAAAAATTGAATATCTACTGAGATAAAATATTTACAATTTCTCATTTTTTTCTTCATTTCTTAATTGCTCTCCCTCTCTTAAAATATTATCAAATGAGAGGGCCAAATAAATTTACCCCAAAATCATTGCTCCACTACTTCAAATCTAATCTTAGCTCTAAAAATAAAATATAAATCAGAAACCAATTTCTTTTTCCTCTATATTTGGAGAGCTCGATAAATAGAGAAATGAATTGGGCACTCTAAAAAGGAACTGTGATTTCCAAAAAAACATAAGAAAAAATAATACCCATGCCTCTGGCTTTTCCTTCAAATCTTTTTCACATAGATATCAAAATATGTCAAGGGAAAACAACAAATTAGCATGGCTAAAATTATCACAACTTTCCTGAAAAAAAAATGTACAAAACAAATAATCGAACTCCAAAATCTCTTGTAAAAGTGGTAAAATCTCCTCTTTTTTGCATTGCCTTGGGTCTTTAAGGCCCCACAATCACTTCATCACTTAGCTATGTAAATTCTATTAACAACATTCTACAAATTTGTTATGTAATTTCAACATTAAAGAGCACACTAATGAGATTAGATCCCAACATGTAGGGGAAGATAAAAAAGGGCAACTTAGGGAATATAATTTAAAGCATGCGTTCTACCAATTTATAATGCATTCATACTTGTAACTATGGTCTGGAAAATTCTAGGAAAAAAAAACATACGTTCTACCATTTATGTAGCCTGCAAATAGTTGAGAATGGTTAATGGTTTTGTAAGTCGTGTCTTGTGTGGCCCTATAAATTTTAACAGCCACACAATATTTTCCACCATAGTTTTTTGTGGATCTTCAAGACTTTCATCAAAAATATCCTTTACCGAAGCTCAACTCTATTATTACTTTGATTTGCATTAAACCAAGCCTCCTTGAGCCCTTCTCTGATTGGATGTTTCATGCTTATTGCTTTCAACACCAACACTCCAAGGCTATACGCATTGCATTTCTCCATTGTGCATAAATTAAAAACTCAAATTATAAGTTTGGAAGAATTTTCTATGGAAAGCGTTCCAAAAAAGTTTCAAATGATCTACATTAAATTAATTGTTTTTAAAGATTAGAAAGGGGTCACTTGCAGCTTTTGCAGTGGATATGCAAGACTATTAACACATATTAGAAACTTGCCTGTGAAACTAAATACCTTTTAGAAATTTCTAAAAGTCGGTTGACCAGATTAGAAAATTAAAAATCAACAAATCTTACAAATTTTTCGTTAAAAACAATTTTGGGGAACAAAACTCCCACAATAAACCTATCAACTTAATTAATAACATAATAAAAAAGAATATCTTGAATTTAAATACTTTTCATATATATATATTGAAAAATATTTGTGAAAAGCATCAAAATAGCTTTATTCCTATGTGAAATTCTTTTCTTCGAGTCTTATTTACTTGTAGTGAAGTAAACATGTACACTAGTTGTTTTAAATTAGTTTATTAATAAAATAATGTATTCTACAATTTTATTTTTTAAAGATAGAATAATACTATGAAAATGAAAAGACGCGGAAAAATAGAGGAATAACAAAGAAGGAAATGGGGGATATTGAAGAAAAATGGGAGGAATTAATCCACTCCATTTCCTGGATGCTGCGAGGAAAGTAGAGTGCAACAGACAAGAAGGCCCATGAAATCTGCTACTTATAACTACCCAACTGTTTAAAACCAATCACACACACTGGGGTCTAGCAAATTTCTGAGGCGGAGAACAATTGTAATCTACTCAAGTTTTCAACATGGGCAGCAATGAGTACATATTGGATTTGGAAACTGAAATCGCCATATGGCAGAGCTCATGGGCCTCTGATGACTCCATTAAATTTGATGTCAGATGTGGGCGTATTGAGATCATCCAGATGAAGGGGCTGGCGTGGTCAGTCGAAGCCCGACGCATGCCCAATTGCGAAGATTACACTTTCAATATCATTGATGTTAATCCACCCGAATCCCTTCTTCATTTGCAAGGCAAATTGGATCTTCTGCTTGCAGCGCTCCAGAGGTACGTCAGGTCTATGTTCAGGGTGGAGGAATTGCTGGATAAATTGTATGCCTATTCCTGCTTGTTGTCCCGGGCAGAAAATGAGAAGCGGTGGTGGATTCTTGTGGATGCCGAGATCATGGCTGTGGCCTGTGAAACAGCCAGAGAGGCGACTCAAGAGGCTGCGAAAGCGGCGGCGGCTATTCTTGTTGAGCTCATGCAGCCGCTGCCTTTCTTACCTCGGGCACAAAATATTATTAAGGAGAAGGTCTGCTGGGCCACCAGTTTTTCTGGTACAGAGGAGGCCTGGAATATTGGCATCGCACAGGCGGCCATTAATGGCGGAAACGTGCTTCAGTGGTGTAAAGTTTGGGTCTTGGAGATGGAGAGCACATTTTCCAGCTTCGAATTCGAAGTTGCAGTAGAAGACTTGTTGCAGGGGAATGATGTGATCTGTAAAATTGGGCTTGTAAGTAGGTCCGCGCTGAAGGTGAGCGTGCGTTTGGGAGAGAAGATAAGCTTGGTTTGCTCACAGGAGGGAGTCGAACCCGAGACGTCTGTGGGGTTGCGTTCGCTTTTGCCGCACATGATCAGAAACTACATCGAGACCGCTCCTGAGGGCGAAGATGGTGCTGAGCATTTCGTGGAAGGTGTTATAGAGCGTGTGGTGGGTTATCTGGCGTTTGTGCCGAGAGTATGCGAGGTCTGTGGGAGCCATCGCATTTATCAAGAAGATTCATGGAGCAGCATGAGGATTTGCAGCAGCATTTGCAAGGCTCGAAAAGATGTGTGCGAGGGTTCTTTACCAAAGTTGACATGGCCCACTGATCATAATCATGCTCTTGGGAGAGGAGAAGAAAATGTGCGGACAAATTCCGTGAGCGATACAGAGGCGGCACGAGGAGGACTTGCCAGTTTGCTTCTCAGAGATTGAATGCTGTTTTAGATGGGACAGGGTGAATGAGATGGAACGCTATTTATGTTAACACTCTTTACTCTTAGTTATTGATGTACCTTAGTAATGATAGCTTAGTTTAGTTTTATTGTGATATTGATATACTTTAATAATGATACCTTTGTCCTAGTCTTATGATATCAAATTGTCCATACTAATAAATATGAAGAGCACATCTATTGTTTTGTTCTTTTTTCTTTGGATTCAACATGGGATTTGTGAGTGAATTAATTAATCTTCTATTTGGTGGTTGTTTATCTTTTATATACTTTTTGGTTTTGATGTTGAAATGGGTTGGACTCCTAATATGGAGAAAGCTCCTTTAGATGGGATAAAGTGGATGTGATAGATACCTATATGTTAGTACTGCTACATTTTGTTACAGACATATTGATGTACCTTGATAATGACACCCTAGTCTTATTGTGATACTTTAACTCAATATGGATTAATTGTTTTGGGTTAAAGCTATTATTAAAATGTTAAATTTTTGTTTATCGACTTTATATTAAATTGATGATCAATATTACTATTATCTTTGATTCCTTCACAACAACAAAAATGGATCAAAACAAACAAGAAATATTTAACATCAATAAATAAATAATTAAAATTTGTCCTTTAACAATTATAGGTCAATAATCATTGTAGTTATTACTCCTTTACAATTATAGAAAACAATCAAAAGAAAAAATAAAATACTAACTTTATTAAAGAATAATTAGCAATGAACTCTTAGACTTTACATCTAAGGTAGACTTGGGATCTATCTTGGTTAATAAATATTTATAACGATGCAAGGCAGTTGAAGTTATGTATATAAAGTGCATCTAGTAATCATTGTTCTTTGTGTCAATGTGATTGCTTTCAAGAAAAAAATTTATGTCTTCTAGACATTGATAGTCATGTTCAATGAAACATTATCCTTTTATTTCATTGGTGTGCCAAACACTTGGAAGGTTTCCACCAATTGTTTGCACTTGAGATGAAGTAAAACAAGATTACTATGAAAATTTGTTCACTTCACATTTATTTATTGGTGTTTCTATTGTTAAATGGTTTTTGGTCAAATTTTTTTAAAAATATTTTGTTGGGAGTTAGGAAAGCTAGGAATGGTTCAAAAAAAACAAATGCATTCAGTTATTTATTTAAAGTTGTAATTAATGCATTCATTAATGCAAGATGAAGTTGTTAGAAAATATTTGTATTTTTGTTCAAGAAAAATAATTTTCTCCGCCACCAAAAATAGTATGGACCAATAGAATGAATAAAAAATATGATTTATCAAACAATGAAAAATTATAAAAAGATATAAACATTTAAAATTTCATATAATCTTTTAAATTCTTTGATTTGATTGGTTAATGTTAATGCGAGCAACTATATGTGGGCTTTCCTTAAGAAAAACAATTGAAACATCAAGGGTCAAGATTTGTATTAAAACTCTCTGCCTCAGATATCATTTCAAGATTTGAGGAGATTTAAAAAGCTTTCCTTAACATGTAATTTGCAAAAAAACTAATGGTCTATGGAAGGTGGCCTTTCAGTGGAGGCTAATATATAGGCAGAAATTTGTTCTAGGCCAAGAGGGCTCGAAGATTGGGAAGCAATTATTTTTAGATGAGATAACTAAATCTCAGGCTGGGCTTCCTGGCTACAAATATGGGCAGTTTTCTACACAATCCAAGGGTTTGTTATTTGACTAATTGGGAAGTTGAAATAATTAAGAAAATAATTTTTTTAAAACTAGAAATGAATATGGATTTTTGTATTAAATTGTCACAAATAGTAGCTCTTAACAATTAACTGAAGCAACAGTTTTTTAACACTCGCTTGAGACTACGAAAACATCAAAGCTTGGAAGTAGCTAATTTATTTCAAGTCCTTTCTCAGCAAGTTTCCTGTTACAATTTTTTGGAATCTCTTTCACAAAAGCCACACAACTAACCTTCTCATATGGTGCCACCGACAAACACAAACCCCTAAAAAAAAATGTCAAACAATAGAGAAAATATTATATATTTCAACAGAAACTCCAAATGTTTCCATGCTCAATCCCATTCTCATAAATAATTAATTCAAAATTAGCTACAAATTCAATAACAATGGCTTCTACATACAAGGGTTACCATACTGATAACCTCATGGAAGCCTTGGCTGTCTTGGTTGCAGTGGAACAATATTGTCTATGTGGCTGGAAAATACTCATCTGTGAGACTGACTCGCAGGTGGTTGTGAACTTATTGCATAATAGGAACCTTGTGCATGTGGATTGACATTTGGCTCTGGTTATTCAGCAGATCATTCAGTTATGCAATTCTCTAGATTCTGTGTCCTTTATGCATATCCCTCGTGAGTGGAACGGTGTGGCTAATTGTCTGGCTAAATGGGCCTCTCAGCAGGGGCCGGCTTGGAACATTCTTGATCCTAGGATGCTTCCCCTTGATTTATGTCAGATGCTAGATCAACTTTTGGATCAGGATAAAGCTATGTAGTTCTCTTTGTTTCTTGTGTTGTTCAGCTCTCTTTGATATTCAATAAAATTTTTACCCCTCTTTTAGTCAAAAAAAATAAAATAAATAACAATGGCTTCAAATAATCTGTTGTCTAGTTTACTGTTTAGTTTCCTTACGACGTATGCCATTGGAATGTGCCCCGCTTCTTTGTTTGTAATAGCCATCGATAATTATTTCAAAATTTTATCTGTAGAAAATCTTTAACAATATTCAAAATTCTTGAATTGGCCTAGATCGGAAGAATGAAGAGAAATAGTTTACGGTTTCTCTTTTTAAATCTTCTACGAGTTCACTATTCTGAAAATTATTTAATATGGGAAATGGTACTAGTAGAAAATCAAAAATCTACCCTAGCATATTGTATATTAGCATAACATACTTTAAAAACTTAATTACAAAAAATTAATATATAAGATTTCTACCCATAAACAAGAGCTCTATAGAGCTACAATCCATGCCTTGTCGAAAAGGCAAGGACTCTAAGTGTAGTGACAAAAATAACTGCAATATGAATGATAGGTTATAGAAAAAAATAATAAAATAAATGTCAGTAATATGTCAAGATTAGTTGCTTGAAGTATTCACTTATATGAAAATTTAAAATATGTAGTCAATCTATTTTATTATACAATTTTAACCTTCCCTAATTCTTCAAAATACCCATTGCACATGACCAAGATAGAGTTGATAATTCAAACAGCGTAACAGGAAAAATTCAAATCAAGTAATGTAACGTAGACTTTCAAAAGATGTTTATCTGAAAGCAAGATGTAACGTATCGCGCGATCTGTGAAGGATATTTGGGATTAAGCCTTGGCCCTTTCGGGAGCTATATATGATGGATGATGGCCCTTCACATGCACTTTCTATCTTCATGAGTTTGAAAAATCCACTCGATCTTCACGTGTATAAGAAGCTACAACGATGGGTAAATGTGGGCCTTGCAACCTATGTATGCAACTTAATTTTGATGGTTTGAAGTTACCACGAAATTTCAGAGACACCAATCAGAAAGCAAGGGAAGGAGATAATAGCATCTTGTGAATTAATCTCTCACCAAAAAAAAAACTAAAGAATAAATAAAGTCATAATTTTTTTTTTTTCAGATTCATAAAAAAATAGTGATTTTTTTCAATTTTTCGGTTGTTTTCGACTATAAACTATGCAGATCATGAAGATCAAATGCTGAAAATTTTCAAAAAATCCATGATGTTTTCGATCTTTTGAAAATTGGTCAACTATACATTTTTGTGAGAGGATAGCTCCCGTTGTGAATTAGTAATATGACACTTTTACACTTTTATGTTACCCTTATATTTTTAATTTATGATTATATATATTCAAATTTTAAGTAGGTTGAGATGGCATGTGATGTCATGAAGAATAATGATTTGCTAACATTGTAAATGTTTCTACAACTTGTTCACTAAATGTCCACATTACCCTCTACTATACTACTCCTATTGGAAAACCAATGGTCAAGATTGTTTCTCAATCAATGATCGATATTAAAAATAACTTAACAACCCTAACCAAGTTGGTTTCTAGTTACTTCTAAAACGAGTCAATTATTCTACTCTAACTAATTAGTTAGGAAAACTATTATTTACAAAATAATAGCATGTGGAAAAACAATTGTCCAAAGTTAACAAACTAACACTCCCTCTTAGCAAGGAAGTTGTTCTACATAACACCCAACTTATCTCTGAAGAAGATGAGTTTAACCTTCTCCAATGCCTTAGTCAGAATGTTTGCAACCTACTCCTCTGTAGATATTTATAGTAGCTAAACAACCCCACATTTTACACAATCTTTGATGAAGTGATATATGATGTCTATATGTTTAAACCTATCATGAAATACTGGATTCTTAAACAACTTGATGCAACTTTGATTGTCATAATGTATCATAGTAGTATCAACCTTCTAACTAGAAATAAGATCCCTAACAAGTTTCAAAGCCATATAGCTTCACATGTTGCCATACTAGCTACTATGTATTTTGCTTCTACTGAACTCATAGTCATAGGCTTCTGTTTCTTGCTGAACCAAGATACAACTTCGGATCCCAAACTGAAACAACACCCTGAAGTGCTCCTTTTGTCTATTGTAATACCTGCCTAATCTGCATCAGTATAGGCTATCAATTTGATACTTTCACCTCAAACATATATGATCTCATACTCAATTGTACCACATAAGTAACACAACACATGCTTAGTCATTGTCCAATGCATTCTCTTTGGTTAAACCATGAACTGACTAAGAGAGATTACTGCAAATGCTATATCTAGCCTAGTCTTGACCAAATACATATGTGAACCAATCAACTATCTATATAAGGTCAGATCTACATCCTTTTCCTTGGATGTATCTATCTTCGTCCAATTTGTGATCATGTTTGTAGACATGGCTTTTCAATCCTCACATCTTGAATCTCTTCAAGGTTTCACTACAATATTTCCCTTGACCAAGGAAAATCACTTCATCTATCTAACATAACTCCATGTCTAGAAAGTAGTGCATAAGTCCCAAATCATTCATCTCAGACTCTTTTGCAAGATCCCTCTTACAATCCTCTATGAGTCCTAGTGAACCTATAAGAAATAAGTTGTGCACATAAAGAACAAGAATGAGAACCTCACCCCCAACCACCAAGTAGTAGAGATTAGCATCCACTTCAATCTTCATAAAGCCCATTTCTTGCAAATATGTATCAATGTGCTCATACCACACTTTGGGAGTTTGCTTGAATTCGTACAAGGCTCTTTTCAATCTGAACATGTGGGTCTCCTTGTTGTGTGCTAAAAAGCCTTCTAGTTATTCTATTTATACCTCCTTCTTCAACTCACCATTAAAGAATGTTGTCTTGACATCTATTTGATGGATTTTCCATCCCGTCTATATATATAGCAAATGAGATTATAGCTCATATAGAAGTATACCTAACCACTAAAGAAAATATCTCCTCATTGTTTATTCCCTCCTTCTAAGAGAACCCCTTTGCCATTAACTTTTCCTTGTATTTCACGATACTACCATCTGCACTGTGCTTTATCTTATAGTTCCAATGTGATCCAACTACTACCCTATCTGTTGGTCTAGGAAATACCTCCCACACATCATTATGCATTATTGAGGAATATTCCTCAACCATAGAATCTCGCCATACTTGATGTTCTGGAACCTCCTGATAGTTGGAAGGCTCACTATCTACCAAATGACTGACTAATGCCACATAGTCATTGAACTTGGTTTCTTGGCTCTGTTGTCTAGTACTCTTCCTAGGAGCTCCCACAAACTCCTGAGTATCCCTTTGTGTATCTTGAACCTCACAATTCTTACTACCAACTGTAGAGGATGAAATGTCAACCTCTACATGTCTTCTTGATGTATTTCCTGTTGCACCAATTGCTTCACATTTTTTGAATCTTCACCACTTGAACCTACACTTGTACTAGTAACTATACTTGATCTTTGCTACCCTTGACTAAGCCTTGAAGCTTCTGTTGGTTGCTCAATCTGCTCATCTATTGGCAAATATATGGACCTTCTAAATTCCTTGTCGTCCATGAACTTGACATCATTTCTGGCAATAATTCTTTTGGTCTCGGAGATAAAAATCATATATGCCTTTGACATTTCATTGCACCCAACAAGGTACCATCTATCTATAGTCTAATCTAACTTTGTACACATATCATTTGGGATATTACAATATGCCAAATCCTCAAATATAAAATTAAGATTTAAAGTACTTTGAAACAATGTATTAAGGAAGATAAATTCGTGTACATTTGGAAATATTTTTTAGATTTAATCTTAAAGTGGATAAGGAAGATAAGTTTTTGAAGTTTTCATGCTATAAATGGAATTTAGTATGCAATAATTTTATATTAATTTAAATATTAGTAATTATAATTTATTAATAACCTATATTGAACTTCTAATTACATAAAATGAAATGATATGAACTAATATATTTTTTGAAATGATAAGGACTAATATATTTTTTGAGAAGATCAACTATAGTCTATATTATCACAATTAATACACTATCAATTTTTTGCATTTACTTTAAGCTTGTTTCTTTCGCCCAACAATGGCCCATATTATAGAAGATAAGATGCCAAAATTGAATGTCATTAAAGTATGACCACATTATACAAGTTACACATCATCAAATCCCAAAAAAAGATAAATGATATCCAACAAAAATTTCTAGGGTATTTTAAAAGTAGGTTTCATTTAAAATGTTTTGCATTGTGTTAGGATCTAATTATAATTTTAGCTTCTCCCATGATCAAAATCATATAAATTTGAGTCAAAAAAATTTAGTTGGGTATATTCACCTATGACCACTATTTTTTCTTAATTAGTCATGATTTTTGCTTTTGAGTTAAGATTTTAAACAATTTAATTGGACATACACTAACTTTCTTCAAGTCAGAAGGAAAGGAAATTTGAGTCTAATAAGAATTTTTAATCAAACAAAATAGAATTGACGTGTGTCAGATAGTACAATTGGTATAGACCATGTCTAGAAACATACCTATAATAGACTGTCATAGGCCTTATTTAACATTGGACTCGGCTATCCTCCCTACAAACTGTAAAATTGACCAATTTTCAAAAAATCAAAAACATCACGAATTTTTCTAGAGTTTTTGCATTTGATCTTCATGATCTGCATAGTTTGTAGTAAAAAATAACAAAAAAATTGGAAGAAAGTCACTATGTTTTTTTGTTAATCTAGAAAAAAAATTGACTTTAGTTTTGGCTTTAGTGCATTTTGTCTAGAGATTAGCCCATCCCTTTAACATTAGCATTGTCTTTTTCAATGGAAAGAAATAAACTTTTTTTCTTTTGAAACATTGCAAGAGCATACGTTGACAGAGGAAGTTGGGCCAGTTCTCATGAATGCATTCTAGCTAATATGTTAGATTTGTCATCTTTGACCTTTCAAGTTTCCTTAAAGAAGAGGTGAAAGGCTTTTACATTTCTATAAAATACATTGTATATTTCAAAACAAGAACACAATTAAAATGGAGACATAAAATAAGAACAACATGACAAAAGCTAAGACAAGCTATTTTAATGGTGGTTCTACAATTGCCTAATCCACTTTAAAAAAGGAAATCCATCTATGAATCAAATTTCTAATATTCCAAGACGACAACACAATTTGAGAAACATAGTTTAGATCCCTACTTAATATGTAAAAAGTAAAAATTGTGCCAAAAGCTCCTTCTTTTTTCTTTGTCGCGGGGAAATGACTGGTATACTCATTTGTCCATCATTTGCTAATTATGTCAACTGAAATTCCTTTTCACAATTATTGAGTTTTAACTTTGATTTGTTGTGCACTCAAAATTTTTTCTTATATTAGAAACAAACTGGTTGGATACTGAAAAAGGTGTGTGCTACTAGAAAAAGTGGTAAGAATCATTATGCCATGCCACAGAGTTTCTTTCCTAACACAAAATAACTTGGAGAAGATCTTCTCAATGTGATAACTCGCTAGAGCTTGAAAATTAATCTTTCTTACATGTGTGCTTCACCTCTGGCTCATTTCGTGGAACCAAATTGACTGATTTCTCCATTCTCTACAACCAATGTATATCCAAGCAATGTGGATGTAACATTGCTAGAGCTGCATAGGAAAGATGACACTCCATTAAATGCTATATATAGCTATTAGCTCACAGAGAAAATCAACATTTGGTTTACTTCTTCCACTTCTCTTTGCATTACATCAGTGCCAATTTGTGTTCCAAATGTGTTGCAATCTTTGAAGGAAAATAAATTTATTTACTCTCAAAATATACCATTTTGTTAAAGTTAGATAATATCTCTTCAAACTCAATTGTGTATCTCATGCAAATCACTTTCTCAACTCTTACAACCAGTGTACTGAAACTTCATAATCTTTGTTTGTTCTTGAAAACTCAGATTTTCTTTTAACTACTCTGAGAACGTAATAGTATTTATAGCATAAAAAGTAATAAATATTATTTTGGGTATCTCTTTTCTTTTACAAGAAGTTGGAAGAAAAGGCATTTTCAAAATGTATAGGTTACCTTGTGTATTAGATATGAGTTCAAGTATTAGCACATGCACATTATTGTGCTTTAACCTTATATATGGTGGAGTAATACAAAAAAAAAGGGAGACAACATAGATCCTTCTAATTGAGTTTCAAATATGACTGATCTATATTGCAGGAAGTTTCAGAATTGAGAGGATGGTGAAGTTTTAGAAGTGGGTAGAGGCCCAACTTGTTGCATAATGGAGAAATTCTTATGTGAATTACAAGAAGTTAAGAAGGAAATCAAGCAAATTAGACATCAGATTGCAAGCAAAGAACAACACCATGTCACCAACATAGTTGCATTTAATAAGCATTCTCCCCTTTCTTTGGTAAGATTATATATAAATAGTTCCTCTTTAGTAAAATTGTATACAAAAGTATATCTCTTGTCATATTTTTTTATGTATAAGTTGATTGTATAAATTTATATTCTTATGATTTGATACTGTAAATTTATATTCATATGAATTTGTAACATTATTAAGAGATTAATCATCATCAAATCAGAAAAAATGGGGTAAAGAGGATATTGTGTATGAAACAAAGTTGGTTTGTGGGAAAACAAAGTTTTACAAAGCAAAGAAAAAGGATAGCTAACTAGAGGTAAATGATCGCAAGTACAACTAGAGACGAGTCATAGACACCAAATGAGCTCTTTCCATGTGTAAAGTATATGACTACTCAAGTGATTAGTAGATTGATATAGGTATTAGGACTACTAACATTCCATTTACTTAATTCATATCATTATTTTATTCAAATGTATGCAATTGACTCTCACATAATGGTTTATGAAGATACCGCTTTCTAACCAATGTTAGGCATTTAAACAAACAAATTACAACTATGTGCAACGTCTATCAGAGGCATTTGTTTTAGCTTCACGCTTTGTCATCCTGATCTAGCAACCATATATTGGGATTGAGAAAACAAATTAGAAAATTGAAGTACAAAAACTTGAATGTAGAAGAATAAATGAAATAGAAATTAGAAAATTGAAACAATACAGGTCAAATGTAGACTGTTCAGAAATTAGAAATTTGAAACAATACAAGTCAAATGTATTCTGTTCAGAAATTGTTCTGTACACTACTCTCAGTACAAAACTCTATTCCCCACTAAAGCTAATCAACATCTCCAAATTAGCCTCAAATTCAAGGCTACTTTAGCAATCTTCAGAACTCAAATTCTGTGGCATGCATATGGAAATTTAGAAGATTTAGAAGAGGGTTTGCAATGAAATGGGATACCTATGATGTAATCTATTCAACATTGGTATGGCTGAATCTTGTACTAAACAAGGGATCCATAAATGCTCTGAAATTAACAAATGTTCACTCTTTGATAGTGGAGAAAGAATATATCAGTTGTTTAGACCAAATTGACAAAATAATAAAATCACTAATTAAATTGGCAGGGGTTTTTTACCGTCTCTCATTTTGAGCAACGCGGTCCATCTCAATAGTATTTCTCTGTACTCACCAAAGCTCTAAAAAGGGGAGGGGAGCTAAATTTGGTAAAGTGATGAAATCTACAGGAGGCATGGATGGCATATCTACGAAGAATCTGGAGAGAGTTTTGAAGAGTTGAACTAGCTCCTAAGGCAAGAAGTGGTTGAGCGCAAAGGTGGACTGGAACCTTGTGGAGAATTTAGTTGTGGTAGCCAAAGTGCAGGTGAAGGATGAAGCAGAAACCCTATGACTCATTGGAAAAGCAACGATTGTGGGAGGTCTAATTGCAAATCTTGTGGTGGGATGGTCTCTCTACACCTTGAAATCAACTGGGTGTGGGCTTCCCACTAGTCCAAGTACCTCCCTCGATGCTCTCGAGGGCATAAGTTTCTTTGTTGTATTTGGGTTGATAGGATGGTTCATTTACACTAAAGTGAAAATAGGGTCAGGACTACCCAGTGGACCATTTAGATTGTTGGCTGCAGTTGAAGGGCTTTCTTGTGTTAACTTTGTGGGCATTGCGGTATTTTTTGGGGCTGCAGTATTTGGACTATGGATTTATTCTTGGTACTATACCTAGGGAACAATGCTTTGGCTAAGTTCAAGTTGAGAGCTCCAAAGGTTCGAGAAGCACCTGTGGGGAAATGAGTTGTATGTCCACGATTTTTAAATAGGAGGGTTTTCTTTCATCAATAACAAAATCATAACACAAGAACATAAGACAGAAATTTTGCAAGGGAAATGTCCTATTCATGGGCACTGTAATGAATTGAATAAATGAGTATTTCTTTGACTACAATACAAGAAATCATGAACAAGTAAAGAAGCCTTAAATAACAATCTTAAAACCAGTTTTGATTAAATTGAGTTCCACCATTTTCTCTTTGAAATTTTCCCCTAATTCCTCTAACGCCTATCATACGAATAATGGGTAATGACTATCATAGGGAAAATGGCTAACGTCTATCATAGAGATAGTGGGTAATGCCTATCACAAGTATCGTGATGTATAAGAACAAAGAAAATTTGCATTGAACATAGAAATAGCTCTTCACAGGAAACTATTCAACCTCAATCTTTTCTATGTTTTCATAAAAGAACGAGGCAAGAAAAAGAGGCCCACGAGGAAAGAGGCCACAAAGAAGGAGAGAACTTACATATGTCTCTGTCTCAGTTTACAACCATCGCTTTCTACAATGTCTCGCTATCTGCAATCGTCCCTATCACTAAGAATAACTGCAAAACTGTCGATAGCAATGTTTTAAAAGTTTTCTTCTCATGCAATCATCTTGTGCAATAAATTAATCCTTACTGCTCTCTAATAGCTCCACCAAATAATAATAAATGCTATTAAATCAATGCTTATCGCCTCTTCAATTTCGTATGCATTTTTCCAGATTTTTGTCAAATATTACCCCTACCAAAAATTGATGCAACCAATAGGAAATTAGAATTTTGCAAAAATAAAATAATTATTAAATATTTCCACATCCAAACATTAGGTTATTAGTTTTGATTTTATTTGCACTAAAGCATTACTATCCATACAAGGTAGGGACTAATAAAATGACATAATACAAAAAAATGTCTTGAATTGGACAACTGTATATATATATATATATATATATATATTTGTGTAAGAGAAAAGTATAAAAATAGCTTTATTTCTATGTGAAATTGCTATATATATATATATATATTCTACAATAAAAGAAAATAGGAAAATACTATGAAAATGACCAAACACGGAAAGAAATGTCAAAAGGTAAGGAGGAGGAGGCGAGGGAGAGGAAAAAGGAGAAGAGGAAGACGAAGGGATCTGAAAAAAGTTGGATAAAAGAGGATGCCATGAAGAGCTGGTGGGGCAGCTTCCCAATTTCCTAGCCAGTGTGAGGAAGGGGAAAAGAAAATGGAACTATATTTCCTGGATATTGCTATGAAAACCGAATGAAGTGGACAAGGAAGGCTAGAGAAATTGGACGAATTAATCCTCTCCGTTTCCTCGATGCTGCGAGGAAAGTAGAGTGCAACAGACAAGAAGGCCCATTAAATTTGCTACTTATAATTACCCAACTGTTTAAAACCAATCACACAGACTGGGGTCTAGCAAATTTCTGAGGCGGAGGACAATTATAATCTTCTCGAGTTTTTGACATGGGCAGCAATGAGTACATATTGGATTTGGAAACTGAAATCGCCATATGGCAGAGCTCCAGGGCCTCAGATGACTCCATTAAATTTGATGTCGGATTTGGAAATATTGAGATCATCCAGATGAAGGGGCTGGCGTAGTCAGTCGAAGCCCGGCGCATGCCCAATTGCAAAGATTACACTTTCAATATCGTTGATGTCAATCCACCCAGATTCCTTCTTCATTTCAAAGCCAAATTGGATCTTCTGCTTGTAGCGCTCCAGAGGTACATCAGGTCTATGGTCAAGGTAGAAGAATTGCTGGATAAATTGTATGCATGTTCCTGCTTCTTGTCCCGGGCAGAAAATGAGAAGCGGTGGTGGATTTTGTAGATGCCGAGATCATGGCGGTGGCATGCGAAACAGCCAGAAAGGCGACTCAAGAGGCTGCGAAAGCGGCGACGGCTATTCTTGTTGAGCTCATGTAGCCGCTGCCGTTTTTACCTCGGGCGAGAAATATTATTAAAGAGGTCTGCTGGGCCACCAGTTTTTCTGGTACAGAGGAGGCCTGGAATATTGGCGTCGCACAGGCGGCCATTAATGGCAAAAACGTGCTTCAGTGGTGTAAAGTTCGGGTCTTGGAGACGGAGAGCACGTTTCCCAGCTTCGAGCTCGAAGTTGCAGTAGAAGACTTGTTGCAGGGGAATGATGTGATTTCCAGAATTGGGCTTGTGAATAGCTCCGCGCTGAAGGTGAATGTGCGTTTGGGAGAGAAGGTAAGCGTGGTTTGCACACAGGAGGGAGTCGAACCCGAGACGTCTGTGGGGTTGTGTTCGCTGTTGCCATAGCTCATTACAAATTACATCACGACTGCTGCTGAGAGCAAAGACGGTGTTGAGAATGTTGTGGAAGGAATTTTAGAGCGTGTGGTGGGTTATCTGGCCGAGATTGTGCGACGTTTGTGGGAGCCATCGCATTTTTCCGGAGGATTCGTCGAGCGGGACTTGCAGCAACATTTGCGAGGCTCGCAAAAATGTGTGCGGGGGTTCTTTACCAAAGTTGACATGGCCCACTGATCATAATCATGGTCTTGGGAGAGGAGAAGAAAATGTGAGGAAAAATTCCCTGAGCAATTCAGAGGCGACACGAGGAGGACTTGCCAGTTTGGTTCTCAGAGATTGATGTTGAAGTGGGTTTCGATTCGTGATAAGGTGAAAGCTGTTTTAGATGGGACAGGGTGAATGTGATGGAAAGCTATTTGTTAATATTCTTACATTTAGTTATGAATATTGATGTACCTTAGTGATGATACCTTAGTTTTATTCAGATATTGATATATTTTAATAATGATACCTTTGTTCTAGTGTCCATACTACTTATCTACTATATCACAATGTCAACCTTAAAAAAAGAGAGAGAAGAGACCAAAAAAGTAATTAATGAAAATTTTAAGATGACTTGAATATATATCGTGTTCATAAGCTCTATCAGATCTTTGAAACTCGTGACATAATAATTCATACAAATGACAAAATGACAACAAAACACCTACATAAAAAGAAAGAAGAGACTAAAAAATAATTAATGAAAATTTAAAGATCGCTTGAATGTATATCAAATTCAAAAGCTCTATAGATCTTTGAAACTCATGACATAATAATTCATACAAATGATAGAATGACAACATTACACCTACATTAGATATATTTATTGATAAAAACTAAGAATAACAATTTCTTATATTGATATTTTAATAATATTTTTTAACACCATATTCTAAACTAGCAACACATTTTGACATACAAATAGAAGATACTTAATATTCAGTCACAAAAGAATAATAATTTAAAAAATTTGATAAAATGTTTGACTAAATACCATATTATGTTTAGATCCAACATCTTTCAAAATCACATGATGTTTTCTTTCAATATTAATGATCCAATAACGAGACACATATATTTCAACTACTTATTCACATTATTGATGTTCTTGCTGTTTGTATTCCGGCATGACATTTCTTTCATGAGCTTAGATCCACAAGCCTTGAGAATCTGGATAAATTTTCTAGCCAGCTTTCTCTTTTTTCTCTTCTCTACATTTATACATTTTTGCACACACATCTTCCAAGGCAGTTGCAGCAACAACACTGATAGCATTTCTCTATTGTTAAAGTACTGCACTTAGGGTATTGAAAAGATATTTGTTTGAGGTATTTTGTCAAACACTATGCTTCAACATTTTTACATAACCTATGATAATGACAATCTGTCAAAAAGTTTGTGTGATTTTCTACATATTTTTGCATGCACGTCTCCTAGTGTCCATACTAATAATATTGGTCCATACCTTTGTTCTAGTCTTATGATATCAAATTGTCCATACTAATAATCATGAAGAGCACATCTCTTGTTTTGTTGTTTCTATTTGGTTTCAACATAGAATTTGTGAGTGACTTTAAATTTTTTTAATGATTGTTGTTTATATTTAATATATATTAAAATTAGAGTTATTAAATTTTATGTTTATGAATTCTATAATAAATTGGTAATCATTATGATTCTGATTTAGTATTCTTTTACAGTAGTATAAATCAATCAAAAGAAACAGCTAACATATAGGTAATCAATGTAACTATTACCCTTTCACAATGCTAGACAATAATCAAAAGAAATAAGAAAACACAAACTTTATCGGAGAATAATTATATTGGAAGTATCTTAATCATTTATGTCTATAAAGTCCATCTAGTCATCATTGTTCTAGGTGACAATGTAATTGCCTTAGGAAAAACACTATTCTTCTAAACATTGATAGTCATGTTCCATGAAACATTATCTTATTATTTCATGGTGTTCAAAAGTTTGAAGGTTTCCACCAATTCTTTGTGCTTGAGTTGCAAGTAAAAACATTTATATATTGGTGTTTGTATTGTTCAATGATGATGGGTCAAATTTTAAAAATATCTTTTAGTGGGAGTTAAAGAAAGTTTGGAATGGTGCCATATTCAAATCTAACACTATGGATGAGGCTATCCTCTCTACAAACTGTACAAATGACCAATTTTCAAAAAATAGAAAACATCATAGATTTTTTCAAAAATTTCAGCATCTAATCTTCATGATCTGCATAGTTTGTAGTCGAAAACAACAAAAAATTGGAAAAAAAATCACTATATTTTCGTGAATCTAAAGAAAAAAATGAAGACTTTATTTTGTCTTTAGTACATTTTGTCTGGAGATTAGCCTGTCCCATTTTGAAATGAGTTGTATCAAATTTGTATTGGGTTGGACTATTCTAACCTCAGAAAAAAAAATTTGAAGCTAAAAGTGGTGGCAAAAATAGTGAAAGTGATCAACGGAGTCTTCTTTCGATCATCAAGACACCTTCAACATGTAAGAACCCAATTAAATCTTTCGACAACTTTCCTAATAAAAATCCCACAAAAGAAAAATGTACACTTTGTTTGCCTTGACATGGAAAATGCAGCATTGATGGACATCATTCGCTAAGTACACATGAATCCTTTTGACCTTTATTGTCGAACAAGCTTGGGGAGTCAGCCATGAAGCTACAACGATGGGTGAACGTCATGGACCTTGCCACTTACATAAGTAGCTTAATTTTGACAGTTTCAAATAATTACCATGAAATTTCACAGACGCCAACAAGAGAGCAGAGGTAGGTAATTGGAAGGAGGATGCAACATCACACTTTTATACGTTAATGTTACTAGTATATTTAATTAAAGATTATGTATATTGAGTATACATAATAAACATTACTAGTATATTTAATTAAATATATGTACACTGACTATACATAATAAGAAGAGAAAGAAAATTAAAACTCCTTACAACCCTAACACAGAAAGTAATTTAGCATGCTTCATGCCATTCAATGGATCTAACAAGAGTTCTAGTGGAGCTGGAGTCCCTACCTTTTGTGTAAAAAGGAGGAAAAATTTGTCTAATAGTAAAAGTGTAGTGAATGTTATTTCTTTCAAAGTTTTAACATTTGACCTATATTTTTTTGTTTCAAATATTTTAATTAATATTTTTTTTGTCTTGAAATTTTTATGTCTTAGTTGCATAGGTTTTTACTCAAACTTTCTATTCATTGAGGTAAAATTAGTGACATCAAAGTTTTAGATCTTTATTTAACGTCTGTCATTAAGTTTTTGAATCTTTGTTAAATGGGTGACATATAGATTTCAAATATTTTTTAGATGTATGAGATCAAGATTTTGGATCTATTTTCAATGTCAATTTATATTGATATAAGAATGCCATTAAGAAAAATGTAAAAATCTATAAACACAATTATAGTATTAAAATTAAAAATTTTACATGAGATACAAGTAGAATTTATCAATTTAATCATTCTCCATTATCTAGCCATAGTGTACATGGTCATGTAGATATAAATTCAATATCATAACATATATTTTCATAAATAACTATGGTAAAGATATTGTAATCTATATGATATTTAGATTATATTATATATCTAACATGTATATTTCAAAATGAAAGAATTAATTCCTATAAAAGATAAGTTAATATTTTATGGCAAAATGCATCTATATGTTAATTAACATTCTATGATTGTAGAATTTATATAATTTCAAATAAATTTAAATTTTATTAATTTTATAAATTTGGGCATCAATAATAGTACTTATAGTTTGTGGTTCAACTTAATTAGTCTTAAGTAAGCACAGTAGTATTCTATTTTATCTGGATGAAAATGAGATAGTCAAAAATTCAAGATACAACCTACAACTAATGTTTAAAATCATTATCATTTTTTCGAAAGAAAATTTTAAACAAATAAAATACACTTTTGTTATCTCTTCTAAACGTCTCAGGTGGTTGTGGAGAAGCTTCGCATGGTTCTTTTTGAAACTTCTGTTCTATGAAAATAATTATAATATTTGTACAAATTAAATAGTTGATTGTGAGATGGGTATTGTTTGAATTCTACAACCATTAGAGGACATCCTACTTGGCTATGTTGGTATGGGAGCCGTTAACCAGAGTACAGAGAGCCCAACTTACCTATTTCTACATATCTCATTTACTTTTAAATATGTTACCTCAATTTCCAACATTACTTAAAATGCTTGCCCTGCCCTAGTTGTTCTCTCGTTTCTCTAGATTAATTTACTAATTTGATCGATGGTGAGCAGGCAACGGTGATGTCTGTGTTAGGCCAACGACATTTACGATGGTGAATAGGTAGCGGTGATGTCTATGTATTGTCGGACATACAACCAAGCATAGGCAAAGTCTTATTGGAAATTGGGGTTTGTGTCTCCTCCCTCACCTAGTCATGTCCATTAGCACACCTGTTGGATGGTTGGGTTGATAGTGGGGGTGACACAACTAGAAAGGGTTATTGCGTTACAAGTGGTTGTGGCTCTAGCCTCTTTTTCAATGGTGTTGGTGGTGCCCCTTTTGTAACCCTAGCTGAGTTCACATAGGCACCCGAGACTTTTACGACATTAGCTTCGTTGATGACTATAAATTGCCCCTCGCCATTGCTCCTAAGCAAGGTATGAATCAAAAGAAGATATCCATAAGCTAATCAGATTTCTTCTTGCTAAAAATCAATGACATGGTGATATCACGAAAGTTTTTAGAATATAATTTTTAATAATTTCTTGTGATGGTAAATCAATTTTACCCCTAGGAAAATGGGGATTAACCAATCACAAAATAGTAATTAATGTTTAAAATTAATTCAAAAATAAATCAATTTTGAACTTTAGCAATAAAGTGGCTATGACATCATTAAAATTAATTATGAACCACAACTAAAAACATTAGCTCACTACCTTAAGGCAAGGACTAATAATTCATATCACATACAAACACAACACTTATTAAATTAAAATTAACATTTTTTCTTTATAATTGTGAAGAAGACAACAAACTATAAAGCCACACCCTAGAATCATTTATTACTATCAAAATAATTCCTTAAAAAATCAATCAGAGTTTAACTTTCAAGTAAGAAGTATTGAAAGGAACCCAACAATGAGAGGTGCACACATACATGCATAGAAAGATTAATTTTGTATTATGGTTAGAAATTTCATGTGGAACTAAGAGGCTTATGAATTGAATAGGCTATTTTCTTTCAATCATGGAAATAAAAACATTTGACAAGGATAAAGGAGAGGATTGAAAGGAAAAAAGGAATATCAAGAAATATTAAAACTTCTTCACAATGAACATATTTATAACAATAAAATTTTAAACAATTTATCTTAATTTGGTAAATGTTGTAAATAACATTAAGTTTTTCACAACTATTTATACATAATTGTTTAGAAACTTGTGGAAAACATCTATGTATTATACAGCAATTAATGAATATTATTAGTTTTTCCCTCCAAATAGATGAGAAAATGGTCATTTATATAGTTATGGTTAACAATTTGTAATATTAAATTGTTCAAAACAAAGTCTTTAGTTGAATTCGATGATACAACAATGGCCAAGAGAAAAACAAAGCCTTCTAGAATAAGGACACAAAGGGTGGGCTATAAAGAAGAAATTTATTGAATAGATTAAAAAAATGAATTATATTTATGATTTGTAATGGTGTGATGGATTCAATACAGCAAGTAATGAATATTATTAGTTTTTCCCTCCAAATAGATGAGAAAATGGTCATTTATATAGTTATGGTTAACAATTTGTAATATTAAATTGTTCAAAACAAAGTCTTTAGTTGAATTCGATGATACAACAATGGCCAAGAGAAAACCAAAGCCTTCTAGAATAAGGACACAAAGGGTGGGCTATAAAGAAGAAATTTATTGAATAGACTAAAAAAATGAATTATATTTATGATTTGTAATGGTGTGATGGATTCAAAATTATAAGGAAAAAATATCCTTTTTGGAGTATGCAGAGAAAATAAGGATAATCAAATTCATGTATATTTAATCCAAATTCTTTTGTAATAGTTTTTCTTTTTAAATTGTTTCAAAATTTAATTTTTTTATTGCATCTTTAAGAATGAAAACAAATAGTCTTTTTTAAAATTTTAAAAACAAGAATAACTTACAAACTATAGAAAAGACTTTAGAGCTTAAAACAATTCTAAAATATAATTGATCATATTAATTACATTTTAACACTCTATTGATATAATAGTATCCTACCCATGACAAGAATTAATAAGATACACAATGTGTCAAAGTTCCTCTCAATTGTTAAAGGGAAAGGAATGAAAGATATATTGGTGGAAATGTAAATAAAGAATAAGAGGTGACATGAAGAGTGAATTATAAAGGTTAGAAAGATATGCAATTATGTATACAAAGGGGAAGATGAGATAGATAACAAATGATTTATAAAGACTATAAAGATATGATCAATAGAGATAGTTAGAATCAACTATTGGACTCTCTTTACTTTTTTATGTTATTGTACTAATAACGTGTTGTTAATATTTTGATACGATCTTTACAATCTTGGATAGTTTCTTTTAAAAGAATAAAACCCTTGTTAGATGTTGTATTAATATAAAAAAACATTGATATGGTGCTTGTGTTATAGAAATCCTCTAAAATTTCCATTAGCAAATGTGCATATTTAGTTTATGATTGGTCCTTCTAGATGTATGCTATTTTTTAATTTTTGAAATAATTTTAAACCTAATTTGAAGTGAAAAAGGAAAAAAGTCTTGATATAACAAGCCTTGTCCAAAAACACATAAGATTCAACCATTTCAATGGCTCCCCTCAACTATAATAACTTGTCTTAATTATTAACAAAAAATAACCAAAAATATTTCATTTTTATTTAGAAGAGAATATAAAAGTCTGAAGCCAATAAGAGAAATATTTTATTTAGAAGAGGTAAGAGAAATATTTCATTTTTATCATTTTTATTTACCAGAGGTATCATAAATTTTTTTGGTGTCAATATAATGACAATGCAATTTATCAAGAGATAACTAAAATTTAGAGAAGAGTTGGTACAATGAGTAGACAATATGCTCTAAAGAATGGATAAATAAGGAGACAAAATTTCCTCAACCATTAGCCATTAGAAAACTAATACAAGAAAATATTAGAGAAGCTTTGGTATGATATCAGTAAGAAAAAGAGACCCAACAATAGCTTGTCAATTTAGTTATTATGCAATTTATCTCCAAGAGAAAGATTCTACGCGTAGAGAACACAATCCAAATTTGGGATAGTTTATTTCATCATCTAGCTAATGAAAAGGGGGATGAAAAGATATAGATTATGAAGAATGAACATTTGATTAAATTGTGTATATAACATAATGCAAATAGCCTTGATTGAATGGTAACAAGTCTACAAAATGATGTAGACTCTAGAATGAACAATGAAAGGAACATTTATGACCATACAAAAATACCATCACACAATGCCCTTAGATTAACTATAAAGGCATACACCCTCAGATTAATCCTACATGTGTTCTCTTATTTTATTTCCGACTTACACTAGTCTTCAATTGATGTAGATTATAATCTTTACTTCTATCACTCCACAATAACAAGACATGCAAGTCAAGACACAAGATTCTGAGTGATGGCACAATCCGTAACCAACAACTTGATACCGCTTCACACAACCAAGATTAAACAAACCCCAAGGGAGATGTCTATCCCTGTAGTGAGAGTGAGAAGCAATGGAAATAAAAAATCTAGATCAAAGTACAGAATATCAAAGAGTGTCACTAGATTATCATCAATTTGGCCCACAAAAATAATTTCTTTACATCACTATTGTAAATATACAATTTTGACATGGGTTGCAATTGATCATCCCTCAAATTATAAACCTAACATTCTAAAAGCTTCCAAAATAACTTTGATAATCTATTACTTTTGTTACATAGCTCGTGCTATCCTTTATATTTCCTTGAACTTCTAGATAAAAGTACAAAGCTATGTCACCTTTCATGCTGACTTATCAGAATGATTGAATTTGAGTATTTTATCTATAATTAAATTTTAAAAAAATATATGATCTAGATAAATTCATTCTAGATAAGTTATATATGGTCTCACACTTTTCCAATTGGAAATGTTTATTTAATGTATGTCTTATACTAGTTTGTATCCAATTACTGAAGAAATAAAATTAGTTTAGAAAAGTGGTGTTTAAATAACTCTTACTATTTTTTACAATACTTTTTTTAATAACATATAAACACCATTTTATAAAGCTCAGAGTCAAGAATATTCTCATGTGGAGTTTATATTGTTTTACTCAGATATAGTATATTGAAATTTAAAAATTCCACAACCACATATTTTAACACTCGAAAAGATGACAATTTTGAGAAAGAAAAAATATTAATCATATCAAAAAAATCTAAAAATCATATGACATTCTAGAGGAGAGATTCCTTTTCTAGAATGTATATTTTTTGTCTTGGTTAGAATAGATTTTTTTTTGAAAAATATGGTGGGAGATGAAAACAATCAATTTCAGGTGAGTTGAAATTTCAATCCTTATAAAAGAGAAAATATAGTTCTAAAGCCAATTTTTATTTTTTATTGTTATAGATATATATGTTATCTATAAAATAGTTTGAGATAAAAGGGAAATAAGTTTATTTTCATATGGTTTTGTGGTGGAAACTAGACCCCTAATTTTCAACATTTTTTAGCACCTAAAAAATTATCTATAAAAATTAGGAAAATATAATAGCCCATGAGATCCTACATTCCATCAAAGAACATTATATTGTAGCCTTTGTTGCCAAATTAGATATGATGAAGGCTTACGATAAACTAAATAGGTCTTTTCTTGTTCTGGTCCTTCATCAATTTAGTTTTTCTTCTAGATGGTGCAAATGGATTGAAGCTTGCATTTTAGGTGCACATTTTTCCATTCTCATTAATGATGCACCAGTAGGTTTCTTTGCCTCTTCCCAAGGAGTTCATCAAGGTGATCCTTTTTCTCCATGCTTGTTTATCATTATGGCAGAGGCCTTTAGCAGACTTATTAACTCTTTTAATAAAAAAGAGCTGCAGAAAGGTATCAATATTGTAGGTACATCTTTGTCCCTAACCCATTCTCTTTTTGGTGATGATACTTTACTCTGTGGATCATTAACATATCAAGAAGCATAAAGTATGAAGAAAGCCATTGACCTATATACACAATTTTTAGGTTATTGTATCAATGCAACTAAATCTAAATTTTATGTTTTTAATACATCTCAATTGGTTAATCAAAGAATAATCCATCTTCTTTGTTTTCCCTCTGGTCATTTACCTTCTATTTATCTTGGTGTTCCCTTTTTATGGGATTAAACAAAGCCTCTTATTGGAAATCTGTGATTGATCATATCAATAGTAGAATTAGTGCTTGGAAGGTTCACTAGTTATCCCTCTTGGGTATAATTTTTCTTATCAAAACTATTCTTTCTGCTATTCCTAATTATTACTTCTCCATTCTACAAGCCCCCAAAGGTATCATCTCTTAAATTGAATCTTTAATCCGCACCTTTCTTTGGTCAGATAATATGAATGGTAAGAAGAAAGTACCGCTTATTTCTATTCATACCACATGTGCCAACCTCTTATAGAATAGGAGGTGTTGGACTTCCCAACATTACCAATAGGAATAGGGCTTTTGATGCTAAACTTGTTTGGTAAATGTATGAAAAATCCTCTGCCAAATGGTGTTGCCTTTTACAAAAGAAATATTTAGATAACTTGGAACCTTCCAAAGTTCTTACTGTGCTAGACCTGCCAAAGGGGTCTGTCATTTTGGATTTCATGATGGCTTCTCGAGAAGTTATTACTTCATTCATATCATGGTGAGTGAACAACAGGGATAGTGTCAATTTTTAGTTTGATTCATGGAATGGGTTCCCCCCCTTGCCACTATTGATTCTTTAAATGATTTCTCAAATGTAGTGATTCAAGCTTGGGGGACATATTTTTCTACTTATGTCTCAGTTATTCATAGATTCATAGGGCTAGTCATTTGGCAAGACCCCTCAATTCTTCTTATATCCCACAATCAGGCTACATCTTTCAAACAAGTACTAGCTGAAATGAATGCTTTTATGTCTAATCAACCAGATTGCCTCTTTTGGGTTCCAACTAAAGATGGTAAATACTCTATTAAACTAGGATACTTAGCTCTCCAACACAACCAGTTTAATCAAACCACATATTGTTTTTTGGAATTTTGCTAGAATAGCTTAGTTCTACCAAAAGCATGATGCTTTGCTGTAATGTCCCCTTTCTAGCATTCATAGCATGATGTTGTCGTTAGCCTATTTCCCCACAGTCCTGTAGGCTAACTAGGACATTAAAGGGGCTTAGAGGCCATTTGGCCTAGACAGTTTCAGTTGCAGGTCTTTCTGAGAGGTTCTGAGGCAACTTTGGGCATACTTACTATTTATAGTAAGTCATCTTGGACATGGCCGGACATTCAGTCACAGTGGTATGTCGATGGTAATTTTTTAAAATCGACAAGAAGATTTATTTATCATTGATAAGATTTGTTATGCATTGATAATTCCATTTTATAAAGTTAAATTTAAATATTTAACTTTATTAATGCATAGACTATAGTTTGTGGGAAATATTTAAATTAAAATAGTTCCCTTTATTTTTATAACACATTGGAGACATAAGGTACATATAGGGAGTTATGTTTTATCCCACATTGAGAAAACGAAGGATTGAGCTCTTGTGAGAACACTATAAAAGAAATGGAAGAGCTTTTTTTATGTATGCTTGGATGAAGATTAATGTTATGTTGCTGGATATTTGATTATCGGGCTTGGAGGACAGAATCCCTCTTTGCTAGCATTCTCTTCGCTGTTGGAAGACACAGTCAGGAGGATCAAGGGTGTTTTCACTTTAGGAAACACACTGGGTTTCATTTGGGGCGTTTGCATAAGGAAATTTACAAGGGTTTGAAGTGCAGATCTGAAGTTAGTTTTTGCTACAATCGGCATGAACAGTATTTTTCTACAGTATGGCGTGAATAGTGTTGGTATCAAGTTTACTTGTTTTTCTGGCTGATTAGAAGTTTGTAGGGCTGGCCGACTACATCTATAAAATACTACGGCCACTAATTCCAGGTTTCTTCTGTCAAATTTTGATATTTTGCATAATAATTGTTGAATACAAGTCTGAATAGTTGTTGCAGCCTTTAAGGCAGCTGTAAGTGCACATCTACATTTAAAAATCACCCTTTATTAGCAGATTGAAAGAGTTTCCAGATTTTTCATATACTATTGAATGTGTACCAAGTGTTTGTGAAAATGTTATGATGTGTATTATGCATTTTAATGTCACTTCATAGTTGTTAGTAAATCTACTCATTGGAAAGCAATTTATTGAGGAAATCAGCTTTATGAGTTTGCATACAAAGTGTTTGACAATATTCCTTAAGTTAAATTTCTGCAAGTCAAAGTTCAAATCAGGGGAGGATATTACATTTGCATGGCTTGCACTAAAGAACCAAATTTTAACTAGTGACCATCTTCATAGTTTGAGCATTTCTAATACCTTTAACTATGTTCTCTATCTGCAAGTTATAGAAACAACAGATCACCTCCTCTTAAACTACCCTTTTTCCCAAGATTGTTGGCATTTTGTCCCTAATAAGCTTAATTTCTATATGCCATTACCTAATTCTCTATGGGATTTATTCCAAGCATGGCCAATCTTATACTCTAAATCAATATTTTCATGTCTTTTGAAGTACATCCCTACATCTGTAGTATGGGAAATTTGGTGGAAAAGAAACAAGAGAATTTTTAGAAAGGCGTCATCTCCAAACCCTCAATTTTTGGAAGGATTAGAGAGATTAATTGTTGAGCTAGTTAATACTTCAATAAATAAATATAAGGATAAACATGTTTTTTTCCCTTGGGATTGCTATGTTATTCATCAGTGGAAGAGTTTACTTTTTCCTCATCTTCCTACTCCATTGTGTCCATCCAAGATTCCTCTTATCCCAGCACAAACCAAGCGGATTCCTCCAAGTGAGGGTTATTTCAAACTCAATCTTTATGGGGCCTCTAGAGGAAATCCAAGCAACTTTGGCTATGGCATATTCATTAGAGATTTTTAAGGTCATGTGATTGCAGCATAATCATCTTGTCTCCCTGAGTGTACTAATAATAAAGCTGAGGCCTTGGCCTTGCTTTTTGGTTTGGAACTTGTAAAATCACTTTCTATATCTAAGTTACATGTTGAAGGGGATTCATCCATTATTATTAATAATCCATGTATATAATTGGTCTATACTGTATATATTACATCAAGTATGGTCTCTTCTTGATTCAATCTCTAAATGTTACATCATGCATACTTATAGAGAAGGAAATCTTTTAGTTGATTGTCTAGCTAATTTGGGTACTAACGGGGTTTATATTAACTCTTTTCTTTCCCTACTTAACTTCCTTGATCTCCCCAACTTGGTTAATATTATGAAAAAAGAATATTTTTAGAATAAGCTTGAGTCATTCTCATCTTTTATTAATAGTAAATCATGACTTCTCTATGATTTCACATGTTTTTCCTTTTATAGATCTCACTTGTTCTTTTGAGATATTGTATGTAGGTCAGGGTCTTGGATTGCACTTGCATCAAATGGCTTTCTAATATCATGGTCTCAATTGGAGTTTTGGATGTAGATCAGTGATGATAATATTTATGACAATTTTTGGTTGGGCTCTTAGTTCTATCTCTGGCACCAAACAATGAATTGTATTCATATGAGTTTTGGGCTCTTTGTAATCACTATATTCTTGATTTGGGAATCTCTAGAAAAAGATTAATTAGTGTTGATAGATACTCTCTCTTGATGCAGTATTTCTTCTTCTCTATCTTTTTTGTATGAGGCAATGACCAAAGTTGTTCTTTTCTGGTTCTTTTCTCCGGGAGCTATTTTGAACCATTTAGTATTGTATAAATATAATGTTTTGCCCTATATATATATATATATTTTTTTTTTTTTTAAAATTTTTTTCCACCTTCCTTATGCTTTAGTCCGAAACAATGAATGAGCCTTCAAATTTCAGTTGTAATTGACAAAAATTGCTTCTCCGAACAAGCACATGATTTTATAGGTGATAAATAAACTACATTCTAGAATTTACGTTATGGATTTGGAGTATTTAATTGCATTGAATATAGCTAGAAATTTATTGAATTTCAAGTTTTACTAATTCTTTTTTCTCCTTACATTTATGACTTGCAACCAATTGAAACATTGATAATTATCATTTTTTGAGATTTGTAAATACACGAAATTTATCAAACTTTATAATAATTTAATGAATTCAAAAAATATTTAAAGTTAATTGGGTCTAAATTTTAGAAATAATTGTAGCTAACAAATGTCTGCTATAAAGCAACTAATAAAATTAGCAGTTGCATGTTTTGTACATGCAACAAAAAGTTGATAGAGATTTTATTTTGATCAGTAATTAGCCAAAGCCTAGATTAATGTTGCATGTCTTGTACATGCAACAAAAAGTTAATAGAAATTTTTTTTTTGATCAGTAGTTGGTTGAAGCCTAGATTAATTATTGTTATTTTTTTTAATTAATTATTTTTTATGTGTTAAGCGAATTTGAACCCAAGACCTTCCACGTGAGAGTCTCACAAGTTACCATTGTGTTGTAGGCTCTTGCCTAAGATAGAGATTTTATTTGTATCTATAAAAGTTATATGACACATTAATATAAAAAAACTTGATGAGAAAAGTACCAATGATTTCATTTTTTTTTTATTAATAGGTGCTAAATATTTAAGAAATATATATTTTATGTAATTTGAAAATCAAATTATTCTTCCCAATTATAAAATCTAGTAATTATTTTTATTTAATAAAAATGTATATTCGCAAAATTTGTTACATTCTTGTAATTTAAAAATTATACCACTAACTAAATTCTACGTAATGTATGAAAGCTAAAATAATCAATATAGCAATTGTTATTCATGTTCCAAATAAATATGGTCATGTTGACTGCTCCCAAAATATCGACATCTTTGACTCTTATACATTGGTTTGCTCTCAATAATATCGAAAATAGAACAAAAACAAGAATCATCAATAAAATAAAAATATATATTCTATCACAATTCTATCATTGGTACCCATAGATAACTTGTTTGTCCAATTCTAGATCTTGCTGAAGAAACAAAACTTATAAAAAAATACAGAAAAAACATAAAGTCATTGAAAATAATTTTTTTATCAACCATAATTACAATATGTGTGAATTGCAATGAATAAATAAAGGAAGAAGAAAAAATGTGCATGTAATTTATGAAGAGGTGGAGAAAACAATTAATAGTTCACATTTAACATAAATTTCTCCATAAGTAATGGGAAAAAACCATTGTTGCTAATCTGGAATTAACATATAATTGTTCCAAATTTGGGAAAGGAAATTTCATTACTTTCTAATTGTTCATTATTTTTTACATCATTAAAAAATAAAAGTTTTGTTTTGCTCCTCTTGAAATTTAAAATGGAGAGGTCTTAAATAACTAGAATGTTCCAAATTTGGGAAAGGAAATTTAACAACTTTCTAATTGTTAATTATTTTTTACATTATTAAAAAATAAAAGGTCTTTTTTTGTTCATCTGGAAATTGTAAAATGGAGAGGTCTTACTACTTAAAAATTTAGGAAAAAACGATACTTTAAAGTTTTGACTATTATTAGCTTTTATAAATTTTGACCAAGGAATCTAGACTTTTCAAAAGATTCATTTAGAATTGTTCATGTTAAAATTCTTCTCATATTATGGACAAAGGTCTTCAAAATAAATTAACAAATAAAAAATTGACTGCATAGATCATGTCCATTCCAACTGTAGATGAAAAATGTGATGCATCCATCATACTCTACAACATTCAGATTTCTTTGAAGTTCCCTATACTGCATCATTTATAATTTCCTTACTATTGAAATATTGGTATTATTAAGATGATAAGGATTGAAACATTGGACTTGTATAAATAAATGATATAAATAGTGACAAACTATTTCTTCTCTAAACATCTAAGGTCTTGGACCTATTTAATCTTGTGTATTTATAAATGAATTGTAAGTTATACTTAGATTTAATTGTGAGATTTTAAACATATAAACAAATTTATAAATAGTATCATTTTCAATTGAAGACTTGTGAAGATCTAAAAATTTCTTAACAGTGATCTATAAATAATTTTATAGGAAGATTCAATTAAAATATTTTTAATTGACACAAGTTATTAAATTTAATGGTTTATCGTCAAAATAATTTTATTAAAAAAATTTAATCATACGCAAGTTTTAAAATTGAACGAAACAAATATTTTTAATAATCTATCATATAAAAGAACTATATGTTTATTAAAATATATTATTAAACACTGGAAATTAAAGAACAATGTTTAGTTTAAAGATTTTTTAAGGATTTTGATTTTTTTATTTAAATTCCACACATTACCTCAATGCCATGCCACAAGCTAGTAATATTCTAATTTTGAAGTCTAGGGCATAATGGTGACATTTTTTAATGTTCAGTAGCCAAAATGAGGAACCTTTTGTTGTTGAGATGAGGCATTAAATTTTGGTCATTCTAAATATATATTTAGTAAATATCATATTAAAAGTAGCTTACACTAATCCCATACATATACGAAGGGTATGTAAGTTTATTATATATATTTGTATTGTGTAAGTTTATTATATATATCTAATGTTTCAAACAAAAATTGAATATCTACTGAGATAAAATATTTACAATGTCTCATTTTTTTCTTCATTTCTTAATTTCTCTCCCTCTCTTAAAATATTATCAAATGAGAGGGCTAAATAAATCTACCCCAAAATCATTGCTCCACTACTTCAAATCTAATCTTAGCTCTAAAAATAAAATATAAATAAGAAACCAATTTCTTTTTCCTCTATATTTGGAGAGCTCGATAAATAGAGAGATGAATTGGGCTCCCTAAAAAGGAAATGTGAATTCCAAAAAAACATAAGAAAAATTAATACCCATGCCTCTGGCTTTTCCTTCAAATCTTTTCACATAGATATCAAAATATGTCAAGGGAAAACAACAAATTAGCATGGCTAAAATTATCACAACTTTCCTTAAAAAAAAATGTACAAAACAAATAATCGAACTCCAAAATCTCTTGTAAAAGTGGTAAAATCTCCTCTTTTTCGCATTTCCTTGGGTCTTTAAGGCCCCACAATCACTTCATCACTTAGTTATGTAAATTCTATTAACAACATCCTACAAATTTGTTATGTAATTTCAACATTAAAGAGTACACTAATGAGATTAGATCCCAACATGTAGTGGAAGAAAAAAAGGGCATCTTAGTGAATATAATTTAAAGCATGCGTTCTACCAATTTATAATACATTCATACTTGTAACTATGGTCTTTAAAATTCTAGAAAAAAAAAACACATGTTCTACCATTTATGTAGCCTGGAAATAGTTGAGAATGGTTAATGATTTTGTAAGCCGTGTCTTGTGTGGCTCCATAAATTTTAACAGCCACACAATATTTTCCACCATAGCTTCTTGTGGATCTTCGAGTCTTTCATCCAAAATATCCTTTACCGAAGCTCACCTCCATTATTACTTTGATTTGCATTAAACTAGGCCTCCTTGAGCCCTTCTATGACTGGATGTTTTATGCTTATTGCTTCCAACACCAGCACTCCAAAGCTATACACATTGCATTTCTCCATTGTGCATAAATTTAAAACTCAAATTATAAGTTTGGAAGAATTTTATATGGAAAGCGTTCCAAAAAAGTTTCAAATGATCTACATTAAATTACTTTTTTTTTAAAGATTAGAAAGGGGTCATTGCAGTGGATATGCAAAACTATTAACACATATTAGAAACTTGCCTTTGAAACTAAATACCTTTTAGAAATTTCTAAAATTGGGTTGACCAGATTAGAAAATTAAAAATCAACAAGTCTTACAAATTTTCCATTTAAAAACAATTTTGGAGAACAAAACTCCTACAATAAACCTATCGACTTAATTAATAACATAATACAAAAGAATATCTTGAATTTAAATACTTTTCATATATATATTGAAAAATATTTGTGAAAAGTATCAAAATAGATTTATTGCTATGTGAAATTCTTTTCTTCAAGTCTAATTTCCTTGCAGTGAAGTACACATGTACACTAGTTGTTTTAAATTAGTTTATTAATTATGTCGAGAGGTGTTCTATACAATGGTAGCACAAATGCCCAACACGGGAATATGCCAAGATTCCTGTCAATAAAAAAAAATTGGGAGCAGTTACGAACTTCCAAATTAAATATTAAAAAGAATTCCCGGAATAATAGGTTGCCGAAATAATAGGGAGTCAAATGGAGGCCAGAATAATAGATGGCCAACATAAAAGACAATAAAAAATATTTCCGAAATAATAGCTAGCAAAGAAGATGCCAAATGGAACCCAAAATAATAGGGTCCGAAAAAATAGGCTCCTATAAATTTTAATAAATTACATATATTCTTTTTTAAAATATGAAATAAAAATGCGAAATTAATTTTTTTTAAAGTGAATTTTTTTTTTTTTAAATAAAAAATTTTTAAATTTTTTTTTAAATAAAAAATTTTTAAATTTTTTTTTTAAAATTTAAAAAAAAAATTTAAAAAAATTTAAAAAAATTAAAAAAATTAAAATAAAAAAAAATTTTAAAAAGAAATTTTAAAAAACGAAAAAACAAAAAGAACAAAACATTATGTAAACAGTGGTCGCAGCCTGCGGCAGTAACAGCCGCTGCTGTCAACGGTAGTTACTGTCGGCACTGACACATGTCAGTGCCGACAGTAACTGTCGTAGGCTGTGTAAGAATGGGGTGGCGGGGGTGGTGGCCCGTCACCTCATTTAAATTTTTTTAATTTTTTTTTTGAAATGAAACGCATGCGAAACGCATCGCGTTAATCACCTCAGTTAATTTTTTTAAAAATTTTTTTTGAAATGAAACGCATGCGAAACGCATCGCGTAAAACATTTTTAAAAAAATTATTATCAACGACGATGTGTAGCGACGTGTACACATTTGATATGTGTATTTTTAAAAAATTTAATTTTTTAATGTTAATTTGAATTTCGAATTTGAATGAAGTAGTGGAAATTGAAAGGTTTTTTTAGTGGAAATTGAAGAGTTTCTTAATGGGAGATGAAGAGTTTTTTCCGTGGGAGATGAAGAGTTCTCTATCTCATTATAAAAAACTCATCTCCTCTCATTTTTCTCTTCATTTCTAAAAGAATACATTTGCAGAAGACAAGTTTTCAGTAAAGCTTCATTGTTTTTGTTGAGAGAAGAAAAGAGGGAGATAAATCATTTGGAAAAGCATTCTACATTTGAAGATCACCAAGTAGATCAAAAAGCTAAGTAAGTTTTTTATTTATTTTTTGTTTATATTAAGTTTTATTTTGCATTTTGATTATTATCTGCATTAAGAATTGTAGTTACACTATTTACATTTAGTTGTAAGTTATTTTTAAAATTAGATTTCTTAGCTTTTACATCGTTGTATTCAAATTTACATTTGCATGTTTCATGCATAATTTATATATAGTTGCATGTTATATATTTAGATATGATTTGTGTAGAATATTGTTTTTTCATATTTTTCAATGTTTTTTTATAGATTAATGTTGTATTTTGTTTTCTATAATATTTCATATGGATGGCAATGCCGCCATATCAATATTTTTTAAAAATAGTGATTTATAAATTTAATGATTACTATTTTCATTTACAAAAGTAGTTTGATTTATAATATTTTTTTAATTAAGATTTATATATTGATTTATATTAATATTCTGAGTTAGATTACTATTTCGATCAAAATAATTTTGTAATCAACATTTAGATTATAATTAATTCTTAGCTGTGTTTTTTATTGAAGTTTTGGAGTAACATTTTTGCAGGTGAGATTTCTATTTTTTATTTACATTTTCATTTAGATTTATATGTAGAAGTAAATTGAAATTCAAAATTAGTTATAATATTCTACTTTGATTTATATTTCAATTTTAATTAATTTCATTTAGATTTAGAATTCTGTTCATATGACCGAAATTGAGGCCACTAGAGGACCTGTGCAGAGTTTTTTGTGGAGATAAGCATGTGGGTACTGAATCAAGGCACATTAGGCCTCTTGGAGATGTAATTGTGCTGACTTCCATGGCTTTTTGAATCGAATAGGGCAATCTAAACAATCTCAGATCTGAAATTGTTTTTTTCCTTTTCAGCCGAAGACAGAACAAAGATTGCTTGCAAGAAATTTTGCAGAGTTTAAGATTTGATTGCTTATGGCCGACTATTCTTGGTAACTGATATTTCTATTGTATATTCCCGTGCCCAGCATGGGAAGTTTTAATCTATACAATTTATTTTGTGCATTTAGTGCACAAACTAAAGAATGCATATACAATCAATTTTTTTATCAATCTTTATGATAGCTTTTAAAAAAAAATAGAAAATAGAAAATATTTTTTTATGTATGTAGAAAAAAATTAGAAAGATTTTATGTATGTAAAAAATTAAAAGAATTCTATATACATCTAGATTTATTGAAAAGAATTCTATTTACATCTAGATATTTTGATTCAAATAACCATAATGTAAAAACAAAATATAAAATAGAAATGTTAATATATGTATGTAGAAAAAATTAGAAAGATTGCATGCATCTAAAAAAATTCTATTTACATCTAGATTTTTTTAGAATGGAAAAAAATGGATAATAGAAATATCAGTTGCATGTTTGTAGAAATAAATTAGAAAAACATGTATATAGAAATTAAAAAGATTCTATATGTGTCTAATTTTTAGATTTTACTTTATTCTAATCTATTTATTGATGGATATATATTTTAAAAATATTTATGTAGTTTAAAGTTTAGATTTTAATTAATTTGTATGCAAATAGGAAAAAGAATAAATATTTTATATATATGTAGATTAATTTCTATTTTTAAAATTTACAAGTAAATGAGTACATTATTCATTTAAAGTAAACAAGTTTTTAAGTAATATATTTTTATTTTAGAAATATATTAATCATAATGTTCATTTATTATTACTTATTTAATATACTTACTCTCAAATCTAAGACAATAGAAATGATATTTTATTAACTTTGAAATAGGGAACTGTTAAGCAAGTTCGTTTACAAAAATACCAAAAATATATTTGGTCTTTGATCAAATTGGAGTTAATATTAGAAATATAAATATGATCGTTAACAATTAAGCTAAATTCAATTCAAAACAATAATATTATTTAAATTTAAATAAAATAAGCCATGTTTACTTTGAAACGTCAAACAACTAATTAACTAATACAATAATTAAAATAAATGAATCTATTATGACATAGAAAAATATTTTCGAAGTATAATTTCTTTGTTTTTGAATCAATATCAGTTTTTTTTTCTACTTGAAAAGATAAACCATCCTAATTGTCATCCTTAGTTAACCCTAACAACAACCCCTACCTTAGCCCTAGCCCCAACAATGATGTACAATATAACTATAATCCAACATTAAACTATAATTATAGCACTAAAACATATCCCTATTGATATAACAAAAATCTCAGTCCAAACCATAATCTAAACCAAAAACCTACACACTAATATTGGTTATAGTCCTAACCCTAAAATCTAAACCATAACCATAATGTAAAAAAAAACTCCAAAATATTGATCAAAATCCTAAACCTACCTATATGGATAACCATGATATTAAACTCTAAATCCAGTCCTAAGGTCCTAACCATGGTGTAAACCTATAACCGAACTCTTAAAAAATTTACTAATCCCTGATCCTAATCACATTCCCAACTTTAAACTTGAACCATAAACCATAGTTGTAACCATAATCATAAACTTAAACAAAACCCTAACCCTAAAGGTACAATCATAAAATTAATCATAGCTTAGACCCTAATCCTAGCACAAACCACAATCATGACCAAATATAAATCTTCACCTTACCCCTAATCATAATTTCAATGTTAACCCTAACATTAGTTTCAATCCTACCATGATATGAACCCTAATATAGACTTCACCTTGATCCTCACCCTAATCTTAAGTCTAATTAAACCCTGACTAAAACCTAATCTAAATGATATATCTAACTATAATCCTAACTGTAATTATCATAAAACCCAATGCTAACCCTCATGTATATTTAATCCCTAATCTTAACTCTAAATATTCTATAAACTCTAGAATTGACCTTGATTCTAACCATAACCCTAAAATCTAAATTGTAACCATAGCACGAAAGGTGGGGACCCCCGCTACATGGCACAATTCAGGGTCTTGGAGCCTCGCGAAAGCACTACAGAGTGAGGAAATGTCATAAAGGTGACATGTAGTAGCATGATGCAATTTTGGGCTTTAGAGAATTGCAGAAACAATGCAGCTTAAGGAGGCACTAGAATGGAGACTCATGGAAAGAAGAGGAAAGACATTCATGTCGCTGGAAAAAAACTATGAAAAGAGATAACATGATGTCTTAACCTCCCACAAAAAATGCAAGGTTGATCCCAAGGGGGAATTTGGTTTCCCCAAAAATGAATGATGGTCATCGATGAAGGTCTTCCTCTCGAAATAGATGGCATAGATGCATCGTGAATCCTCACCAATGAAGGATTAAGTCGCAACCGTCGATGTAGATTCTCCCCTCAAAAAGGATGATTGAGATGCAACAAGGAAACTCCTCCCAATGAAGGATTAAGTCACATTCGTCGATCAAGATTGGCTTTATTTGCAATGGATGACTAAGATGTAGTGAAGACATTCCTCCCAACAAATGAAGCAGATAGCACAAAAGGTGTGAACCCCCTCGATGTGGCACAATTTTGGGTCGTAAAGACTCATGAAAGCATTGTGGAGTGAGGAAATGTTGGAAAGGCAATGCGTGGTAGCATGATGCAATTTTGGGCTTCAAAGAATTGAAGAAACAATGTAGCATGACGATGCATCAGAATGGAGATGCATGGCAGCATCTTGTGCAATTCTAGGCTTTAGAGTGTTTCAAAGACACTAGCATATAAAGAAAAGTTAGAATGGGAATGCATGGCAACATCTTGCACTTTTGGGAAGATGGGAAGATAGCTCGCGAAGAAATAAGAGTTATTGAATGTCGCAGCATGAATCAACCCGACCAAGAAAAAATGATCCAGCGTGGTCAATGAAGAAACTAAGCCAACACAAAATGTTAGCCGCCAACTTTAGCGATGTTAACCCTCTGCAAAGAACCTATCCCATTTAAGGTCTCTCAGATCAGACATCAGTGATGGGTTGAATAGGGGGAAAAAATAGCACACAATGCCCTCCTAAATGAAATTCTAAATGTAACACTAATAACCACAGTCCTACTTCTTTCCCTAACCTTATCCATGAGCGTGGGAATATACATATTATTATATAGGGCACCTTATATAATAATAAATATAATCTAAAATCCCAACCCTTGCTCCCCTCCTAACTATAACTGTGACCATAAGAAAACTTCTAAATATAACCCTTCCTCTAACTCTAACCCTAACCCTAACCCTAACTATAATTGTAACCCTATCCCTACCACTAACTGTAACCCTGAATCTAACTCTACCATAATTGGACTTTAACCCTAACTATAACTATAACCCTAAACCTAACTCTAACCTTAACCGTAACCATAACCGTAACCCAAAACCTAACCCTAATCGTAGCTAGGATTCTAATACTCTGTCTACCCCTAACTCAAACTATAGCCCTAACTATACCTCAAACTCTAACCCTAACTCATATTCTAACCCTAAACCTAACCCTAACCTTGACCCTAACCCTAAGCCTAAGCCTAAGCCTAACCCTTTGTCTACCCCTATCTCTAACCCTAACCCTAACCCTAACCCTACCCCTAACTCTAACCCTAAATCTAACTCTTTTTGTAAATCTAACTCTACCATAATTAGACTCTAACCCTAACCCTAACTTTAATCCTGACTGAAACCCTAACCCTAACCCTAACTCTAACCTTAACCCTGACTCAATCCCCTTACCCTAACCTTAACATTGATATAAATCTCTTTATATATAACCCTAACTCTAAATATAAACCTAACCCTAACCCTAACCCTAACCCTAACCCTAAATCTAACTCTAACCCTAACTGTAAGCGTAACCCTACCCCTACCCATAACTCTAACTGTAAATCTAACTCTACCATAATTGGATTTTAATTTTAACCCTAACCCTAACTCTAACCCTAACCTTAAATCAAAACTCTAACCCTAACCCTAACTCTAACATTAACCCAACTGTAAAATTAACTCTATTGGTAACTCAAACCCTAAAACTAACCCTAATTCTAACCCTATCTCTAACTCTAGCTCTAGTTCTAACCCTAACTCTAACCATAACTCAAACTCAAACCCTAAACCTAACCCTAATCCTAACCTAAATTATAATGCTCTGTCTACCCCTAACTCAAACTATAACCCTAACCCTAACTCATACTCTAACCCTAAACCTGACCCTAGCCCTAACCCTAACCTAGAACTTTACCCTAACCCTAACCCTAACCCTAACCCTATCTATAACCCTAATCCTAACCCTAACTCTAATCCTAATCTTAACCCTAATTCTAATCCTAACACTAACCTTAACCCTACCCCTAACTCTAACCATAAATCTAACTCTACCATAATTAGAATCTAACCCTAACCCTAACCTTAACCCTAGCTCAAACCCTTACCCTAACTTTGTCCCTAACCATATATCTACGTATGACTATAACATTTTACATTACAATATCCCAAAAATAAAATATATATTTTTATCTAAATTAAACTCCTTATATTAAATTTAAAATAATATTTGACTCAAACCTTAACCGTAACCCTAACCTTAACCATGAGCATTACTCTAACCCTAACCTTAACCATAAACATAACTCTACACCTAACTCTAACCCTAATTCTAACTCTACCATAATTAGACTCTAATCCTATCCCTAACCCTAACTATAAGCATAACTCTAACCCTAGCCTTAACCATGAGCATAACTCTAACGTTAGCCTTACTATAACCCTAACACTAACCCTAATCATAACCATAACCATAACTCTAACCCTAACCTTAACCATGACCATAACATTAACCCTAACCTTAACCATAAACATAACTCTAATCTAAACCATAACCATAACTCTAACAATAACCATAACCATAACTCTATCCCTAACCTTAACCATAGCTCAAACCCTAACCCTAACTCCAACCCTAACTCTAATGCTAACCCTAACCCTAATTCTATCCCTAAGGTTAACATTAACTATAATGGTAACTTTATCCCTAACCATATATCTATGTATGACTATAACATTTTACATTACAATATCCCAAAAATAAAAAATATATTTTTAATCTATATTAAACTCCTTATATTAAATTTTTAAAAATATTTTGAAGCATAATTTTATAGTAACTTCGTACAACTCTAATTAAAAATTAATTAACAATTTTATAGTAACCTTATCAAAATAAAAAATAAAAAGTAAATATTTTTCCTATTGCGCCGCGACTGCCACTAGCTATATATACCTCTATATATATTACGCCGAGAGTAATCGTTCTCGAGGCACCTATTTTTATTTCCATTAATCCCAACTTCGATTAAAATAACTTTGGGATTAAATAAAAATAGGCGCCTCGAGAACGATTACTCTCGGCGTAATATATATAGAGGTATATAGAGCTAGTTACGCCGAGAGGCGTTCTATACAATGGCAGCACAAATGCCCAGCACGGGAATATGCCAAGATTCCTGTCAATAAAAAAGAATTGGGAGCAGTTACAAACTTTCAAATTAAATATTAAAAATAATTCCCGAAATAATAGCTGGCCGAAATAATAGGGAGCCAAATGGAGGCCGAAATAATAGATGGCCAACATAAAAGACAATAAAAAATATTTCCGAAATAATAGCTGGCAAAGAAGATGCCAAATGGAACCCGAAATAATAGGGTCCGAAAAAATAGGCTCCTATAAATTTTAATAAATTACATATATTCTTTTTTAAAATATGAAATAAAAATACGAAATTAATTTTTTTTTAAAGTGAAAATTTTTTTTTAAAAAAATAAAAAATTTTAAAAAAAATTAAAAAATAAAATTAAAAAAAAATATAAAAAAGAAATTTTAAAAAACGAAAAAACAAAAAGAACAAAACATTATGTAAACAGTGGTCGCAGCCAATGGTAGTAACAGCCGCTGCTGTCAGCGGCAGTTACTGCCGGCACTGACACATGTCAGTGTCGGCAGTAACTGCCGTAGGCTATGTAAGAATGCGGTGGCGGGGGTGGTGGCCCGTCACCTCATTTAAATTTTTTAATTTTTTTTTTTGAAATGAAACGCATGCGAAACGCATCGCGTTACCCCAGTTAAATTTTTTTTAAATTTTTTTTTGAAATGAAATGCATGCGAAACGCATCGCGTAAAACATTTTTTTAAAAATTATTATCAACGACGATGTGTAGCGACGTGTACACATTTGATATGTGTATTTTTTAAAAATTTAATTTTTTAATGTTAATTTGAATTTCGAATTTGAGTGGAGTAGTGGAAATTGAAAGGTTTTTTTAGTGGAAATTGAAGAGTTTCTTAATGGGAGATGAAGAGTTTATTCCGTGGGAGATGAAGAGTTCTCTGTCTCATTATAAAACACTCATCTCCTCTCATTTTTCTCTTCATTTGTAAAAGAATACATTTGCAGAAGACAAGTTTTCAGTAAAGCTTCATTGTTTTTGTTGAGAGAAGAAAAGAGGGAGATAAATCATTTGGAAAAGCATTCTACATTTGAAGATCACCAAGTAGATCAAAAAGCTAAGTAAGTTTTTTATTTATTTTTTGTTTATATTAAGTTTTAATTTACATTTTGATTATTATCCGCATTAAGAATTGTAGTTACACTATTTACATTTAGTTATAAGTTATTTTTAAAATTAGATTTCTTAGCTTTTACATCGTTGTATTCAAATTTACATTTGCATGTTTCATGCATAATTTATATATAGTTGCATGTTATATATTTAGATATGATTTGTGTAGATTATTGTTTTTTCATATTTTTCAATGTTTTTTATAGATTAATGTTGTATTTTGTTTTCTATAATATTTCATATGGATGGCAATGCCGCCATATCAATATTTTTTAAAAATAGTGATTTATAAATTTAATGATTACTATTTTCATTTACAAAAGTAGTTTGATTTATAATATTTTTTTAATTAATATTAATATATTGATTTATATTAATATTCTGAGTTAGATTACTATTTCGATCAAAATAATTTTGTAATCAACATTTAGATTATAATTAATTCTTAGCTGTGTTTTTTATTGAAGTTTTGGAGTAACATTTTTGCAGGTGAGATTTCTATTTTTTATTTACATTTTCATTTAGATTTAGATGTAGAAGTAAATTGAAATTCAAAATTAGTTATAATATTCTACTTTGATTTATATTTCAATTTTAATTAATTTCATTTAGATTTAGAATTCTATTCATATGACCGAAATTGAGGCCACTGGAGGACCTGTGCAGAGTTTTTCATGGAGATAAGCATGTGGGTACTGAATCAAGGCACATTAGGCCTCTTGGAGATGTAATTGCGGTGACTTCCATGGCTTTTTGAATCGAATAGGGCAATCTAAACAATCTCAGATCTGAAATTCTTTTTTTCCTTTTTAGCCGAAGACAGAACAAAGATTGCTTGCAAGAAACCTAACCCTAACCTTGACCCTAACCCTAACCCTAAGTCTAAGCCTAACCCTTTGTCTACCCCTATCTCTAACCCTAGCCCTAACCCTAACCTAGAACCTTACCCTAACCCTAACCCTAACCCTATCTATAACCCTAATCCTAACCCTAACTCTAATCCTAATCTTAACCCTAATTCTAATCCTAACACTAACCTTAACCCTACCCCTAACTCTAACCATAAATCTAACTCTACCATAATTAGAAACTAACCCTAACCCTAACCTTAACCCTAGCTCAAACCCTTACCCTAAGTTTGTCCCTAACCATATATCTACGTATGACTATAACATTTTACATTACAATATCCCAAAAATAAAATATATATTTTTATCTAAATTAAACTCCTTATATTAAATTTAAAATAATATTTGACTCAAACCTTAACCGTAACCCTAACCTTAACCATGAGCATTACTCTAACCCTAACCTTAACCATAAACATAACTCTACACCTAACTCTAACCCTAATTCTAACCCTACCATAATTGGACTCTAATCCTATCCCTAACCCTAACTATAAGCATAACTCTAACCCTAGCCTTAACCATGAGCATAACTCTAACGTTAGCCTTACTATAACCCTAACACTAACCCTAATCATAACCATAACCATAACTCTAACCCTAACCTTAACCATGACCATAACATTAACCCTAACCTTAACCATAAACATAACTCTAATCTAAACCATAACCATAACTCTAACAATAACCATAACCATAACTCTATCCCTAACCTTAACCATAGCTCAAACCTTAACCCTAACTCCAACCCTAACTCTAATGCTAACCCTAACCCTAATTCTATCCCTAAGGTTAACATTAACTATAATGGTAACTTTGTCCCTAATCATATATCTATGTATGACTATAACATTTTACATTACAATATCCCAAAAATAAAAAATATATTTTTAATCTATATTAAACTCCTTATATTAAATTTTTAAAAATATTTTGAAGCATAATTTTATAGTAACTTCATACAACTCTAATTAAAAATTAATTAACAATTTTATAGTAACCTTATCAAAATAAAAAATAAAAAGTAAATATTTTTCCTATTGCGCCGCAACTGCCACTAGCTATATATACCTCTATATATATTACGCCGAGAGTAATCGTTCTCGAGGCGCCTATTTTCATTTCCATAAATCCCAACTGTGATTAAAATAACCTTGGGATTAAATGAAAATAGGTGCCTTGAGAGCGATTACTCTCGGCGTAATATATATAGAGGTATATATAAGCTAGTGGTAGTCGTGGCGCAATAGGAAAAATATTTACTTTTTATTTTTTATTTTGATAAGGTTACTATAAAATTGTTAATTAATTTTTAACTAGAGTTGTATGAAGTTACTATAAAATTATGCTTCAAAATATTTTTAAAAATTTAATATAAGGAGTTTAATATAGATTAAAAAAATATTTTTTATTTTTGGGATATTGTAATGTAAAATGTTATAGTCATACATAGATATATGGTTAGGGACAAAGTTACCATTATAGTTAATGTTAACCTTAGGGATAGAATTAGGGTTAGGGTTAGCATTAGAGTTAGGGTTGGAGTTAGGGTTAGGTTTTGAGCTATGGTTAAGGTTAGGGATAGAGTTATGGTTACGGTTATTGTTAGAGTTATGGTTAAGGTTTAGATTAGAGTTATGTTTATGGTTAAGGTTAGGGTTAATGTTATGGTCATGGTTAAGGTTAGGGTTAGAGTTATGGTTATGCTTATGATTAGGGTTAGTGTTAGGGTTATAGTAAGGCTAACGTTAGGGTTAGGATTAAGGTTTGAGTCAAGGTTAAGGTTAGAATTTAAAGGGTTAGGGTTTGAGTTAGGATCAAAATTAAGGTTAGGGTTAAGGTTAGAGTCCAATTATGGTAGAGTCAAATCCAAAGTTAGAGTTATGCTCATGGTTAAGGCTAGGGTTAGACTTATGCTTATAGTTAGGGTTAGGGATAGGGTTAGAATCCAATTATGGTAGAGTTAGAATTAGGGTTAGAGTTAGGGGTAGAGTTATGCTTATGGTTAATGTTAGGTTTAAAGTAATGCTCATGGTTAAGGTTAGGGTTAGAGTCATCATTATGGTTATGGTTAGGGTTATAGTGGGGATAGGGTTAGGGTTAGGTTTTGAGTCAAATATATCTTTTAATTTAATATAAGGAATTTAATTTAGATATATAAAAAAAAAATTGGGATATTGTAATGTAAAATGTTATAGTCATACGTAGATATATGGTTAGGGACAAAGTTAACATTACAGTTAATGTTAACCTTAGGGATAGAATTAGGGTTAGGGTTAGCATTAGGGTTAGGGTTGGAGTTAGGGTTAGGGTTTGAGCTATGGTTAAGGTCAAGGATAGAATTATGGTTATGGTTATCATTAGAGTTATGGTTAAGGTTCAGATTAGAATTATGTTTATGGTTAAGGTTAGGGTTAGAGTTATGGTCATGGTTAAGGTTAGGGTTAGAGTTATGGTCATGGTTAAGGTTAGGGTTAGAGTTATGGTTATGGTTATGATTAGGGTTAGGGTTATAGTAAGGCTAGGGTTAGGGTTAGGGTTAAGGTTTGAATCAAGGTTAAGGTTAGAGTTAGGATTAGGGTTTGAGTTAGGATCAAAATTAAGGTTAGGGTTAGGGTTAGTGTCCAATTATGGTAGAGTTAGATCTAGAGTTAGAGTTATGCTCATGGTTAAGGCTAGGGTTAGAGTTATGCTTATAGTTAGGGTTAGGGATAGGATTAGAGTCCAATTATGGTAGAGTTAGAATTAGGGTTAGAGTTAGGCGTAGAGTTATGTTTATGGTTAAGGTTAGGGTTAGAGTAATGCTCATGGTTAAGGTTAGGGTTACGGTTAAGGTTTGAGTCAAATATTATTTTAAATTTAATATAAGGAGTTTAATTTAGATAAAAATATATATTTTATTTTTGGGATATTGTAATGTAAAATGTTATAGTCATACGTAGATATATGGTTAGGGACAAAGTTAGGGTAAGGGTTTGAGCTAGGGTTAAGGTTAGGGTTAGGGTTAGATTCTAATTATGGTAGAGTTAGATTTATGGTTAGAGTTAGGGGTAGGGTTAAGGTTAGTGTTAGGATTAGAATTAGGGTTAAGATTAGGATTAGAGTTAGGGTTAGGGTTAGGGTTAGGGTTAGGGCTGGGGTCAGGTTTAGGGTTAGAGTATGAGTTAGGGTTAGAGTTTGAGTTAGGGTTAGGGTTATAGTTTGAGTTAGGGGTAGACAGAGCATTATAATTAGGGTTAGGATTAGGGTTAGGTTTAGGGTTTGAGTTTGAGTTATGGTTAGTGTTAGGGTTAGAGCTAGAGCTAGAGTTAGAGTTAGGGTTAGAATTAGGGTTAGGTTTAGGGTTTGAGTTACCAATAGAGTTAATTTTATAGTTGGGTTAATGTTAGAGTTAGGGTTAGGGTTAGAGTTTTGAGTCAGGGTTAAGGTTAGATTTAGGGTTAGGGTTAAAATTAAAATCCAATTATGGTAGAGTTAGATTTACAGTTAGAGTTATGGGTAGGGGTAGGGTTACGCTTACAGTTAGGGTTACAGTTAGATTTAGGGTTAGGGTTAGGGTTAGGGTTAGGTTTATATTTAGAGTTAGGGTTATGTATAGAGAGAGTTATATCAATGTTAAGGTTAGGGTAAGGGGATTGAGTCAGGGTTAAGGTTAGAGTTAGGGTTAGGGTTAGGGTTTCAGTCAGGATTAAAGTTAGGGTTAGGGTTAGAGTCTAATTATGGTAGAGTTAGATTTATAGCAAGAGTTAGATTTAGGGTTAGAGTTAGGGGTAGGGTTAGGATTAGGGTTAGGTTTAGGGTTAGAATATGAGTTAGGGTTAGATTTTGAGTTATAGTTAGGGCTATAGTTTGAGTTAGGGGTAGACAGAGTATTAGAATTCTAGCTACGATTAGGGTTAGGTTTTGGGTTACGGTTATGGTTACGGTTAAGGTTAGAGTTAGGTTTAGGGTTATAGTTATAGTTAGGGTTAAAGTCCAATTATGGTAGAGTTAGATTCAGGGTTACAGTTAGAGGTAGGGATAGGGTTACAGTTATAGTTAGGGTTAGGGTTAGGGTTAGGGTTAGAGTTAGAGGAAGGGTTATATTTAGAAGTTTTCTTATGGTCACAGTTATAGTTAGGAGGGGAGCAAGGGTTGGGATTTTAGATTATATTTATTATTATATAAGGTGCCCTATATAATAATATGTATATTCCCACGCTCATGGATAAGGTTAGGGAAAGAAGTAGGACCATGGTTATTAGTGTTACATTTAGAATTTCATTTAGGAGGGCATTGTGTGCTATTTTTTCCCCCTATTCAACCCATCACTGATGTCTGATCTGAGAGACCTTAAATGGGATAGGTTCTTTGCAAAGGGTTAACATCGCTAAAGTTGGCAGCTAACATTTTGTGTTGGCTCGATTTCTTCATTGACCACGCTAGATCATTTTTTCTTGGTTAGGTTGATTCATCCTGCGAGATTCGATAACTCTTATTTCTTCGCAAGCTATCTTCCCATCTTCCCAAAAGTGCAAGATGTTGCCATGCATTCAATTTCTAACGTTTCTTTATATGCTAGTGTCTTCGAAACACTCTAAAGCCTAGAATTGCACAAGATGCTGCGATGCATCGTCATGCTACATTGTTTCTTTAATTCTCTGAAGCCCAGAATTGCATCATGCTACCACGCATTTCCTTTCCAACATTTCCTCACTCCACAATGATTTCATGAGTCTTTGAGACCCAAAATTGTGCCACATGGAGGGGGTTCGCACCTTTTGTGCTATCTGCTTCGTTCGTTGGGAGGAATCTCTTCTCTACATCTTAGTCATCCATTGGAAATAAAGCCAATCTTGATCGACAAATGTGACTTAATACTTCATTGGGAGGATTTTCCTCGTTGCATCACAGTCATCCTTTTTGAGGGGAGAATCTACATCGACGGTTGCGACTTAATCCTTCATTGGTGAGGATTCACGATGCATCTATGCCGTCTATTTTGAGAGGAAGACCTTCATCGATGATCATCATTCATTTTTGGGGAAACCAAATTTCCCCTTGTGGTCAACCTTGCATTTTTTGTGGGAGGTTAACACATCATGTTATCTCTTTTCGTAGTTTTCTGCTAGCGATATGAAAGTATTTTCTCTTCTTTCCATGAGTCTCCATTCTAGCGCCTCCTTATGCTGCATTGTTGCTTCAATGCTCTAAAGCCCAGAATTGCGTCATGCTACCACATGTCACCTTTCTAACATTTCCTCACTCTGTAGTGCTTTCGTGAGGCTTCAAGACCCAAAATTGTGCCACGTAGCGGGGGTCCCCACCTTTCGTGCTATGGTTACAATTTAGATTTTAGGGTTATAGTTAGAATCAAGGTCAATTCTAGAGTTTATAGAATTTATAGAGTTAAGATTAGGGATTAAATATACATGAGCGTTAGCATTGGGTTGTATGATAGTTACAGTTAGGATTATAGTTAGATATATCATTTAGATTAGGTTTTAGTCAGGGTTTAATTAGACTTAAGATTAGGGTGAGGATCAAGGTGAAGTCTATATTAGGGTTCATATCATGGTAGGATTGAAACTAATGTTAGGGTTAACATTGAAATTATGATTAGGGGTAAGGTGAAGATTTATATTTGGTCATGATTGTGGTTTGTGCTAGGATTAGGGTCTAAGCTATGATTAATTTTATGATTGTACCTTTAGGGTTAGGGTTTTGTTTAAGTTTATGATTATGGTTACAACTATGGTTTATGGTTCAAGTTTAAAGTTGGGAATGTGATTAGTATCAGGGATTAGTAAATTTTTTAAGAGTTCGGTTATAGGTTTACACCATGGTTAGGACCTTGGGACTGGATTTAGAGTTTAATATCATGGTTATCCCTATAGTTAGGTTTAGGATTTTGATCAATATTCTGGAGTTTGTTTTTACATTATGGTTAAGGGTTAGATTTTAGGGTTAGGACTATAATCAATATTAGTGTGTAGGTTTTTGGTTTAGATTATGGTTTGGGCTGAGATATTCGTTATGACTAGAGTTTAGAATATCAATAGGGATATGTTTTAGTGCTATAATTATAGTTTAATGTTGGATTATAGTTAGATTGTAAATCATTTTTGGGGCTAGGGCTAAGGTAGAGGTTGCTGTTAGGGTTAACTAAGGATGACAATTAGGATGGTTTATCTTTTCAAGTAGAAAAAAAAACTCATATTGATTGAAAAACAAAGAAATTATACTTCGAAAATATTTTTCTGTCATAATAGATTCATTTATTTTAATTATTGTATTAGTTAATTAGTTGTTTGATGTTTCAAAGTAAACATGGCTTATTTTATTTAAATTTAAATAATATTATTGTTTTGAACTGAATTTAGCTTAATTGTTAATGATCATATTTATATTTCTAATATTAACTCCAATTTGATCAAAGACCAAATATATTTTTGGTATTTTTGTAAACGAACTTGCTTACCACTTCCCTATTTCAAAGTTAATAAAATATCATTTCTATTGTCTTAGATTTGAGAGTAAGTATATTAAATAAGTAATAATAAATGAACATTATGATTAATATATTTCTAAAATAAAAATATATTACTTAAAAACTTGTTTACTTTAAATGAATAAAGTACTCATTTACTTGTAAATTTTTAAAATAGAGATTAATCTACATATATATAAAATATTTATTCTTTTTCCTATTTGCATACAAATTAATTAAAATCTAAACTTTAAACTACATAAATATTTTTAAAATATATATCCATCAATAATTAGTTTAGAATAAAGTAAAATCTAAAAATTAGACACATATAGAATCTTTTTAATTTCTAGATACATGTTTTTCTAATTTATTTCTACAAACATGCAACTGATATTTCTATTATCCATTTTTTTCCATTCTAAAAAAATCTAGATGTAAATAGAATTTTTTTAGATGCATGCAATCTTTCTAATTTTTTCTACATACATATATTAACATTTCTATTTTATATATTTTTTTTACATTATGGTTATTTCAATCAAAATATCTAGATGTAAATAGAATTCTTTTCAAAAAATCTAGATGTATATAGAATTCTTTTAATTTTTTACATACATAAAATCTTTCTAATTTTTTTCTACATACATAAAAGAATAATTTCTATTTTCTATTTAAAAAAAAAAAGCTATCATAAAGATTGATAAAAAAATTGATTGCATATGCATTCTTTATTCTGTGCACTAAATGCATTAATTTTTTTCATTTATCTAATGGTTTTGAATGAACTTTGTCTCATCTTGACATTGCATCTTCCAAAGATGAGTAAGCAATAACAAAATATAAAATATCAAAGTTGAAAATATTAAAATGAATGGCTAAAATATCAAATGATCAGGATGCAAGGCAGAAATAAACTGCGTTGAAGTGTATTTTATTGATTAAATGATGAATTTTATATTGAATTACTAAATTACCAAATCTACCCACCCCATTGTAAAACTTAATTGCTCTGTTTCAAACGTGATTAAATTAAAAATAGAAAATCTACACAACATAGATATGTTCTGCATAATGCAAATTTTAAAACTATGTAAAAGATTTGTTGTTCTGCATAATACAGATTTTAAAACTATGTAACAACAATTTATTCCTGACTTCCAACTATTTGTTTCTCTAATATAAATTATTTTGTTCATATCATACATTATATAATGAAAGTAAATCCATACCAATTAATATTAATGTAAGTGGGAAATAATTCTTTTTCACATTGATAGAAGAGTATGACGGAATCCAAAATGGGTTTTCCATGGATTTGCATTCTTGCATCAATAGTTTAAACTGATTCCGTACTCATGACTCACACCGGCTAAAATACACTGAAAAAAAATCCATTGCAGGGAGGCGATAAAGATTAGTAAAGAGCTTAAAGAAGACACACGAGTATACTACGAAGAGTTTTTAGAAGTGAGCATCTTATTAGCTCCAAGCTGGAACCTCACAGAACAATCTATCACAGAACAATCGAATATTCATTTAGGTTTTTTTTATAAAAACATTACAAATACTATATTTTCAAAACAGAGAGATTGATGCTATCAACACTCAAATGAACAAGACTCATTCTCATTAACAACATTTACAGAGAAATAAAATAAATAAAATCTAAGAAGACCAAACAACTCTGGAATTTTGTCCAAATACAATGACCCAAATCAAAGTCAAATAGAAATTGAAATCAAAAGGCTCCAAAAATTCAATGTTTCAATTTGTCACGGATCTTCTGAATTCTACAAAGATTTTAGTGCGCTCATAGACTGGAAGGAACCTATAAATTGGAGCCACAATAGAGCCAATTCCAAATGCATATCTAGATCCAGAGTCATTTATTTATCTTTAATCCATTCCCATTCAGTCCCAGCAATGCGCTAATAGTGTCAGGAAGCTCCATGCATGAATCAGAAGAAAATGGATAGATCTGGTTAGGAAAGTACATATAGGACCAAAATATTTCAAAAATAGAAAAGAAGACACCCCTAAAACACTCCCATCAAGCACCATTAACAATGAAAAGTATTATAAAATATAAAATATATATATCAAATAGATTTTGAATACAAATCTAAATCTAAATCAAACATGCAAGACTAAACTATTAAATGCAAGCCTAAATAGTTATGAACAGAATTCTAAATCTAAATCAAAGTAGAATATTATAACTAATTTTGAATTTCAATTTACATCTACATCTAAATCTAAATGAAAATGTAAATAAAAAATAGAAATCTCACCTGCAAAAATGTTACTCCAAAACTTCAATTTACTCCTATTCAAAAACTCCAATCTAATCCTCCAATAACCTCCACCTCTTCCTTCCTGCAAAAACATAAAATGAAAATGAAATGAGGAGCCTTGGTTTTATAACTTCTGAGAGGCTCCTCATATCCACCAACAGACGTCTCTTCACATTCCACAAATTTGTTTCAAATTATATTTAACAAATAAAAAAATCATATTGAAATTATTTCGCCCCTATTTTTTCGGGCCCTATTTTTTCAGGTCCTACTTTTTCGGGCCTATTATTTCGGCCTCCATTTGGCTTCCTATTATTTCGGCCAGCTATTATTTCGGGAATTCTTTTTTTAATATTTACTTTGGAAGTTTGTAACCGCTCCCAATTCTTTTTTATTGACAAAGAATCTTGGCATATTCCCGTGCTGTGATTGTATAGAACGCCTCTCGGCGTAAATAGTTCACATTGAGAATGAGGAACTAAAAGTTAATTTTGGTTACACTTTATCTTTCCTCCTTGTTATAGAAATTATGCATATGTTATCTGATCCTCTCTCTCTCTCTCTCTCTCTCTCTCTCTCTCTCTCTCTCTCTCTCTCTCTCTCTCTCTCTCTCTCTCTCTCTCCACACACACATATACTCCTTTTTATAGAAATCAAGTATATGTTGTCCACATTTCCGCCACACACACACATATTGAAGATTTTTTTATAAATATTCATAGATACATTGCAAAAATGATTTTGTAATAAAATTTTATGTATGTATTGATATATTTTTGTTATATGTTCACACATATATAATGTTGTTACTAACATAAAGATCTTAAATAAATTTTTGGAGTTTACACTACATGTTAATAATTATAACTGTGTTGAGTATATATAGATATACATATATAAAAGCAATGCAGTTGTTGTCTGATTTAATTATTGTTGGTTATTTAAAAATTTTGAGTGTATATATGTTATAATAATTTTTTCTTATTATGAATAAGGAAATGAGTATATGGTGTGGGAGCAACTAGGTTAGGTCTAAGAAGAAAATAAGGGTCTGGGAGCCTGGATAGGACCTAGACCTAGTAGTTAGGAATAAGGAGTCATGAGTGAGTCATGAGTCATGTATGTGAAACAAGAAGCATTAATGTATGCATGAGGTGAGCACATTAGGTGCAATGTTTCATTGGTTGTCAATTAGGAGAAAAGTGCAAAATGTGTTTTTAGAGGGATAAATATGTAAAAAAGGATAGGTAGGCATGGAAATGGTCTAGATATGACTTAAATATCTTCCATAGTTTATTTGGAGTCATAAGTTTTAGTCCTACCAAGTCCAAGTAGCAAAAATGCAAAAATTGCATATTGACAATTTTGCAAAAAGTGCAAATTTTCTTGTAAAAGTTACAAAATTGGTTAGAAGTGGTTAAGGGGTCACCAATGAGAAAAGTTTAGTTGAGTCATTTGTGGCATGGGTATGAAGGCCCTCTAAAGCATTTTGTATGGTTTAGAAGTTTGGAGTTGTATGACACCATACATCAGATCAACAAATCAATGACAAATTGAATGAGAATGTGAGTTTGCGATTGCTATGTGATTGGAATTAGGAATTTAATTTGTAGGATAGTTTCTACTTTGTTTTTACTAAGTTTTTGGTTTTTGTATAAGTTTTTCACAATCCATTTTGTGTGCAAAATCAATGTTTTAGTAAATAGACTGCTTGTTGGCTTGTGTTGGGCAATCTGGACAAAATGATGTCTACCAACATTCCCCATGGTTGAAACCTCATGAAAACTTGAGGAATTCTAGTAGACATCCTTTAGATTATGTGGGGAAAATAATGGAGTCATCAATGATGGGCCAAGCCAATTCCTTGGAAGCCCTAGTCGAGACATTGAGGTCCTCGGCTAGAAATTGAGCCAAGGAAAGTGTTGTACTTGCAAGGGCAAAGCTAATTGGGATGAATGAGTGTTATGAACCAGTGTAGAATCGAGTGGAGCCCCTACATGTAGAAGGAAAAGTCTCCAAGAACCCTAGGAATGGAGGAAGAGTGCTTTGATTTTTGGTTGGTCTCCAAGGGCACTAAAACCCTAGCAACACTTAAAAATAGGGTTAGGGCATCAAACACAAGTTCGAGGCCTGCAACCTTAAGAATCTTGAGGAGCTTGGAAAAGGGTGTCAATGTCTGTAATTAGTTTGGAGATTTATTGAGGAAATTTTTGCACAAATCCCTTTTTAGTCCATTAGGAGGGCTAATAAAGGGCTACTAGGCCTAATAGAGGATTTGAATGAATTTGAGGGGATTGTATAGAATCAAAATATTTGAAATGGGGAAAATGATTGTAAAGAAGTCTACTACACCCTAGAAAGAGGCCTCCAACCCTTGCAAGGTCAAGTTACTCATTAGGGAGGCCTAGAATGAAGCTCACAATTCATGATCAAGCCTGAATGGATAGGATAGGATAAGGGAAAAGTTGTTCCTAGTTGTTTAGGGGTAACTTTTGTAATTAGGGATACCTAGGAGTGTTTTTCCACTATCTACATTACCCTAGCCTAGTCCTATCAATATATTTATTTTATATTGTTGCTAAGTCTTCCATAGGTTGTGTATTTATTCTATATATTATGTAGTATTTCTAATATGTGGAGCTAAGAAGAAGTGTTTAGAAAAGTAACCAGATTTTTTCATTTTACTTTTTGTCAAACTATTGGAGTGTTTGGAATAATTGAGAGGGGGCGGGGCAGGGGGGGTTAAATTAGTTATCCAAGGTCTAGATGTACCAATTGAATAAACAAACACTTAAACAACTTCAAATCTTAACATTTAATTACTTGGCCTTTGTAGTCAACTTTCAGTAACATTAAATAGAAGTCCACTTTCCTAAATATAATAGACTTCAATAATGTAAACATTAATAGTAAATCATCAAATATAACATCCACACAAGTTTGACACTAGGATCTGACATTGAAACTCAAGTTGAGAAAAATCACCAATAACATGTCACCAATCTTTTCACTCTTCTGAAGTGAGCTTTATTAGGAGCCAACCATATTAAAGGTTACAAAACACACTGTTAAATGTGACTTTGTTAAAGTATTTAATGACCCTATTAAGAGTAGCCTTGTTAGAGGACTTTAGAAAATTCTATTAGAATACCACCTTGATTAAAGGATTTACATATGACTGTTAGGTCAACCTTGACTAAAGGATTTTAATGCTAATACAATGTTTGGAAAGTAATAGCAGGTTTTGATCTGACTTTGTAAATACAGATCTCAACTCAACTCACAAGTTGATCCATTGACAAGCCTTCATTTTTATCTTAGTCTCTAATTTTCTTGGAAACTGTTCAAGAAATCACACTTCTCTTCTCAATTTTTCTCAGCCTTGTACTTAAGTTTTCTAGTCAATAGCATCAACAACTTCTCCAACCTTAAACTACTATTTAATGTTAGCCCTTTTACCTCCTTAAATAGATAATTCTGATATTTTTATGCTTAAACACCACCGTAGATCTTAAGGTTATGATCAAATTCAACACGTACAATGAATATGTCCACCTTTTTCTTCATCATTTTCTTTTCTATAAACTTCTTCATGAATCTTGTATAGAAACAAACAAACATGGTTTTCATCGATTTAAATGTTCCAACTCATCCATCCTTATCTTCAACAGGCTTTCCATATTCCAAGAAATCAACTCTGTCAACTAGAAATTATGATTTCTCATAAACTGTAAAAATGTTGTCCCTCGGCCAACACTATGTTCTAACACTTGGTGATCACTAGATTACTAGGTCGTTACTAGATTTATTGTTTAGCACATATACTATCACTCGGTCAATACTGATGCTTGGTCAACACTATTTCTACTCAACAGTTATTGTGGCTCGGTTGACACTAGCATCACTTGGCATATACTTCAAGTTCCTTAATATTCTTCTTTGTTTCTTGTTCAAGCATGTGCATTTGGTCTATCTTTGATCTCTTCTTCAGGGCTTAAGTACAATTGTCTTCCTCTCTTCTAGCATGATTTGAACAATCACTTTATCTTGTCAAGGTCCAACTAATCAAGTGTTCATTTGTAGTTTCCTCTTCATAACTCAAGCTTTCCTCTAGGTATTTTTGTCATGGCCAATTTCGTAAATCCTCTTTATCAATTACATAGATATGACACTTAAATCATATAGCAAACTATCTCACCAATAAGGTTTGACATTAATGACAACATAATTTAATTCTTCCAATTGTAGTTTCCAACAATCTCCCTCTTTGGCATTAATGATAATACCTGTAGTTACCATACAATCCAAAACATTACTGAATCACAAAAACTACCTCTATGTACATTATCATATCTTCATTAATATCCTTAGTTTCATTTTGAATCACATCTCTATATCCAACAATCTATTTCTTTAGTTTCATTATGATTCTCATCCATGCAGCTCTGATATGCAACACATATGCTCCCTTTATCATATTTGATCATGAAATCAATAAAAATCTTTTATATTGTTGACAACAATTTCTTTAATTTTCTCCCTCTTTCTTAGGGTAATTATTTCACAACATCTCTCCCTCTTTGACAATATTGTCAAAGACACTTTAAGTTATGTATATTTTCCATGTAGATATAATCATGTCAGTATTGAATTCTTCATCTATCATCTATGTATGATTGATACACCATGATTCTATCCTTCTTCCTCACTACTACCTTAGGCAACTCCTAAAGTAGAATCTCTGGAGCTTGTATGAGAAGCTACAACGATGGGTAAATGTGGGCCTTGCCACCTACATATGCAACTTAATTTTGATGGTTTCAAGTTACCACAAAATTTCAGAGACCTCAATAAGAAAGCAAGGGAAGGAGATAATCGCATCTTGTTAATTAATCTCTCGCCAAAAAAATTACTAAAACAAAATAAAGTCAAATTTTATTTATTTTCAAATTCATAAAAATATAGTGATGTTTCTCAATTTTTTTGTTGTTTTCGACTATAAACTATGCAGATTATGAAGACCAAATGCTGAAATTTTTATAAAAAATTCATGATGTTTTCGATCTTTTGAAAATTGTTCAACTATACATTTTTGTGAGAGGATAGCCCCCATTGTGAATTAGTAATATGACACTTTTACACTTTTATGTTACCATTATATTTTTAATTTATGATTATATATATTCAAATTTTAAGTAAATTGAGATGGCATGTGATGTCATGAAGAATAATGATTTGCTAACACTGTAAATGTTTCTACAACTTGTGTTCACTAAATGTCCACATTACCCTCTACTATACTACTCCTATTGGAAAACCAACGATCAAGATTGTTTCTCAATCAACGATCGAGATTAAAAATAACTTAAAAACCCTAACCAAGTTTGTTTCTAGTTACTTCTAAAAGGAGTCAATTATTCTACTCTAACTAATTAGTTAGGACAACTATTATTTACTAAATAATAACATGTGGACAAACAACTATCGAAAGTTAACAAACTAACACTCCCTCTTAGCAAGGAAATTGTTCTACATAACACCCAACTTATCTCTGAAGAAGATGAGTTTAGCCTTCTCCAATGCCTGCTCCTCTATAGGTATGTATAGTAGCTGAACAAACCCCCGTTGTACACAATCTTTGATGAAGTGATATATGATGTCTATATGTTTAAACCTATCATGAAATACTGGATTCTCAAACAACTTGATGCAACTTTGATTGTCACAGTGTATCACACTAGTATCAACCTTATAACTAGAAATAAGACCACTAACAAGTTTCGAAGCCATATAGCTTCACATGTTGCCATACTAGCTACTATGTATTTTGCTTCTACTGAACTCATAGTCATAGGCTTCTACTTCTTGCTGAACCAAGATACGGGCATATGCATCGAGTTGTGGTGCCAAAAAGATGACAAGGAATTTTTTTTTTCCTATTTTAAAAAGTGCGTACGTGCTATAGTGCGTGCGCGCTATAGTGTGTACGTGCTATAGCGTGTACGTGCTTTAAAAAAAAATAAAAAAGTATATATGATGGGCTGGAAACCTGCAGCCCATCATTTTCATCAGCATTTTCTTCTACTCCTATAGTGAGCATCGCGTACGCGAGTTGAAGACTCAACATTTGCACCACCATTTGCTAAAATGCCTCCTCGTCGACAAGATCCAAGGCCACAAGCGCACCCACGACGATGCCGTAAGTGATATAAACCTAACTTTGCATTGTTTGATATATTTTTCATATTGTTTTGTAAGTTTTTTATATTCTTTTGTAGGGTTTTTACAAATTTCATTTAGATTTGTTTATTTATTTGAATTTCAATTGATTTTTTATCAGGAAATTTTCATAATCAACCGGAAAATCGACAAGAACATCAAAACCCTCAAGAACCCCAAAACCAAAACCCTCCTCAAGAAGAAGAACAAATTCCACAACCTGAACCAATTGCAAGACCTCCACCAGGCACACAAGAAAATATAAGAAATGAAATAGAGAGAGGTAAAACTCAATTAGAAGGAATCATTGCTCGATTGAAAGAATCCAGACAAACCAATCCAATGAGGGCTCAATTGGCATCATCCCTTGAATCCATTAAAACTCAGATAGCCTTAGTTAGTGGTCAGTTAGATATTTGGCGGGCTAAGAGGGACGAACAAAAAAGATTTTATGCAAATAAATTGTCATATGAAGATGTTAGAAAAAAGGAAATACCAAAAGGCAGTATATGTGCATTATTTAGAAAACTCGATGAGCGAAATACTGTTAGAGAGGGTACTAAATGATTCCCCATCCATTGGTGCATACATGATGCTATTAGAAATAATTTTTGGGATAGATGGTGGATGGTTTTTGATGCCCCTCCTTGCAACAATCACGAGGTCCCCATGTATTTTTTGAAGAAATTATATTGTGAGTTTTTCCTTGGGGAGATCCCCAATTATTTTGATATGTTAGACTCCCAGGGTAGAGGTGGGGGGTCATCATTTGAGAGGCCTAGAGCACGTCGTTACCCTAATGTAGTTAGGGCACCCGTGGTCCATCCACAGCGTGAGCATGTGATTATTCCTTTAGTTGTGAAGGAACATGTAGAGGCCAGCACTTTAGGGACCATTAATGCTTTGACGCATACCCTCATCCATTCTACGAGCCCATTAGTTGAGGGGGAGCCTTCTATACATTGTGGTCACATGTGCACTTCATGCGGATCCCTATGCACATTTGGCACTCATGTCAGAGATGGTGCAGATGATGGGCTTGTCACCGATCAGTTCCTGAACGAGACATTTGGCATTGACACACAGGTAAATTACTAATTTGATCACATTTCATACATATAGTGAATGATTAATTAATTAGGATTTATTGACATTGTTCAAAATTTAGGGTCAAAGTGTTCCTAGGGCTAGCAACGATCCTCCAGGCCCATTTTTTGTCCCTTCGACGAGTCCTGAGGTATGTATCAATTTAATCATTTTAATTAATACATATATTTACTATGTAATCATATTAAGGATGGACCAAAAAAAATATGCATGTGCATCAGTTCTCCACAGGACCCTCAACCTTTACCACAGACGCAGAGTAGAGACATCATACGAGCTTCACACAGGTACAGTTGTTTCATGTTAATTAAATTCATTTGATTATATTTATTCCATGTTTCATGTTAGATATAACGTGTATTGTATGACATGCAACTCATGATGTCGGACACACCTCCTCATCTGCGACAGTCTATTGATAGTGGAGTGGCCGTAGCTGTGGCTAGCTCACAGCCACTGACGGAGGTATGAAAGAATTTTCTTCATTTTAGTTGTTGTTTATAATAGTTAATCTCAAAATTTCCAATGTTATTTATAAGTGATTATATTTATTGAATTGTTGTAGGGTCTTGTCACGCCTGATCGTCCACGAGCATTTGAGGTGGACTTACAGAGTGACTATTTGTTGGCGGTAAGAAAATAATTGATTTTGTGAGTACATATATTTGATTTCAACATATAATAAATATTGATTCATATCTACTTTCTTTGTATCAGTTGGACTTGGAGAAGAGCCTCAACAATAGATCAAGTGAGCGTGTCAGGAGGGCCCCGTCATCTCCACTGTCTCCCTCCACACGACGACAGAGGACGTCGAGAGACTTGTTTCCTTCCCCTCGTGGGAAGGAAAAGATGTAGTTGAGATATTTGATACATATATAGAGAGAGACTTGTTTCCTTCCCCATGTATATATATAGGCATCTGAGAGACATATTCGATACACATTTGATGTACATATGACATTCTATATTTGATGTATGACATTATTGGTTAATATATGATATGTTTGTTCATATACGACATTATTGGTTATCATAATAGATTATGTGTTTGTTAATGTATATGACATTATTGGTTATCATTTTATATTATATGTTTGTTCATGTATGACGTTAAATTAGATATGTTTGTGTATGACATTAAATTAGATATGTGCATGTATGAAATTAAATTCAATTGCTAGAGAGTTGCCATTATGTCTACCAACTAGTAGATGTTCTTTTTTGCTTTATTAGTATTTCTCAAAAACTACAAAGAATTTGTTTCTGGTGAATAGTTGTAAACAATTGTGATCATCAACTTCATGTACTCATGGCTTTGGCTGCGAACACTTGTAACTTTGGCTATAAGCATCCGTGGCTTTGGCTATGTGCACTAGTGGCTTTGGCTGTGAGCATTTATGGCTTTGGTTGTAGGCACAATATAGCCTTGGTTGTAGGTTGTCTTTCTTGTTGCATGTCGAAGTTACCTTCAAGAATATCATTAGTCTAAGATCATTACAAGTAAAATACTATGACATAATACCTTGGAAATAATAGTCTTTAACCCATTACTTTATTTGTTAAAACATCATGTAGTATCTACTGTAGTCCTTCTACTCAAATATGTTTTCAAAAATACTTAGTATGGCAAAGAAATGTCTATGGAAAGCTTGTCAAATAGGATATTGAAGAACTAAATGTGGATAGTCATTAGTACCCATCAATAAGAACACATACATCTTTCTCAAGCAAGCCATATGAAATTAGCAAGTAATTTATAAATTTCCTTTGCAAATAACTAGAAGATGCTATGAATCTTAATATAGAGTTAATCACAAACTCATTATTCCATCCAAGAAGCATATATCACCCTAAGCCAATTAATCGACAGGATAAAAATTAATTCAATTTCAACAAAATTTTTAGTATAACAAGCATCTTAGGGATTCTTACAAGAATTAACACGATGTTCAGAAGAGCATTACAAGTTCTTGTAATGCTATTTCACATATTGTAATCATATTCAATTTTGAATGGCCATTTGTGTTACAAGCATAAATGTTCTTTAAGGTCTTTTAAATCTAGACATGAATTTTATTATGAAGCTTTTTTATGACAACCCACTCAATGCATATACTGTTGTTCCACATTATGCTAATTTGACTTTCATTGGTTGATTTGGGTCTAGACATGACGTTATTCACTACCTTTTTTATATATTATTTTTTTGTAGTGAGGTTCTGGCCTGAATGAATGTATTAATCATCGAAGTTGTGAACCTTGGTCGAGATCCTTACAAATATATTTTCGAATTGGACCTCAAATAGTTTTCTCAGTCACCCCCTGTACACAGATTCTGAAATTGTAGTTAATTACAAAATTAATACTGAATTAACACAAGTTTAATTGAGAAGTATTATGTACCTCAATAGGCTAGATTATTATTGACCGGGAAGCTTTATCTTAGAGCAGTTGGTTTCCTAAATCTTTAGCGCAATGACAGTCTTATGGAATGTGGAATTAGGTCTGCTAGCTAAGGAACGTTCTTTAAAAGGTAGAGGAAACTCAAGACTCACATGTTTCCAATCAATATAAATGTTTAAATCGCTTCTCTATTTTTTTCTATTTATGATCTTCTTAAAACTTAACTTTCTAAATGCATTGATGGGGAAATAAAGATCTTCTAGGAACTAAAGTCTAATCATGTTTAATACTTACAATTCTCTGTTTTTATCTAATAATTTAAAAAAGATTGTACAAGTGTTTTCAAAGAGCAACACTTGTCACTAACATCATAAGAATGAATATCCAAGGAGTCTTACCACTGATCCCCCACCACCAAATTCAAGAGAAAACAAAATTCCACTACTAAAGAGATAGTAACAATGATCATCCCTAGTCTCTCCCTTATCACAAAATGATTACCATCAAAATTTGCATTTCCAATTGCGTCATGTGCGTTGAAGCGATAGTAACATTTTCACTCTCTTACCTAATGTCTCCCATTTTTGAAACTCCTAGGGAAGGGCAAGGGCATCTTCTCAGTACTTCAAAATACAACGAGTTCCTTTTTTTCACATATTGATAATCGTTGACTTAAAGTATAGTCAAAGTATTGACAGCCCATAGATATGCCCCATCAAAGATCGCAGCCCTATGGCATTTAGTGACCCTTAGGGACATTCTGGTTCAGCGTGCTTGAGAACGTTCGAGCACTGAAGGGGACAAGAAAAGGTTGGGGATAGGGTTTACCCGGCCACCCAGAGCTAATGGAGTAGACAGTTTGATCCCACGATGAAAGATGAGAGAGATTTGGTAGTTGGCAACTTTGTACTGGCCAACACTACAAGTTTCAGCATCATCCGAGATGGCATTGTAGAATGAAAATGGAATGTGATCTCCAAAAAGCGAGAGAGGTTATTGTAGCTCTCTGCAACATAGTCTTGTAGGAATTAGAATCTCATCCATATCTTGCACGAGCTTCAAGATATGCCCCATTAAAGATCGCAGCCTTGTGGCTTTTAGTGACCCTTAGGGACATTCTGGTTCGGTGTGCCTGAGAACGTTCGAGCACTGAAGGGGACAAGACAAGGTTGGGGATAGGGTTTACCCGGCCACCCGGAGCTAATGGAGCAGACAGTTTTATCCCACGATGAAAGATGAGAGAGATTTGGTAGTTGGCAACTTTGTACTGGCCAACACTACAAGTTTCAGCATCACCCAAGATGGCATTGTTAAATGAAAATAGAATGTGATCTCCAAAAGGTGAGAGAGGTTATTGTAGGTCTCTGTAACATGGTCCTATAGGAACTAGAATTGCATCCATACCTCAGACGAGCTTCGAGATATGCCCCATCAAATATCGCAGCCCTATGGCATTTAGTGACCCTTAGAGACATTTCGGTTCAGTGTGCCTGAGAACGTTCGAGCACTGAAGGGGATAGGAAGAGGTTGGGGATAGGGTTTACCCAGACACCTGGAGCTAATGGAGCAGACAGTTTGATCCCACGACGAAAGATGAGAGAGATTTGGCAGTTGGCAACTTTGTACTGGCCAACACTACAAGTTTCAGCATCACCCGAGATGGCATTGTAGAATGAAAATGGAATGTGATCTCCAAAAAGAGAGAGAGGTTATTGTAGGTCTCTGCAACACAGTCCTATAGGAATTGGAATCTCATCCATATCTCGTACAAGCTCCGAGATATGCCTTGTCAAAGATCGCAGCCCTGTGGCATTTAGTGACCCTTAGGGACATTCTGGTTCGGCGTGCCTGAGAATGTTTGAGCACTGAAGGGGACAAGACAAGGTTGGGGATAGAGTTTACCTGGCCACCCGAAGCTAATGGAGCAGACAGTTTGATCCCACGACGAAAGATGAGAGAGATTTGGTAGTTGGCAACTTTGTACTGGCCAACACTACAAGTTCCAGCATCACCCGAGATGGCATTGTAAAATGAAAACAGAATGTGATCTCTAAAAAATGAGACAGGTTATTGTAGGTCTCTGCAACACGATCTTGTAGGAACTAGAATCGCATCCATACCTCACACGAGCTTCAAGATATGCCCCATCAAAGATCGCAGCCCTATGGCATTTAGTGACCCTTAGGGACATTCTGGTTCAGTGTGCCTGAGAACGTTCGAGCACTGAAGGGGATAGGAAGAGGTTGGGGAGAGAGTTTACTCGGCCACCCGGAGCTAATGGAGTAGACAGTTTGATCCCACGACGAAAGATGAGAGAGATTTGGCAGTTTGCAACTTTGTACTGGCCAACACTACAAGTTTTAGCATCACCCAAGATGGCATTGTAAAATGAAAATGGAATGTGATCTCTAAAAAGTGAGAGATTTTATTGTAGGTCTCTACAACACGGTCCTATAGGTACTAGAATTGAATCCATACCTCGCACAAGCTTCAAGATATGCTCCATCAAAGATTGCAGCCCTATGGCATTTAGTGACCCTTAGGGACATTCTGGTTCAGTGTGCCTGAGAACGTTCGAGTACTGAAGGGGACAGGAAAAGGTTGGGGATAGGGTTTACCCGGCCACCCGGAGCTAATGGAGCAGACAGTTTGATCCCATAAAAAAAGATGAGAGAGATTTGGCAGTTGGCAACTTTGTACTGGCCCACACTACAAGTTTCAGCATCACCCGAGATGGCGTTGTAAAATAAAAATGGAGTGTGATCTCCAAAAAGTGAGAGAGGTTATTGTAGGTCTCTACAACATGGTCTTGTAGGAACTAGAATCGCATCCATACCACGCACGAGCTCCAAGATATGCCCTGTCAAAGATCGCAGCCCTATAGCATTTAGTGACCCTTGGGGACATTCTAGATTGGCGTGCCTGAGAACGTTCGAGCACTGAAGGGGATAGGAAGAGGTTGGGGATAAGGTTTACCCGGCCACCCGAAGCTAACAGAGCAGACAGTTCGATCCCACGATGAAAGGTGAGAGAGATTTGGCAGTTGGCAACTTTGTACTGGCCCACATTGCAAGTTTCAGCATCACCCGAGATGGCGTTGTAAAATAAAAATGGAGTGTGATCTCCAAAAAGTGAGAGAGGTTATTGTAGGTCTCTGCAACACTGTCTTGTAGGAACTAGAATTGCATCCATACCTCACACGAGCTCCAAGATATGCTCCGTCAAAGATCGCAGCCCTATGGCATTTAGTGACCCTTGGGGACATTCTGGATTGGCGTGCCTGAGAACGTTCGAGCACTGAAGAGGATAGGATGAGGTTGGGGATAGGGTTTACCTGACCACACAGAGCTAACATAGCAGATAGTTCAATCCCACGAGGAAAGGTGAGAGAGATTTGGCAGTTCGCAACTTTGTACTAGCTGACATTGCAAGTTTCAGCATCACCCGAGATGGCATCGTAAAATGAAAATGGAGTGTGATCTCCAAAAAGTGAGAGAGGTTATTTTAGGTCTCCAAAAAGTGTGTTTAAAAATGCAAAAACAATGGAGGTTCGTTTATATGGTTTGGGAGTTTGACCATTAAAACTAGAAATTGTCCTAGTAGTAAGTGCTGGTAACAGTTTTGAAATTTGATTGTTGAGTGTCGAGAAATCTCAAGTTTGGTATTTTTCTTGTTGGTTTGAGTCTATAATAACCATTTCCATCTGAAAAGTCAAGTGTTAAAACCATTTAAGAAGTATTTGCATAGTTTTCCCTAAAATTTGAGTGCATAAAAAGGGGTATGTGATTGCTCCCAAGGTGAATTTAGTGTTTTCTCCAAAAAAGAGTTGCATTTTATGTTTAAAGTCATCTAATATAACCAAAGTGAAGGTGTTTGAACCATTTTGGGGTTCTAGAGATGTTGCAAAGTAAGAGTTCTAGAAAGCCCTAGGGTAAAGGGGCTAGAAAGGAGGGTTTTGTAAAGACCATTGTAAAGCTGATCATGAGACCAAAAAAATAGAAGAATCCTTGCATTTGAGTCATGTCTTAGGACTTTTTGGGTCATGGGAGTTCCAAAAGTCAAGGGGATTGTGAGTTGTTTTGTAAATGGCCTCAAACTAGGCCTAGTTGGCAGATTGAAATAGCCAGTTTTGAGTGATATTTTACAAAACAAGTGTAGTTGGTTTTGGAGTATATTTTAGAGTGAGGAAAATGGTATTTTAATCACCCAATAGTTTAGAAATTTCTGTGGAATATTTTCGAGAAAACAACAAATTAGTGACTGGCAAGGGCTAGTTGGAACAAGCCTAGAAGAGGCAAAATTGAGAAAGTGTAAGAGATGAGTTGTTGAGAGTGTGCAAGGAGTTGGAACATGTTAGATGAGATGTTTTGAGATGATCCAAGGTGTTGAGGCCATGATATGATGCCAAGGATGAGTTTTGGTACTTGCATAAGGTGTTCCAACCAAGCTACAAATGCATAGGATAGGACCTTGTAAGGTACTTGCAAATTATGGTTCTAATGCTGACAAAATAGAACTCCCACTAAACTTGGAAATTTACCTTATCTTTAATGTCAAGTACTAAGTTCAATATAAAGGGCCTACATTCATAGAAGGACAAACAAAATCAAAGGTTGAAGAAGTCACTATCCCATTATAATCTCAGCCAAAAGCTGAAAAGGTTATGGATTCAAGAATCAAGAAGAAGACTTGTCATGGCACCTATATGGAGCATCTTATTAAATGGAAGGATCAACCAAAATCTGAAGTAACATGGATAGATGAGAGTGATTTTGGAAAGAAAGGTATTCCTATGAAATTCCTTCAGATTTATCTACCATGAGTTCTTTGTCACATAGTCAATTGGTGTGCATAGATCCTAGGGAAGGGGATAGTTGGGAGATATCCTCTTAGGAATAGGGTCAAGAAGAAACCCTATAGGATCAGAAGAAGTCATTGGTTAGTTTGGGCATAGTGGCCTAAACTAGCAGGGTGGGTCTCCATACATTACTGTTGGTTAGAGAATTCCAATTTTTATTTGTTCAAGGCTAAGAGACATATAAAAAACTACATTTTCAATTATAAAAAACTAGACAGAAAACAACATAGTGGTTTACCCAGTAGATTCCTATAGCTTCCAAAGAAAAGGATACAAAATTCTAAGGAACAAGAGAGACTAAGAAGTTATTTGAGGCTAATGCACTTTACATGAAGGAGAAGATTAGGGATAGGAAAGATGGGAGAGAGAAAAAGATTGCAAGAAATGAGATCTTAGATGCTATAGAGAGGGGAAAATGAGTTGCAGAGAAGGTTGCACTAAAGGAATAGAAGAGGAGAGAAAGAGAGGATAATCTAAATGTTTGAAAGAGATATAGACCAAATATTGGAGGTGCACCTTCAACAACTATAGAAATTATATTTACAACACTAGTGGAAGGAGATGTAATTGCACTAGCCCTAGAATCAATTAGTATGCCCAAGATGCCTCTTCTCCCATAGCATAAATCACATTCTGATATATTCAATGCTCTAATCCCTAGATTAGGAAATATTCTTACTTAATAAGTGTAACCCCAAGCATTGTCACCATATTTGGCAACAAATGGTGAGAGTCCCAATCAACAAGTGAAAAAAATGACTAAGTTGATGGAGCTAAATCCTACATTACACACATCTCCTAGTAGTGGATAGGAGGATGTTGGGATTGGGAGCATAGCACCTATTCCCTTTCCTAGCTTTATGGATAATTGATGGGAACTCAAGTAGATGCGAGAAATTCCAAATTTTTTGAAGCGATAAAGTTTTGTGATGTATTGAGAATATCTAAGATAGACTTATTTTTTATGTGAACTAAACCATTCTTACATTACTATTTAAATTTATTTGTATTGTTATAATAGTTTGATTGTTGGTCATGGTGTAAAATATGTAAAGGTTAGAAATATAAATAGTTCATCACAGAGATATTATATAATTAATTTATTTTAAATAATAGAAATAATCATAACAAATAGATAGAAATAAATAATAATAATTTTATACAAAAATTTTTAATTTATTTTAAATAATTAAATAATAGAAACATCGTAGAATTAATAATTTAGTATAATCATAACAAATAGACACTAAACAATCCCAAATTCAAACATACAAAGGTCCAACTAGAATAATGACTTTAAATAACCAAATACCAAAGCCAAACAAAGGAAATGGGACTTTTACCTTAAATAAATAAATTACATGAAGAAGGGTGGCTGGCTATTTGGAAATCTACTTATTTTTCTTCTCTCCCTCCTGTCATCCAAGAGAACATGCAATGAAAGAAAAATATCGTCACAATAAGAAAATATGAAGAATATTGTTCTTGCTTTAATAAAATAGGAGACATCAAAACATAAAATCTAGATTCTAAACAAATCAAAACATAAAATCTATGATTTAAACTAAATCTCATCAGTTACGCATCATAACAATACGGTCCACCTTAGTCATGTGGAAAATCTTGGGAAAGAGGTTGCAACAATGTATTTGGATCTAGTTGATCACTCTTTCTCTCTCTCCCTCTCTCTGTATTCAATCTAATGAGCCAACTGGATCTGCTCGACATTTTAATGTCTCAAGTATTGCTTCGTGGTCTAACTCGCGAACTCTCCAAAGATTCTTATTATGTGGTTTTCCACCATATTTTATCAAGTGGACATTTGATGCGACAACAAGATTTGAATAATGAAAAATCTTCCTCTCTATTTGCCAATCCTCGAATAACCACAAGTTAGGGTTCTTCATAGAATATCGTCTAAGCCATGTGCCAGTTACAACCACCACACTGACATGGTACTCTAAACCTTCACCATCTATAACCAAGTGATCCAATTTTTGTTTGGCTTGAACACAATGACACAAATAATAATCTGTTCCTTCTTCATTGTCTTCAGGTGCAATAACAACAAAAACATGGCCTGCAGTGACAAATGTACAAAATGCGGTCATTAATTCAGAAAATACTTGCGTAAAAGTTATAAAGTTACATATTGAAATTAGAAAGATATATAAATATATATTACCAGGTTGCACTAGATCAAACAAGCGGTCAAAGTCAATAGACGATTCCATCTGTACCATTTCTAGTGCTTGTGGGGGACAATAGGTGTCAATTGAGTCCAAAACCCGTATATCTGATTTGTCCACCCATTCAGTCAACTTACAGTCATCCCAATTTTTCTCTGCACATGATGGACAATAGCATGCCATTTTTCGTGTGTGGATATTCCATGAACCTGCATCAGAGCTTCTAAAAGAGTGCAACTCACTGGATCCTGTTAGTGTGCAACAATCCTGATATGGTGCAATGTTAGTATTATCTATCAACCAAAAAAATCTATGAACCGTAGACTCACCTTCCTTACCTGGACCCATTGTAGCGTTACACCACTCGACAATGGATTTTGCATCTCTCAATATTGCTCCATCTTTGTACTTTAGTTCTTCACAAGCTAAGGTTCTTTTGATGCATGCGCCTACACCATCGTGCTCTCCTTTTCCATGACTAGCCTCTGTGAAATTCCACATGTATTGAATTCTACACAACTTGTGCATCCTGCTCAACCAATAGAACATCCGTGCATTCTTGAATTGAGATGCATAATTGTCTGACCAAATAATGTGCTGACGATATGTGATGCCCCTCTTAGCCAAATCTCCATAACATAGTTGAAAATAACCATGTATGAACTCTGTAGAATGTGATCGATCATCGCTGATGTAAAAATGGTACTCCCTCAAAATCTTCCTGTCATCCTTTGTACTTGTAGGTGTATGCATGAGTGTTATGTGAACAAATATGGAAACCTGTTGAGAAGTATAATACTTTGCTTGCACCTCATTTTGTGGTTGTAGTGTGTAGTTCTCTACGAAATCTACAACCGAAACAATGGTATCCAGTGGAAACGTATCCTTACACAACTTGAATTGCAAATCCAACCATCGAGCTCTATGGGTATGCCTTGCATACTCGTAAATAATGTTTTCACAAAAAAATTTCATGAACTCATATACTAGAATCTTTTCAATGACTAAATCACATCTTTTACCATGTTTCCCATCTTTTAGAGCATATGTCACTATCTTAAATTTTTCATAATCTACTATTTCATTTCCAATTGCATGTGTACTATCCATATGTTGACAAGTTGATAAAAGTTTCAAAGAACCACAAAATAAGCACGTATCATCCAAGCATGATGTCTTGTAAAATTGTTGATCATCCCTTATTTCACATAAAATGTTGGATATGAATTCCCTTGAAGATCTTGGTGGCTCATTTATGTCACAATCCTGCAAAACAAACTGAGAATGCAAAATTACGCATATATGCCTAAAAACATCAAAATGGTTAGAAAATTCAATATGTATCCTACAACAACAAGTTGTGCGTGTGTGATTTATCTTCACATAACAAGGTTTACCCATCTCAAAAAATCTTTGACTTATTCAAATTTGAGGATGCATACCAATAAATTTTGCCAAAAATTGTGTCTGAGTTGTGTCCAAAAAATGTTTCGCATGTGGCTCGCGATTTTGGCTACCAATCCTCCTCCTTACAATATCTCTTTGATTAGGGGAAACACGTGTGTTATTTTTCCAAAAATCTTCGATCAATGATTTCAAGGCTTCACTAATTTCTTTATCCTTTCGCGGTAGTCTACCGCTAAATGTCCATAACTCATTTTTTGTTGGATCTTCCAATCTCTCACGCCTTAGCATGGCTTTGCTTAGAGTACCTCTACCAATTTTTAATGTTTTCCTTGTCTTTCTCATGAGTCGAGCTTTCTTCATTTGGCTACTTACTATTGTCGATGTAAGTACTCATCTTGCGATATTACTATCTTTGGTGTGTGATTTAGAACCCACTTTGTCATAAGCATTCATTAGATTCTTTACAATGTTTTTTTCATTTGAATCATCCATCGTTCTTAGCCCAAGAATCTTCATGATAGGCCTAAATTTTAAATTCCTCATCATTTCAAAAAATAATTGGCATTGACCTGTAATATTTAATTCATCAAAAAATAATCTCCACATACGATTAACTTTTTTTTGACAAGTACGCTTGCTAATCTTGTCAGGCATTGATTTCAAAATGGTACTATCAATATCAATCAAATATTTTGGTCTTCTAAAATGAATTCTAGAAGGTGTTATAATCTCTTCAATTCTCTCAACATTTTGAACATCAACATAAGGTTGAGTGTATTGCGTACCTTGAACCAAAGATGATGTGCCTTGGCAATAAGATGCAAAAGATGGAATATCACCTACTTGATGTGTTGATGTTGTGCCTTCAACATGACATGATGGAGTGTGTATATCGTCGGATCTACAAATCGGTGTCTCTTCAACATGAGAGGACGATATAACTTCAACATGGGAAGATGGTGTAGCGGACGATATGACTCCAACATTAGAAGATGGTGTAGCTTCACAATTCAATTGTTTTCTTGAGCGTAATAGTCTCATTCATTCTCTTTGTCTTTCCAATTCTTCCTCTTTGTTTCTTGGTACCGGTGGTTCTTGATCCTCTTCCAAAGTCAATTCTTCATTATTTCTTTGCAATTTTCTTTGCTCACGTAGTAATTTCATTTTATCTCTTTTAATTGCCAAATCTCTCTCCCTATCTTCATTTGTTTGATTTTTTGGTTTCTTCCTTGGCATGATGATGATTTCTACATGTCAAATTATTCAAACATTTGAATTACTTAAAATGTCTAAATTACAAATTATTCAAATACATATAAAAATTATAATTATTTGAATGAATACACAATATATATATAAAATGACTTGTCAAATTTCTAACCATTTTGAAATAACATTTCATTGAAACATACAAATTTCAATGAATTCACTATATATTAAACAACATGTCAAATTATAATCAAATTTGTATCTATATATCAACAAACAATATTTAAAATAGATTGCACTAACCTTTTCTATACAAGGAATATTCAAAAAGTCTTCAAATCGTGTATCCAATGATTGAATTTGGTGTTTGCTAGCTTCCAAAAGTGTTTGCCACCTTGAAATAGTGTTTGTTAGCTTGAAATAGTGTTTGCCACCTTGAAAGAGTGTTTTCTGTGTTGAAACTCGCGATTTATGTCGGGATAACAGAGTGCAAAATAGAACAAAAGAAGAGAATGAATGAAATGGGCCCCAAAGTTGCTTTTTGACTATTTTTAGGTGATTTCACATAGTGCGTACGCGCTATAGCGCATATGCACTATAGCGCGTATGCGCTATAGCGCGTATGCACTATAGCGCGTATGCACTATATGAGAACACATCACTCTCCACCCTCCCTACTCTCTCTCTCTCTCTCTCACTCTACTCTCTCTCTCTTCCTACTCTCTCCCCTCTCCCATCCCCTACACTCTCTCTCTCTCCCCTCTCCCATCCTTTACTCTCTCTCGCTCTCCCTCTCCCACCGCCTACTCTCTCTATCTCTCTCACCCTCTCTCCTCTCCCATCCCCTACTCTTTAGATCTCTCAGACACACTCCCATCTTCCCTCTCCCACTTCTTACTCTCTCTCTCTCTCTGCCACCTGCTACTCTCTCTCACACTCTCTCCCATCCCCTACTCTCTCTTACACACACTCCCATCTACCCCTCTCTCCCATCTGCTACTCTCTCTCTCTCTTGGGCTACTCTCTCTCTCCCCTCTCCCATCCCCTAAACTCTCTCTTTTGTAGATACACACTCCCATCCCCCTCTCTCTCTCCCCTCTCCCATCCCTTACTCTCTAGATCGCTCACACGCACTCCCATCCCTCTCTCTCCTCCTCTCCCACTCCCTCTCCCACCACCTACTATCTCTCTCTCTCTCTCTCTCAAGTTCTCTCTCTCCCTCTCTACTCTCTCTCTCTCTCTCCCATCCCCTACTCTTACTCTCTCTCTCTCCAATCCCCAACTCTCTCTCACACTCTCTCCCATCCCCTACTCTCTCTGACACTCTCTCTCATCCTTTCACTCTGTCTCTCTCATCTCATACTCTCTCTCTCTCTACCACCTCCTACTCTCTCTTACACTCTTTCCCATCCTTTCACTCTATCTCTCCCATCTCGTACTCTCTCTTTGCCACCCCCTACTCTCTCTCACACTCTCACACTCTCTCCTATCCCCTACTCTCTCTCTTTCACAGACACACACACACACACACACACTCACACTCACACTCCCATCCCCCCTCTCTCTTCTCTCCCATCCCCTACTCTCTAGATTTGTCACACGCACTCCCATCCCTCTCTCTCCTCCTCTCCCACTCCCTCTCCCAGGTCACCTACTATTTCTCTCTCTCAAGTTCTCTTTCTCCCTCTTTACTCTCTCTCTCCCATCCCCTACTCTTACTCTCTCTCTCTCCCATTCCCAACTCTCTCTCACACTCTCTCCCAACCCCTACTCTCTCTCTCACACTCTCTGCCATCCTTTCACTCTGTCTCTCCCATCCCGTACTCTCTCTCTCTACCGCCCCCTACTCTCTCTCTCACTCTCTCCCATCGTTTCACTCTATCTCTCCCATCCTTTCACTCTATCTCTCCCATCCTGTACTCTCTCTTTGCCACCCCCTACTCTCTCTCACACTCTCACACTCTCTCCCATCCCCTACTCTCTCTCTCTTTCACAGACACTCACACTCTTATCCCCCCATTCTCTTCTCTCCCATCCCCTACTCTCTACATCTATCACGCACACTCTCATCCCCCCTATCTCTCTCCCTCTCCCTCTCCTACCACCTACTAGATTTCTCTCTCTCAAGTTCTCTCTCTCCCTCTCTACTCTCTCTCTCTCTCTCCCATCCCATCCCTTACTCTCACTCTCTCTCTCCCCCATCCCCTACTCTCTCTCACACTCCCATCCCCTAATATCACTCTGTCTCTCCCATCTCGTACAAGCTCTCTCCGCCACCACCTACTCTCTCTCACTCTCACACTCTCTCCCATCCCCTACTCTGTCTCTCTTACACACATTCCCATTCCCCCTCTCTCTCTCCCTCTCCCACTCCCTCTCCCACTGCCTACTTTCTCTCCCCCATCCCTACTCTCTCTCTCCCCTCTCCCATCCCCTACTCTCTCTCTTTCATAGACACACACTCCCATCCCCCCCTCTCTCTCTCCTCTCCCATCCCCTACTCTCTAGATTTGTCACACACACTCCCATCCCCCCTCTCTCTCCCTCTCCCACTCCCTCTTGCACCACCTACTATCTCTCTCTCTCTCTCAAGTACTCTCTTTCCCTCTTTACTTTCTCTCTCCCATCCCCTACTCTCACTCTCTCTCTTCCATCCCCTACTCTCTCTCACACTCTCTCCCGTCCCCTTCTCTCTCTCTCTCTCTCTCTCTCTCTCCCTCTCTCTCTCTCTCTCTCTCTCTATCTCTCTCACCCCCATCCTATACAAGCTCTCTCTACCACCCCCTACTCTCTCTCAAACTCTCACACTCTCTCCCATCCCCTACTCTATCTCTCTTATACACGTTCCCATTCTCCCCCCCTCCTCTCTCTCTCACACACTCCCTCTCCCATTGCCTACTCTCTACCATCCCCAACTCTATCTCTCTTACACACTTCCATTCCCCCTCTCTCTCTCCCTCCCACTCCCCCTCCCATCGCCTACTACTCTCTCTCTCTCTCTCTCTCTCTCTCTCTCTCTCTCTCTCTCTCTCTCTCTCTCCCCCCCCCTCTCTCTCCCATCCCCTACTCTCACTCTCTCTCTCTTTGTCACCCCTACTCTCTCTCACACTCTCACACTCTCTCCCATCCCATACTTTCTCTCTTACACACACTTCCATCCCCCCTCTCTCTCCCTCTCCCACTCCCTCTTCCATTGCCTAATCTCTTTCTCTTCCATCCACCCTCTCTCTCCCTCTCCCACTCCCTCTGCCATTGCCTACTCTCTTTCTATCCCATCCCCTACTCTCTCTATCTCTCTCTCCCCTCTCTCATTCCCTACTATCTCTCTTTCACACACACCCATCCCCCCTCTCTCCTCTCCCATCCTCTACTTTTTCTCTCACTCACTCTCCCTCTCCCACTGCCTACTCTCTCTCTCTCTCTCTCTCTCTCTCTCTCTCTCTCTCTCTCTCTCTCTCCCTCTCCCTCTTTCTCTCTACTCTCTCTCTGCTACCCCCTACCCTCTCTCACATTTTCACACTCTCTCTCTTTCTCTCTTACACACATTTCCATCTCCCTCTCCCTCTCCCACTCCCTCTCCCATCGCCTACTCTCTCTTCCATCCCCTACTCTCTCTTCCATCCCCTACTCTCTCTCAAGCTACTCTCTCTCTTTCACACACATGCACTCCCATCCTCCTCTCTCTCGCTCTTCCTCTCCCACTTTGTCTCCCACCGCCTACTCTCTCTCTCCCCCATCCCCTACCCTCAATCTCTCTCTCCCAACTTGTACTCTCTCTCACACTTCCTCTCTCTCCCATCCCCTACTTTCAATCTCTCTCCCCCATCCCGTACTCTCTCTTTGCCACCTCTACTCTCTCTCTCTCACTTCCTCTCTCTTGCATCTTGTACTCTCTTTGCCACCCCTACTCTCTCACATTTCCTCTATCTCCCATCCTATACTCTCTCTGCCACCCCTACTCTTTCTCACTTCCTCTCTCCCCTCTCCCATCCCCTACTTTCTCTCTATCTCTCTCTCACACACAAATAGCCATTCCCTCGCCCCACCGCCGTAGCTCTCTCTTGGTTTTGGTTTGCAATTTAGGTCTCAATAGTGCGTGCGCACTAGCTCGAATTCATGAGCGTTTTAATAGCACGTGCGCGCTATAGGGCGCACGTGCTATTCAAAGCTTTGCATTAAAACCAAGCCTAAGGCTTGGTTTTTCCTTGGAGATCTAACCCAAAGGTTTGGAGTTTATAAACAAGTTTAAGACGTGTTTTCCAGCAAACATACAAAAAAGATTGATTTTTCTTGTGTGCTCCCCTTCAAGATTCCTCGTGGTTGGGTATCGATAAGATCAGGTTACATAACACTATAGGTCTCTGTGTTAGCTATCTAACCATATAATTTATTTTTAATTTGAACTATTTTAATTCTTTCATCTATAATTTCTTTTGAATGTATGTTCATTTTTTGTCAGAAACCACCATGTACTAATTGGGCTGTAGATTTTAGCTCATTCATCGAATTTTGTAACAACTTAGTTTTTTAGAAACTAGACTCCATTCTACACACTTTGAAAAAAAGAAGTTTTGATTTTAGATTAGTTTTCAATCATTTCTAGGGGGAGCACACAAATATTTTATGTTTTTGGGATGGGTCTAATTTAAAAATTCATTAAAAAAAAATACACATTATAAAATTACCCGAAAAATCTGGGATAAACTACATAGTGTTAGGTAACTTTTGACCAGAGCGATTAAAGAATTTCAAAAAAAAAGTTAAAATTTTAGGGGGGCCACACTTTGTACATGTTATGTTTTTTTGGAATAAACAGTACCACTTTCTGTGGTCCCCTTTTTTGAGGACCTAAAACTAAACCATTTTGAAAAAAAATTAGTAGTTTAGAAACTAGATTCAAAGGACTACGACTTTTTTTTTTGTCATATCTTAAAATTTTGAGCGTAACTATCTTCAAATTCTTGTTGAAGTCCAGAATTTGCTGATTTTAGGAAAAAGGTGTCCACTTATACCCACCTTTTGGCACCACAACTTGGTGCACTTACCCATACAAATTCAAATCCCAAACTGAAACAACACCCAGAAGTGCTCCTTTTGTCTATTGTAATACCTGTCCAATCTGCATCAGTATAGGCTATCAATTTGATACTTTCACCTCAAACATATATGATCTCATACTCAATTGTACCATGTAAGTAACACAACACATGCTTAGTTGTTGTCCAATGCATTCTCTTTGGTTAAACCATGAACTGACTAAGCGAGTTTACTGCAAATGCTATATCTAGCCTGGTCTTGACCAAATACATATGTGAACCAATCAATTGCCTATATAAGGTCGGATCTACATCCTTTTCCTTGGATGTATCTATCTTAGTCCAATTCATGATCATGGGTCTAGACATGGCTTTTGAATCCTCCATCTTGAATCTCTTCAAGATTTCACTACAATATTTCCCTTGACCAAGGAAAATCACTCCATCTATCTAACATAACTCTATGTCTAGAAAGTAGTGCATAAGTCCCAAATCCTTCATCTTAGACTCTTTTGCAAGATCCCTCTTAAAATCCTCTATGATTCCTAGTGAACCTATAAGAAATAAGTTGTGCACATAAAGAACAAGAATGAGAACCTCACCCCCAACCACCAAGTAGTAGAGGTTAGCATCCACTTCAATCTTCACAAAGCCTATTTCTTGCAAATATGTAGATCAGTGTGCTCATACCACACTTTGCGAGCCTGCTTGAATTTGTACAAGGCTCTTTTCAATCTACACATGTGGGTCTCCTTGTTGTGTGCTACAAAGCTTTCTAGTTACTCTATTTATACCTCCTCCTTCAACTCACCATTAAGGAATGTTGTCTTGACATCTATTTGATGGATTTTCCATCCCATCTATATATATATAGCAAATGAGATTATAGCTCGTATAGAAGTATACCTAACCACTAAAGAAAATGTTTCCTCATAGTTTATTCCCTCCTTCTAAGAGAACCCCTTTGCCATGAACTTTGCCTTGTATTTCTCAATACTACCATTTGCACTGTGCTTTATCTTATAGTTCCAATGTGATCCAACCACTACCCTATCTGTTGGTCTAGGAACTACCTCCCACACATCATTATGCATTATTGAGGAATATTTCTCAACCATAGAATCTCGCCATACTTGATGTTTTGCAACCTCCTGATAGTTGGAAGGCTCACTATCTACCAACTGACTGCCTAATGCCACATAGTCATTAAACTTGGTTGCTTGGCTCTGTTGTCTAGTACTCATCCTAGGAGCTCCCACAAACTCTTGAGTATCCCTTTGTGTATCTTGAACCTCACAATTCCTACTACCAACTCTAGAGGATGAAATGTCAACCTCTACATGTCTTCTTGATGTATTTCTTGTTGCACTAGTTGCTTCACATTCTGTGAATCTTCACGACTTGAGCCTACACTTGTACGGGTAACTATACTTGAGCTATGCTACCCTTGACTAAGCCTTGGAGCTTCTATTGGTTGCTCAATCTGCTCATCTACTAGCACATAGATGGACCTTCTAAATTCCTTGTCCTCCATGAACTTGACATCATGTTTGGCAATAATTCTTTTGGTCTCGGAGATAAAAATTACATATGCCTTTGACATTTCATTGCACCCAACAAGGTACCATTTATCTAAAGTCTAATATAACTTTGTACATGTATCATTTGGGATATTACAATATGCCAAATCCTCAAATAGAAAATTAAGATTTAATGTGCTTTGAAACAAATTATTAAGGAAGATAAATTCGTGTACAATTGGAAATATTTTTGAGATTCAATCCTAAAGTGGAGAAGGAAGATGAGTTTTTGAAGTTTTTATGCTATAAATGGAATTTAGTATGCAATAATTTAATATTAATTTAAATATTAATAAATATAATTTATTAATAACTTATATTAAACTTCTAATTACATAAAATGAAATGATATGAACTAATATATTTTTTGAAATGATAAGGACTAATATATTTTTTGAGAAGATCAACTATAGTCTATATTATCACAATTAATACACTATCAAATTTTTGCATTTACTTTAAGCTTGTTCCTTCCTCCCAACAATGGCCCATATTATAGAAGATAAGATGTCAAAATTGAATGTCATTAAAGGATGACCACATTATACAAGTTACACATCAAATCCAAAAACAAGATAAATGATATCCAACAAAAATTTTTGGGGTATTTTAAAAGTAGATGTCATTTAAAATCTTTTGCATTGTGTTAGGATCTGATTATAATTTTAGCTTCTCCCATGATCAAAATCATATAAATTTGAGTCAAAAAATTTAGTTGGGTATATTCACCTATGACCACTATGTTTTCTTAATTAGTCATGATTTTTGCTTTTGAGTTAAGATTTTAAACAATTTAATTGGACATACCCTGACTTTCTTCAAGAAAAAAGGAAAGGAAATTTGAGTCTAATAAGAATTTTTAATCAAACAAAATAGAATTGATGTGTGTCAGATAGTACAATTGGTAGAGACCATGTCTAGAGACATACCTATAATAGACTGCCATAGGCCTTATTTAACATTGGACATGGCTATCCTCCCTACATACTGTACAATTGACCAATTATTAAAAAATAAAAAACATCATGAATTTTTCTAAAATTTTCTGTATTTGATCTTCATGATTTGCATAGTTTGTAGTCAAAAATAACAAAAAAATTGGAAGAAAGTCACTACGTTTTTTGTGAATCTAGAAAAAAAAAATTCACTTTATTTTTGGCTTTGGTGCATTTTGTCTAGAGATTAGCCCATCCCTTTAACATTAGCATTTTCTTTTTCAATGGAAAGAAATGAACTTTTTTTCTTTTGAAACATTGCAAGAGCATACGTTGACAGAGGAAGTTGGGCCAGTTCTCATGAATGCATTCTAGCTAATATGTTAGATCTGTCATCTTTGACCTTTCAGGTTTCCTTAAAGAAGAGGTGAAAGGCTTTTACATTTCTATAAAGTACATTGTATATTTCAAAACAAGAACACAATTAAAATGGAGACATAAAATAAGAACAACATAACAAAAGCTAAGACAAGCTATTTTAATGGTGGTTCTACAATTGCCTAATCCACTTTAAAAAAGGAAATCCATCTATGAATCAAATTTCTAATATTCCAAGATGACAACACAATTTGAGCAACATAGTTTAGATCCTTGCTTAATATGTAAAAAGTAAAAATTGTGCCAAAAGCTCCTTCTTTTTGCTTTGTTGCAGGGAAATGACTGGTATACTCATTTATCCATCATTTGCTAATTATGTCAACTGAAATTCCTTTTCACAATTATTGAGTTTTAACTTTGATTTGTTGTGCACTTAGAAAATTTTCTGATATCAGAAGTAGAGTGGTTGGATATTGAAAAAGGTGTGTGCTACTAGAAAATGTGGTAAGTATCATAATGCCCTGCCACAAAGTTTCTTTCCTAACACAAAATAACTTGGAGAAGATCTTCTCAATGTCATAACTTGCTAGAGCTTGAAAATTAATCTTTCTTACATGCTTGCTTCACCTTTGGCTCATTTCGTGGAACCAAATTGATTGATTTCTCCATTCTCTACAACCAATGTATATCCAAGCAATGTGGATGTGACATTGCTAGAGCTGCATAGGAAAGATGACACTCCATTAAATGCTATATATAGCTATTAGCTCATAGAGAATATCAACATTTGGTTTACTTCTTCCACTTCTCTATGCATTACATCGATGCCAATTTGTGTTCCAAATGTGTTGCAATCTTTGAAGGAAAATTAATTTATGTACTCCCAAAATATACCATTTTGTTAAGGTTAGATAATATCTCTTCAAACTCAATTGTGTATCTCATGCAAATCACTTTCTCAACTCTTACAACCAGTGTACTGAAACTTCATAATCTTTGTTTGTTCTTGAAAACTCAAATTTTCTTTTAACTATTCTAAGAACGTAATAGTATTTATAGCATAAAAAGTAATAAATATTATTTTGGGTATCTCGTTTCTTTTACAAGAAGTTGGAAGAAAAGGCATTTTCAAAATGTATAGGTTACCTTGTGTATTAGATATGAGTTCAAGTATTAGCACATGCACATTATTTTGCTTTAACCTTATATATGGTGGAGTAATACCAAAAAAAAGGGAGACAACATAGATCCTTCTAATTGAGTTTCAAATATGGTTGATCTGTATTGCAGGAAGTTTCAGAATTGAGAGGATGGTGAAGTTTTAGAAGTGGGTAGAAGCCCAACTTATTGCATAATGGAGAAATTCTTATGTGAATTACAAGAAGCTAAGAAGGACATCAAGCAAATTAGACATCAGATTGCGAGTAGAGAACAACACCATGTCACCAACATAGCTGCATTTAATAAGCATTCTCCTTCTTCTTTGGTAAAATTATATATAAATGGTTCCTCTTTAGTAAAATTGTATACAAAAGGATATCTCTTGTCATATTTTTTTATGTATAAGTTGATTGTATAAATTTATATTCATATGATTTGATACTGTAAATTTATATTCATATGAATTTGTAACATTATTAACAGATTAATCATCATCAAATCAGAAAAAATGGGGTAAAGAGGATATTGTGTATGAAACAAAGTTGGTTTGTGAATATGGTTCCAACAAAGACCCATGATAATGAAATTCCACCATAACTATAACCAAATTATTACAATAAAATATACATTATACGTATGAAAACTAAATAAAACAAGTTAGTAATAGTATGATATTATTATATATTATAACATAAAATAAAATTCAAATGTTAAAATCAATGAAGATATTAAAATATGAACATAAAATGGAAAAAAAGTACACTCTCCAATACAAATCGAAAATGAATTGGGAGAATATCCGCTCTAGGAAAGTATTTTTGAAGTTTCATCATTTTGAAGACAAGGTGAAAATTTGAAGGGAATAAGGGATAAACAAAGTTGGTTTGTGGGAAAACAAAGTTTTACAGAGCCAAGAAAAAGGATAGCTAACTAGAGGTAAACGACTGCAAGTACAACTAGAGACGAGTCATAGACACCAAATGAGCTCTTTCCACATGTAAAGCATATGACTGCTCAAGTGATCAGTAGATTGATATAGGTATTAGGACTACTAACATTCCATTTACTTAATTCATATCATTATTTTTCTCAAATGTATGCAATTGACTCTCACATAATGGTTTATGAAGATATCGCCTTCTAACCAATGTTAGGCATTTAAACAAACAAATTACAACTATGTGCAATGTCTATCGGAGGCATTTGATTCTAGAAAAGTAAAAATTACCTCATATTTGATACTATGTGTATAAGAAATGACTAATTGAGTGAATTTCATTACCCATAATTCCTTTAAATGCCCACTCTTTGTTTCTATTACCTATAACTGTTGACACAAGGTATGTTGGTAGTGGAATGGCATATGGGAGTCATGTTAAAAAATAGATAGTTGAACATTGTCATATGATTTCAAATATTCAATTGTAGGTTATAAATTGACCACAAATAATTTTCTCTGTCAAACTTACAAGGTTTTAGAACATGAAGCTTTATCATATGGTCTAGATAATTTCATCTGCCAAACCTACAAGGTTTTAGAACATGAAGTTTTATCATATGATCTAGATGTATATTCTAATCCCAACAGCCACTTGTATGCATTGCTGATACTGTTCACTCACTTTTCTTACACATTGTTTATACAATTCACATACTTTTCTTACACAAAGGGTTTTTGAAGCTTAACTTAGATTCTTCAAAGATCAGTAAAATCTAAAATGGTAAAAAAAATTTACTGTCTTCAAATTAATGTCAAATTGCATTAGTGGCGACCATTTTCATTCTAGTTATTGTTGAAAGGGTGTTCTACTCACTCCTAAAAGGATGTTGTCTTATATTTGAAAAGGTATGATTGATTTAAAGATCTCATCTATTTCACAATCATTTGAAATTAGTATGGTAAAAATAAGTTTTGATGCAACATGTACATAATGATTTTAAATGTGGGTTATAAAAAATTTAACATGTTTTGGTTTGACAATTAAATGAACCCCTAAACCTACTGGAAATAAGTGCTAGTATTAGACTCTCTAAGAAACTAACTTAGTCCATTTTTCATTGGAAAGAATTGAAAAAATCTCCACAAAGCAAATATTCTGATTAGGACGTTCATGACACCACCTCCATTAAAGAGCTTGATTCGCCTAGAAAATGGTAATGCACCATGGTGGAAGCTAATTGCATCAGATACTTGAATCTCCAATAGTGCACTCATGCGATCGAAGAACGGCACATCTGTGAGAACGTACAATGATGATTGGACGAGGTGGGCCTCGGCATTTTCCAAGTTAAATTATTCCTCCTTTTCCCGGGTGCCTTTTTTTTCAAGCTTCATGCACATTTAAATCATCGGCATTAACAGGAGTTTCCATCAGAAGTCTTTGAGGGACAATTTCTTTGAAATTTCTCAACGAAGTCACCCACGAAACTCACGAGTCGTCGGCCTTAATCTCTTCAATCGCATCACCATCTATGCAACGATTCCTTCAAATTATCTTTTCCTGGAGGCGAAACAAAACAATTGAGCAGCGTAGTGGTGATTTAGGGTTGAAAAATTGCAACAGTTTTAATGGCGCTGGATGACTACGAATTGAATCTGCAAACCAATATCGTCAACTGGAAATGTTCTCGCTATGCGGATTGCAACATGAAATTCATTCGCAGGCCACGACACATCAAATTGGGAATGAGAGGCCTGGTATGGTCGATTCAAGCCCTTCCCTTGCAAAACCCTAGCGAATATTCCTTCAATATCATGCATGTCAAACGATCGGATCAAGCCACTCTGCTTTTCTCAGAAGCTGTCGCGCCGCCCAATTTGCCTGCAAAGTTTGAGATTCTTCTTGAACAGTATAAGGCATCCATGGAGTCTATTCGCAGGATGGACGAAGCGCTAGATAAATTGTATGCATTTTCCATTTTGTTTTCCCTCACCGGAGAAGATAAGCGGTGGTGGATTGTTGTTGACGCGGCGATAATGGCGACGGCTTGTGAGTCTGCGAAAGAGGCGCTTCACGAGGCAGCACAAGCTGATAAAAATAAGAGATCTAAGATTTACTAAGATCTGAAATAAGCACAAATACTTGGCAATGGAAAAAACAGAAATAAACACTTAAGAGAGAAGCAACTTTTATTCATCAAACTGATTGCAACAAGGCTATGCAATGGCCTCTATATATAGAGAGCCCATGAGATGAGAAGATGATTCTAGAGGATAAGGTGATAAGGTTGTATGACCTAGTATCAAGGAGGACATTCATATCTTCTTAGGATAATGTTGTATGACCTAGTTTCATAGAGGACATTCCTATCTTGTTACCAATTTAATAGGAAATGTGTGGCATACTTGGTGTTTGGTTATAACAGCATGACTGTTGACTATTTCTAACATCCTCCCTTAATTTCTACCACTAATGATAATGTATGGGAGAAATTACAATAAAAAATATAGATAGGATAGGTCCTGGCATTCAGCCTTGTTAGGTACCTATCTACAACAAAAGAAAGAGAGGGGAACATGACATGACTATCCCCCCTTAATGTTCACCTCAATCATGCCGAGCATGCTTCGTAGTTTCAAAAATTTGGCCTCAAGCATACTCTTAGTAAATATATCTGCTGCTTGGTCTTCACTTGGACAAAAGAGAAGATTAACAAAATTTGCTTGAACAAGATCCCGAATATAGTGAACATCAATCTCAATGTGTTTTGTTTTAGCATGAAAAATAGGATTATTTGCAACTTGAATAGCACTTTGATTATCACAAGACAAAGGAGTAGTTGAACTTTGTGCAAAACCAAGCTCAAATAAAAAGTTGCGAATCCAAACTACTTCCTTTTCAGCTTCTTTTGTTGCTCTATATTCTGCTTCACATGAGGACAATGATGTAGTAGTTTGTTTTTTGCTACTCCATATAATTGGACCTAACCCGAGCTGAAAAATATAACCACCAGTAGATTTTCTATCATCTATGTCACCTCCCCAGTCTGAATCTGTGAAGCCAGTCAAAGAAATTGAAGACTTGTAACTATAATGAATGTCATAGTAAATGGTGCCACGAATGTATCGTAAAATTTGTTTGGCAGCCAACCAATGAGTTTCTTTTGGTTCCTGCATAAATCTAGATACCAAATTGACTGCAAAACAAATGTCTGGTCTAGACTGTGTTAGATAAACCAAGCTACCAACAAGCTTTCTATATAAAGTAGCATCCACCTTCTTGGAAATACATTCTTTAGTAAGCTTAATTCCAGATTGAAAAGGAGTAGGGGTTGGCTTACATTCAAGCATGTTAAATTTATCTAAAAGATCCAAAGCATATTTTGCTTGAGACATAAATAACCCATCCTGAAGTCTACTAATTTGCAAGCTAAGAAAATAATTCAGTTCACCCAAATCACTCATATGAAATGCCCCTTGAAGATCTGATTTGAAATCACTAATTAACCCAATATTTGGTCCAGCTATGAGTAAATCATCCACATAAACTACAACAATAATAATTTCATTTTGCACTCTCTTCACATAAAGATTTGGATCTGATTTGCATTTTTGAAACCCATGAAGCTGAAAATACCTACCAATCTTCTCATTCCATGCTCTTGATGCTTGTTTAAGCCCATAAAGTGACTTCTTTAATCTACAAACAAGATTAGGATGTTGTTGATCTACAAAACCTGGTGGCTGATCCATATATATTTCTTCATATAAATCTCCATTTAAGAAAGTATTTTTTACATCTATTTGATGAATATGCCACCCAAGACTTGCAACCAAAGAAAGAATAATTCTAACTGTATTCATTTTAATGATAGGAGCAAAAGTTTCTTCATAATCAACACCCTCTTTTTGATTAAATCCCTTAGCAACCAATCTAGCTTTAAATTTTTCTATAGCACCATCTGATTTAAATTTTGTTTTGTAAACCCATTTGCAACCAATGACATTCTTACCTTTGGGAAGTTGCACACGTTCCCAAGTTTTATTTTTCACCAAAGCATCATATTCTTCTTCCATAGCTTGCTCCCATTCTTTCTTCCCTCTAGCTTCCTCATATGATCTTGGGTCATTTACTTGTAATACTTTGGCCATGAGAGCACTAACATTCCTCCCTTGGATCTTTGAGCCTTGCCTATATATTTCTTCAACACTCCTTGTCTTTTGGCTAGCTGAAAAGTTATCTTCTTCATCATTACTACCTGCAGAAAATGTCTGATTACAAGCATTAGTTGTGTTGTTTTCATTAGTATTTTCATCATTTGTAGAAGTGCACAACTCATCCTCATCAATGTAGTCTCCATTTCCTCCTAAAATATCTGAAAAATGAAAACATTTGTTGTTGTAGAGTGAGAAGGAGTGGCTATAAGTTGTGAATGCTCATCAAACTTCACATCTCTACTAACAAAGACCTTGTTTGTTGTCAAATCATATAACCTATAAGCCTTTGATTCTTCACTATAACCCATAAACAAACACTTATGACTCTTTGGTTCTAAATTTTCCCTTTGTGCATCAAGAATGTGTGCCCAAGCAATACACCCAAATACTTTAAAATATCCAATGTGAGGTTTCTTACCACTCCATGCTTCTTCTGGGGTGATATTTGTGAGGGCTTTGGTGGGGATTCTATTTATAATATGTGCAGCACAAGAAACAGCCAAACCCCAAAATTTATTATGCAAACTTTTAAAATGCAACATACAACGAGCCATTTCTAAAAGAGTTTTATTCATTCGTTCAGCCACCCCATTTTGTTGAGGAGTATAAGGAACTGTTCTTTGCACCTTAATACCATAATTTTCACAAAATGACTCAAAAGCATAATTGCAATATTCACCCCCATTATCTGTCCTTAAACATTTAATTGTTTTGCCACTTTGATTTTCAACTAATGCCTTAAACTTTTGAAATACTTCAAACACTTCTTTTTTTCTTTCAAGAAAATAAACCCATACTCTCCTGCTATAATCATCAATAAAAGTGAGAAGGTACCTAGCACCTGAAAGTGAAGGATATCCTGGTTCACATAAATCACTATGAATAAGTTGCAATGGATGATTAGCTCTCCATGCTTTACCTGAATCAAAAGGATCTCGATGATATTTCCCTAACACACAACCTTCACACACACCTTCACAAGTTGAAATTTTTGTTAATCCTCTAATCATATCCATTCCAACCATATCTTGTAATTTTCTATAATTTAAATGTCCAAGTCTAGCATGCCAAAGTTGTGACATATAATCAGTCTAAGCAATAAAAGCATGAGAGAGTGTATATTTATCATCAAGAAACCCCACAAATTTAAATAGATTCTCTTCATGATCAACTCTACCAATAGCAATTATATTGCTTGGGTCTTTTCTATCTCTAACAATAACTTGATCAGCATTGACAATAAACTCATATCCAGCTTGAACTATTTTGTATATTGAAATAAGATTCACCCCCAACCTTTTAACCAATAAAACATTTTTCAAAGACCCATGTGTTACATTAACAGTTCCTATTCCTAAAACTGGAAGTTTCATTTTATTGCCAATAGAAATGTCTTGATCTGAATTCTTCCCTTCATAAAAATCAATAAACAAAGATCTATCTCCAGTCATGTGAGATGATGCCCCCGCATCTAAAATCCATTCTTTATTAGAATCTGAAGTAAAGTATCCCCCTTTAACACTAGATTTACTTTTGGGTGTAGCAATTACCTCCTCGTTTGATTTCTCTTGCCTTTTTAAAGAGATAGCTACGAAACTATGATTATCCTTCTTTCCATCCTTAAACCTTTCTTGCTTGGGCTTATATTGCTGCCTTTCATTGTCCCTCTTCTTCAAAAAAAACTTCTCCATGTGATTCTCACCTCCACAATACCTGCAAATAAAAGGCTTTCTTCCAGCTTGCTTTTCTGCACCATCATTTCTAGAAAAATGATTAGAACCTTCATGATTTCGAAATTTATTATTTCCTTTCCAATTGTTTTTTTTATCATTTCTAAAAAATTTACTTTTGGCTGTATATGCATGATTCTTCTTAATATGCCCTTCTTTAATAAGTTGAACTTCTTCATCTAAAACAGATTTGCAAAATTGATCAAAAGTTTGTTGGGGGGTATTGGGATTTAGTTGAAGAACCCTTTTCCTTGATTCCTTAAAAACTTTATATGGCTAGGGAAGCTTACTTTCAACCATTGCAATCAACTGAAAATCCTTTTTTGCATATTCAACACCAATTTTTTTTAGCTGAGTATTTAAAAAAGTAACTTCATTGAAGTAATCAGACATTTTTTCAAAATAAGATGGATCTAAATTCATCATTTTTTCTTCTATACTAAACGTGCTAGCCATGTCTGCATCTTTATAATCTTTTTCTAAAGTCTCCCACAGCTCTATTGGGTTATCAATATCAACAAATCTTCTATTTAGATTGGGGCTCAAAGCTTTACCAATAATACCTCTAGCTTGCTCCAACTTACATTTCCACAACTCTTTTTCTTTATCAGTTTGTTGAGGTTCCCCAATTTCTTTATTTACTATCCTCCATAAAGCCTTCTCTCTTAGATCATTCTTGACTGCAATCTTCCAATCTACAAAACCACTTCCATCAAAGATAGGCAAAACTTCATTTGAAGAACCCATGTTAGCAAAAAGATCAAGTTCAAACAAATCTAGCAATACTCCAGCAGCATAACAGCCTTGAAACCAAATATCACTCCAAAAAAAACAGCCCTGCAAACAAACCATTTTCAGCAAACTTTTTGCCTGCAGCAAAACCCTCTAGCAATATTTCTAGCTGAACTTGACTAAACCTTGCTCTGATACCATGATAAAAATAAGAGATCTAAGATTTACTAAGATCTGGAATAAGCACAAATACTTGGCAATGGAAAAAACAAAAATAAACACTTAAAAGAGAAGCAACTTTTATTCATCAAACTAATTGTAACAAGGCTATGCAATGGCCTCTATATATAGAGAGCCCATGAGATGAGAAGATGATTCTAGAGGATAAGGTGATAAGGTTGTATGACTTAGTATCAAGGAGGACATTCATATCTTTTTAGGATAATGTTGTATGACCTAGTTTCATGGAGGACATTCCTATCTTGTTACCAATTTAATAGGAAATGTGTGGCATACTTGTTGTTTGGTTATAACAGCATGACTGTTGACTATTTCTAACACAAGCAGCGGTGGCCATTCTCGTTGACCAAGTCAACTCACCTGTTTTCGGTGGCCGGCAGCAGCTCTGGGCCACCGGTTTCTTTCCACGAGATGGCTGGAAATGCAGCACGAGAATGATTCAGGCAAAGACTGTTGAGAATGGAGATGTTTTTCAGTGGTGCAGGGTTCGAACCTTCGACGAACCCAACCCCAATTTCCAGTTTGAGGTTGTTGTTCATGAGTTTTTGGAGGGAGATGACGTGCTTCTGCGAATTGGTGTGGCCAACGACCGTCCCCTCACTGTGCGCATGTTTTTGACGGAGTCCGTGGAGGTCGTCTGCTCTCAGGAGGGACTCGAGACCGGGACCTCCTTGGGGTAGGGTTACCTGCTGCCCGGCACCGCGAAAGAGTACGTCAGGTCTGCCCTAGGCCGAAACGAGGCTGCCCTAACTGATAATAATGTCGTGGAAGGTCTTCTCGGGCACTTGATCAGGCACCTTGCTTTTCTGGGGAGTATTTGTGTGATTTGTGGTCACGAAAGGCTTTCGGATGTTCCGCGGAGTAGTACCTGCAGTGATTTTTGCAAGGCTACAAAGCAACGTTACGAGGATGCAATTGCGAGGGTTTTGCCTGAGATGAAGATTTCAGAGACGGAAAGGGCAAGTAGGAGAGAGTGTTATGTGAGAAACTTGTACAAAAATATGACCGAGGGACGCTCAAGACTTGGGAATCTGCTGTGTATGGTCGTTGTGGATGAGCCGAAAAGGGGGAAGCGTAGAGACGATGGCTTGCTTTGTTACGAAGAGGCAGTTGACAGAGCGACGAAAATGAAGCCGAGGAGCATAGCATTGGCTCTGCAAATCCCAGTATCTGATTTATGGATCGACGATGCTAAGAGCTTTTAAAACCCTAAAGCATGTAAGTAACAAATTTCTAAGTTAAATCCGGCAGATTTTAACCAGTTAAGAACGCCCGGTTAGTCCGCCATTTTCAAATTATCGGTTAAAATCTCATCTCCAGCCGAATCTCCCTTTAACATTTGTAATCGGTTTTGTGGAAAATTATGAACATTGTTGTAATGGGCAAAAACCCCTCTGCTGTTAGAATGTCAAAACATATCTTTCTCGTTTCATCTGCAATTAGGAGGAAACTTATTCTCGGCGTCTTTGGTCGTACATGAAATGCCGGATGATTTATTTGTCGTCCGTTTTACATTCATACAGAGCAAATTTTGGCGACGGAACTATTCCCGACAATAAACGGCCATCGTATTTTCCTTTCAATTGCTTTTAGCTGCCACCTGGAAGCTAATCTTCAAATACGGACACTACATAGTAAACACTAAGGGCCCGTTTGGTGAGCGGAATAGGAATACGTATTCCAAAAATTGTGAATTCCTTGTTTAAATGCATTGAAATGGGATTGGAATATGAAGCAAAAATGGAATACGTATTCTATTTTTGGCCTAAAAATGGGGTTTTGCAATTCCACCAAAATAGGTGGTATTGGAATACGTATTCCTATTCCATTTTTATTTATTTTAGAAAACATAAATTTTCAGGTCCGCAAATTCCTATCAAATATTCGCTGAACCAAACGGAGAACAAGAATACGTTCTATTCCAGAATACGTATTCCGAAATATGTATTCTAGAATGCGTATTCCTATTCCGCTCACCAAACGGGCCCTAATATTTATAGACCATTTAGTTGGCTAATAAAAATATTAGATATGCCAATGTCTATGCTGGTATCAAATTGACAATTTACTGATTTTAAAAATTAAATTTAAATTTATTTTAAATTGTGTCTTAAATTTAAATTTATTTTAAAATTGCAGTTTTGATGCCGACATAGACATCGCCATTTGATATTTATTAATTATAAATGTATGAATCTATTAAGAAGAATATTTGATTTTTTTTTATTAAAAAAGAAATTCAGAAGAACATTTTTTTCCATGGAAGATATATTTTATATATGTCTTTATGAGCTGAACACTTAAATGTAATAAGTGCTTACAGTTTCATTCGTTCTAATGAGAAACATGTTTTTATAGAGTATTATTAATGAAATATGAGTCAATAAATTTAGATCTATTAAATTTCCAAAATCAATTAGTATTGTTAGTTTGTTTTCTAGATTCGATTGTGTGTGAACAATTTTTTTGTTTTGTTCACACACAATCGAATCCAGAAAACAAACTGACAATAAATTTAGTTCAAAAATTATACAATTGAATCCTTGTAGCGACATCATAAAGATTAATATTTAAAGATATCATCTTTTCACAATTCATAGAGATATTGTACAATGTAATTCGATTCAATTATGTCTAAACAATCTATAATAGAATGATACAAAAACATATATACTACACACTAGCACTTACATTTATAATAGATTTATTGGGCTTAGATATATTCATGTATATTACCTTAAAACGTATTATTCTATTGAAAAACAATTTTGAATTTTCTTTATTCCAAAAAAAATTAAGAGCGTTGTTTTCTAATTCATGATTTTATTTTGAATTAAAAATTTGGTTCTTTCGGAGCATTAAATCTAGATGCAGTGAATGTTTAATGTTTCATTCATTCTCATGAGTTCTTATTGCAGTTCCTTTTTAAGTAGATTGTGTTTTTTTATCAACATTTTGGATCACAACCTTTGATGATAAAAGAACCAATATTCATAAGATATCAATCAATTGACTTGATTCAAAAACTACACAATCTAATTTTAATAATAACATTACAAATAGTTAATATGTAAAGATATCTTTATTCACAAATATTTAATAATAACATCACAAATATTTAATATGTAAAGATATCATTTAATATTTTATGATTAAGAGCTTGGTTTTGAATGTTGCATAGTTTGTATAAGGTCCCATGTCTGGTCCCTATGGTAATAGCATTTTTTAGATTTGAGTTTTTAGGCTAGTATAAAACTTTGTCTTTGTTGAATGTAACTTGAAATCCTTCACCAGTTAATCCAGAGATTGAAATTAGATTTCTTTTTATGCTAGGTACAAATAGAACATCTTTCAATTTTTATGTAACTCCAGACCTTGGTTGAATAGAACGTGTCCCAATATCTTTGACTGGATGAGTGGAGTTGTCTCCAATAGTAACTCCTTTAGATTTGTAATTTTTGAGTGTTTCAAAAATTTCCCTGAATCCTATTATATGTCGGGAAGCACCACTATCTATTATCCACACACTTTTATTAGAATTTATTTCACTTGGTAAAGCAGTGTAGAATAATAGATTTTCATCTTTCTTACATTCGGATAATGAGGCTAAGATTCTTTCCTTTTCAAGATATTTACTAAAGATATGTCTGAATTTATTACACTTATAACATTTAACTTTGGAGGAATCAGTTCTATTGAATTTATTATTCTTTTTCTTATAGTCATGTTTCTTTCCATTAAATTTTCTCTTTTTTCCTTGATGATTAGGAGCTAAGAAAAGGGCTTGATTTTCTCTTCTAGATTTAATACAATACCTCTAGAGATTAATCTTGACTCTTCTAATGTACAATCACTCTTTAGTTGATCAAATGATGGGATTGAGGGTCTACTGACAACTTGAATGAATGCTTCCCGTGATAGTGGTAATCCTCTAAGTGCTAATATAGAGAATTCTTGATCTTCTACTTTGTTCCCAATGGAACTTAGTTGATTTTTAATTTTAGAGATCCTTCCAAAATATGATGAGGAGGAGAAAATGTTAATTTTAGAGATCATATATATATATATATATATTACTAACTAAAGGCAGATGTTTGAATACACTTAACTACTAACCTTCTTAACACTTTCATTGTAAAGTGAGATCTTCATCAAAATTCTTTCAATTCAAACATTCAATCACTACATGACACCTTGATGTGGAGATGCAATGAGATCATGAAGATGAGTAGAGTTATATGTAAGATTTCCATGTTATATGTAGATATGATCTTTGTCTCTTCATATTTTGCACATATGTATATTTACAAGAACATTTACATGCTAGGGTTTCACTCATAAAGTATATTCTTAGAATTTCCTATCTCTTTACATTCTAGATCTACTATACAGGGTTCATGAACACTAAATGTACACACACAACATTATTTTTAATGGCTATTCATGGAGGTAGAAATCACTGAAACATGGGGTTGACTAAGTCAAACCCCTTCATAACTACACACACACACACCAATACTATATTAAACTTTCTTTTTGCAACCACAAATTTGGAAACTACTTGCCAAGACATTTTAAAAGAAGTTTGGTCAAATTTTCTATTGTGTCTTGGGAACATGTCCATCTTGTCACAAATTGCCATGACCCTTTACCACCAAGTGAAATTGTTCCTAAAGGTACGACTTGAAAAGAACTTTTTTTTGAACTTTCTATCATGATCACAAATATACAACTAGAAGTTTAGTCAGTTTTAAATCCATAATTGTTGAAGCAAAATGAAACATTCCCTTGCACATTTTGAGGTAAGTACTTTATCACTTATTTCATCTTTTAGTGTAGACCTATTTTTGTACCTTAATTGGGTTGATTGCATATACTTAGCACCTAGACCTATATTACACTTCTCACTAGTTCAATTTCACATTTACATTGGATATCTTTACTTAATTTACATTGCATGAAATATTTCTTTCTTACATATTTTATTAATATAACTTGGGTTTAGTATTGGCATCCCTTTGTACCTTTATCTACAATTTTCTATTCTAACTTCGGTCATAAATTGAGAGTTATGTTTGGAAGTCCCTCATTCTCTTGTATTGAATGACTTAGGGAGAAAGTGTTAAACTTGTATGATTTATAGTCTTCATTTTTACACTCATTGATGCCATTTCCACCTTGAACAATTACCATAGTAAAATTTTATTTTCTTTACCAGTGTCTTCACAATCTTGAGAGGCATATGTCTATTATTTTCTAAATGAATTTTCATCTACTTGACCAAATTAAAATAAAGTTTATAATATTGTTGCACACTTGATTCTATACACTTACAAGATTTAAAAATAAAAATAAAAATTGATGCAAGTTATATGCAATGTATGAACAAGCACCTAATTTTCAAGATGTCACTGTTGGACTAACTGCTAGCCTTCCCCTTTGGGATTCGTGACATGGCTTAACCACCTCTTATGTTCTATAAGTCTAATGGTTGTATCAAGCATTACTAGGTCGATCTTTTGGTGCAACGACAACTCTAGCTTGTAACAAGTGGTATCAGAGCATGGTCACAGGTTTAAATCTCCTTGGGTATCGTTGAGGGGGGAATTGTTGGACTAACCGCTAGCCTTCCTCTTTGGGATTTGTGACATGGCTTAACCACCTCCTATGTTTTATAGGTCTAGTAGTTGTATTGGGCATGAACAGGTCGATCTTTGGTGAAATGACAACTCTAGCTTGTAATAGTCACCACTTCAAAATCTTGTAAAAAAATAATCAACAGATTTTTTATTTTTTTTAGATAAATAACTTGTATCTCTCACTCTTACCTATCGTTCTATGAAAGTATTTCTCAAAAGACCAAATCTAACTATATCTTTTTTGATGTGCATAAAACATACTAAGTTATGATTTTCTCAAAAACCAAGAGAATTTGTTTTGTCTATTGTAGGTTTGACCCTCTTACCATATTAAATTAAAATTTTTGTAGTTTTCAAAATAGATTTATAGTGCACTACAATTCTTATTATTTGCAAAACTCCTAGTTTTTAGTGCATGACTTCATATTTCTCTTTGGTATTTAACTATAAACCTAATTTCAAAAAAATAATGGCCACTTACACCCTTCTTTTTTCCTAGCATCTTGATGCAATTACCCAGATGTTTTCCTATATAAACTCCCATCCCCTCCCCAAACATCTCCCTCAAGCTCCTATTTAGGAAATATATTTCCCATGCGTTTCCAATTATAAACCCCTCCATATGAATGACCATGGTAATGTATTTTCCCTTAAGTGAAGAACCTTTGGAGTTACCAAATATTGATTTTGTGGTGTTCATTTGTGACCCTCACTTCTTAAGCATCAAGATTTCTTCCATTAATGTTTTTAATGGTTCCATGATCTACAATCACGTGCATCTCAAACATGGATAATTTGAAGGGTCATTTTCTTTCCATTCAAACCTTTGATAAGTTGTCTATGTGCAATGAGATATACAAGAGTGAATAAGCCATGAATCATTGATCTAAATTATAGATTCCAATTACAATACATAGTGCAAAATCTATGGATTGAAAAGCCATATTAAGTAAAAAAATCAATAAAGAAGCATGAAAGCCAATAAGTAGTATCATCCCAATCAAAATCAATTTATGCAATTTTCATGAGATGCCAAGGGTCATTGAAGTAAAGGGAATTAAAAAAGAATAGCCTCAATAATATTTATTAAAAAATAAAACAAATCATAAATCATAATTCTCAACATACTATAAAGGAATTTTAGAAGTTCAAATAACACAATTTGTTCTGGACACAAAAAAATACTCTATAGGAAGTTCAAAAGTTCTAGACTAGTTTTGCTAGCTCTTTCACCTTTGTTCCATTTCTAACTTTGGGTTTTAAACTAGTTGTTAGATCCAAAACGTCTTAATAGAAGGTTCATAATTTCCCATTGAGTTATGACTATGTACTTTAAGATCAATGTTCCATTCAAGTTGATATAGTCTCACACCTCTAGTTCTAGAATTATTATTGAAATCTATAATGCACTTTTGAACTCAAACTTGTCATAAAAGAGTGTCAGGTTGTAAAATTCTTGAATCGTTCATTGGCCATTGTTTCATTATTGATGTTGGACTTTGTCACGAGTTCTGGAACTAGTGTTCGAAGAATGATTTTATATTCAAACTTTCTTTGGAGCTAGCAGATTTTAAAATTCCTAAAAGATTTATTATCATTGTTCCATTCATAATGTGTGACTTCACCTTGAGTTCTATAATTAGTAACATAATTTGAAGTGTGATTTTGAACTCAAACTTGTTTCAAGAACATTGTTGGTTTTTGAAACATGTGTGTTATTTTCTAATCAGACATGCAATAAATGAGTATGTCTAAACCCTTTACTTGATCTTGCCATATAATGTAGATGCAAATGATTGTATCCAATGTATTGATCATCCTATTTTATGGCATCCTTAAAATGTAAGATACATTATTTTGCATTATAGAAACATAAAACCAAGTAATGAAAATTTGTCCATGGTCAAGCTAAGACTAAAGTGTAAAATAGAGCTAGTCAACTAGGTGCTTAAATTTTATTTTTCTATTAAATAGATCAGCATTATGAATTTTAGGATGACCTCACAGTTAAACTTGTGAACTTTTTATAATAGAAAAGGACTAAAGATATGATTTAGATTAATTAGATAAACCAATTGAACTAGACTTATATACATCTCAACATTAAAAAAATATATATATTATTTAACTAAGAACAAGTAAAACTAAAAATGCAAATTCAACTGTTAGTTTATAAAACATTATCTTAAACTAAACACACTTTAAGCCTTTGATTTTGATGGTGATTTGTATTAACCATATGAAAAGGTTCTACACGCTAGGATTTTCCACAGTATGATATATATCTCCATCAAGCATCACTCGAAACTGAAAACAAGAACAACAACAAATCAAACATCTGGAAAGAATTTGTGCCTTCCAATGAGGAAAAAGAGAATGCCACCAATTATTAGTTCCTGCTGAGGCAGAGAACTATTGCCTAGGGGTTGCATTAAACAATGATTAAACTTAGCTTCAATAGCTAATAATGATTAAGTTTTAAAAACATTTGCTCTCTCGTTCATAGTCTAGTTGGTGAAGTTGCATGAATTTTAAGTACCATATTTATTATATTAATCAAATGGCTTTTTCCTATTGAGTGATTGGATATCTCTATGGTCGCAGGTGGTCTGAGGCTAAATTTGAGTTTAACGATGTAGGAGAAGGCGCGACGATAGAGGATAGCTATCTAACAAAATAGTAAGCACAAATTATGAGGTACAATGCAGGGTTATTGTAAGGGAAAACCACATTATGGGGTTTTGGGTTTTTCAAGCTATAGACAGTCTGTAACACCGCCATTTTGTCTAGCCATCCCTTTCGCTTTTGCCCTAAAAACTTGCTAAGTTAATGATGATTCATTTTACTTCAGTATGGAGTTGTTGACAGTTGTGAAAGACCCTACATGCAGAACTCGTGTCTAGAGAACATATGGACAAGTGTTGTGCTTGGAGATTTAATCTGCTTTCTATTTCCTCTGAATACAATTGATGCTATTAATTATACTTCTATTCAATGGTTAGTAAGAGAGTTATATACTGTCTTCCACTACAGTCAGTTTGTAGTGCCTACCCTCGTTGACATCTTTTCTGGACATTGTTGTTATTTTTTTTGAAAAAAAAGGGGGTAAAAAATTTATTGAAGAAGAGAGCAAAGAAGTACAAAACAGAACAGGGCATAAACCCTAGGAAACACTAGAAACCACAGAAAAACCGTAGAAGAAAAATCAACTCTCCCTGATACCACTTACATCCTCTGTCAACGTTCTCTCCATGTCTTGATGTAACTCACCTGGCAGCTGCTCCCACTCATCAATCCGCCAACCATCTACATTTCCAGATGCCCACTTTGCCAAACTATCAGCTGGCCTATTCCACTCCCTTGGAATATGGGTATAAAACACTAAATCCATCATAGAACTAACCTGTAAAATCTGTTGCACTATCAAAGACAACTCCCAGCTAACATCTGAACACTTCCTCTTGAGTAGAAGATTCATAAGAACCTGAGAGTCAGATTCACAAATCACCTTGCGCCACCCCAGAGCATATGCCCTCTGCAAAGCATAAAGAATAGCCAACCCTTCCATTCTATTAACAGTTTGCATCCCTTTATTGACTGAGAATATAAAAACCACCCTTCCAGAAGAGTCCCTACCAATCCCACCTATACCAGCAGGCCTTGGATTTCCCCTAGATGAACCATCAGTATTAACTTTTAAAATGCCAATCGAAGGGGTCATCCACTTCCCTATCCTTTGGACCTTATGTTTCACCCTTCTACCTCTCCTTACACAGGCAGAGTCTGGAGATATTCCTTGAATTCCAAACCTGTCAACCATTATAGCATCGTCCCTCTCAAGAGGCATCACTACCTCACTTTTAGCTAAGACTGTGTCCTAAATCATTCCCAAAATTCTAATCCAAACTTGCTGAATCCCCAAAGCTTCTCCTCAAAATATTCTCTGATTTCGTTCCAGCTAGACTTGCCATAGCAAAAAGGTAGGTCCAGTATGCCAAACATCCTGCAAGAAGGGAGCCAGGGATGGGGGCCTCCCTAGTCTCAACCAAAAATCCATCAGAGAGGAGGCATGAATGCACGGGCATTTCCAAACATCCCACCAGAAATGCCATAACTGTAGAGTGAAAGAGCAATGGAAGAATAAATGCACAAAGTCTTCTTCCTCACTACCAAAAAGGATACATCTCGACGGGCCAGAAAAAACCCTCTTTCGAATATTGTCCCAAGTCAGGAACCTATTCCAAACCAAGGTCCAGATAAAGCAGTTACATTTTGGCCAAGAAAATTGACTCCAAACTTTCTTCCACAATTGAACCTCCCCTCCCACCAGCTATTGGGAGAGAAACTCCTAATAACCAAAGGAAACAGTATAAATGCCCTTTGGATTAGGGGACTAGGCTAGCACATCCTCACCCCTAAGGGCATTACAGTCCCACCCCGAAAGAATGAACTGGAGCTCAGCCTGCTCCGCTTTCGAACCAAAAAATAGGCCACTCCTCTGGATTCTTCCACCTTGCCTCCACCAGCTGACCCTGAGGGGAAAAAGATTTAAAGTCACACACTCTTGACCATCCAGCATCACAGAAACTCTGAGCCAACTTGCACAAATGAGGATATTGAACAACCAGGGGAGGATACCCATCCCAAGCATCATGCTAGAACTAAGCCTCTGAGCCACTTTTGCAGATCCAATGTAAGCCACCCTTAATGAGCGCCGCTCCTTTTTTGAGAGTACTCCAAATCACAGAGCCTTTACCACACAAACCATATCGAGGAATATCATTATGGGGGATCCCTGGAAGGTACTTCAGAGACAAAATTCTAGCCCAAACCTGTTCCTTTTCCACACACCAACGCCAATACAATTTAGCAGCCAGAGCAGTACCAGTAAGCATTGATTTGCATAAACCAAGACAACCAAACCGTTTTGGGCTATAGACAACCTCCCATTTGACAAGACTCTACTTGGTTGAAGATAGATTACCAGCCCATAAAAATTGTCTTGCTAAGGAGTCCAATTCCCTAACAAAGCTCAACGGCGCCACCTGAACCATACTCCTATAGAGAGGAAGAGCTTGAACCACAGATTGAATCAGTTGGACCCGACCAACAAAGGATAGCCAGCGGTGGGTCCAATCAGTAACTTTGGCCCGGAACTTGTCAAGAATAACCTGCCATGAATCCTTACAATGCCTACCACTAGAGATAGGAATGTCGAGGTAGAACATTGGAAGACTTCCAATTTGGAATCTAAGAATATGGGCAATTCTCCTGTAAATAGAAAGTGGAGTATTAAAGAAATAAATGGAAGATTTGTTCTCATTAATCATCTGACCTGAAGCAGCAAGATAAACATCCAACACTTTGCGTATATTTGAAGCCTCCCGAATGGTAGCCATACCCATCAAGGCTGTATCATCCACAAACTGTAGGTGAGATTGCACAAGGAGGCCTCCTCCCCATTGCCAGCCCTGAATAAAGCCCCCTTCAACATTATTTTTTATCAACCGGCCCAGACCTTCTGCCAAAAGAAGAAACAAATAAGGAGATAGGGGATCGCCCTGCCGTAATCCTCAAGAAGCACCAAAGAGATTAGAGTGTTCCCCATTAATCAAGACTAAGAAAGAAGTCGAGTTCACACAACTCATAACCCACCGAATCCATTCCTCCTCAAAACCAAAGGCACCGAGAACCCTTTGGAGAAATGACCAACGGACTCTGTCATATGCCTTAGCCATGTCCAACTTAATGAACATAGCCTTGTCTTTAGACTTGGCCATAGAATGAATAGTCTCAGTCGCCACAACCACCCCATCTAGGATCTGGCGCCCCATCACAAAGCCACTCCGTTCTTCAAAAATTAATATTGGAAGCCACTTTTTTAACCTGTTAGCTATCAGCTTAGATATAATTTTATAAATAACATTGCAAAGAGAGATAGGGCACGATTGACTAATCCGATCAGCCCCTTCCCCCTTGGGGATGAGAGCAAGAAAAGTAGAATTCAGAGCCTGGAGCATTTACTTGTTCCTCTGGGATTCCTGAACAATTGCCAGTAAATCTAACTTGATAATATCTCAAAATTCCTGGAAGAACTCAATCGAAAAGCCGCCTAGACCTGGAGCTTTTCCTTTTTTCATCTAGAAAATAGTCCCCTCTAATTCATCCAAAGAGATGGCACTCATAAGATGCTCTTTCATTTCCAAAGAGACTAAAGAAGGAATACAAGAAAGGACCTGGGCCTCTTCAATCGAGTCCCCCTATGAAACCTCCCTAAATAAAGACTCAAAATACTGTACAGCTTTGCTGAAAATCTCCTGAGAAGAAGAGAGCGTCTCTCCCCTAACATTCACCAAGGTCGATATGGAGTTACCATGCTTTTTGGCCTGAACTAAATTGAAGAAGAAAGCAGTATTCTTATCACCTTCTTGAAGCCATTCAATACGAGCTTTTTGTTTCCAATAGATTTCCTCTCTCAGTTCCCACTCCTCCATAGTTTTCAAAGTCCTAGCTTCCTCCCGCAACAAATAATCTGACACCCCCTCTTCCCTTAACAACCTGGTAATATCATTCAACTCAGCCTGGGCCGCATATTTCTCTTGAAAAATATTACCAAAGCAATACCTGTTCCATCTTTTAAGCTGATATTTAACATATTGTAGGAGTTTAGCAAAGATATACATTGCTATACCAAAGGCAGGTCTACCATCCTTCCACCACTCAGCTACATAGCCATATAGATCTGGGTCCCTTAACCACATAAGCTGGAATTTAAAAGGTGGCTTCTAAGGCAACTGATTAGAGGAGATAACTAACTTAATGGGCCAGTGATCTGACCCTCTCCAATCTAATATCTCAGACCTGGATGACCATAATCCAACCACCCAAAAACAGGATACCATGAAACGATCTAGTCGTTCCACAATGCAATTATCTCCTATTCTTCTATTATTCCAAGTGAACTGGCCATTACTAAGCTTGATATCTATGAGATTGAGTGCTGAAATGTCATCCCGAAGAAGCACAGAGGAGGGCTCAAATCTTGCAATACCCCCCCATTTTTTAGAGAGATCTAGAATAGCATTAAAGTCTCCAGCAATAATCCATGGCAAATAAGGAAATAACCCATGAACATAATGAATATTATTCCATGTAAGGATCTTACCTTGGAGCTCAATAGGGGCATAGACATTGGAGAGAAGAACAGACTCTCCTGACTCGTAGCATAGAGAGACCAGGGAAACAGATGATCTAAAGGATATCCACCACATAGGCTGGATCTTTTGTGGGTTCCAAAGGCAAGCTACCCCCCCTGAAGATCCCAGAGCTCCAATGCACTGACATTGACCATTCTTCCACAATTTAGGAGCTATACTCATCATACTCTCAACAACAACTTTGGTCTCCTGAAGAAAAAGAACATCAGGAGAATGAATTCTAACCAATTCTCGAACAACTTTTTGTCTAGGGCCACTGTTCAAGCCCCTTGCATTCCATGAAATAATGATCATTTCTGGGGAGTCGGGAAATGAGAATCCAAGGTCTTGATAGCTCCTAACTCCACCAGATTCTCCCCAATCATCTTAATCTTCTCCATGTCCTTCTTACGCCCACTTTTACCACTTTTCTCAAAAACCCGCTTCTTGCCATCCTTCTGAAGAATACCCAAGTGAGGAGAAGACTTGCCACACTTATCCATATCCGAAACTACACTCCTTGCAGGAAGGGTCGCGCCCCCTACTTCCTGACCCCGATCAACATTTAACCCCAGAGACACCTGAGCCCCTACCTGCCCATCAGTGACCATAGGCATAGCAAGTTCAACCTGTGGAGTAGGAGGAGGGTCGGAAGAGACAATCTCCTAATCAGGCTCCACAACCAATTGAACCAAGCTACTAGATCTCGAAATAACTTCTTGCTGCCCTAGTTCATCTAGGACTTCAAATCTATTAAAGGTATCCTCCTCCTGTCTCTCCATCAAAGTCCTCTTTTGACCTCTATTACGATTGTGAGCCTTGACCTGTACAAAGCCCTTAGCATCCTTTTCCTCTCCTGAATTTGGCTTCTTCCCTTTATTAGCCCCAAGATTGTAACAAGGAGGGAGTGGAGGTCGCTGATCAACCAGCTTAGCCTTTAGGCACCTACACAGCAGGTGGCCATATTCATGACAAAGTCGACACCGGAAGGGAAGGGTCTCATAATCGAGTTGCTACACCCAAGAATGTGGTCCTACGCACAATTCAACCTCATCTGGTAGTGGTCTACTCAAATTAAGCTCCACATAGATTCGAGCAAAAGTCATAACCCTCTTCCTAAGGGTTTGGGTTGAGGACCCAACCGGTTTCCCCAACATCGAAGCGAGCATATGGAAAACATCCTCCCAACAACACTCTATTGGAAATCTGGGTAGCCGAACCCACACTGGGACCCGATTTGAAAGCTCCTCAGAGGGGTTAAATCCTGCATGCCATGGCTTAACAAATATCCCAACCTGGTTGTAAAAATAGGGCCCACCCTCAAATACCCTATTACGATCTGCCATGCAGGCGAATGTAACCATGAAAAAGTTGTTTGCAAACAACGTGACATCCATTTCACCCTCTAGCTCCCAGATTCTTTGAACCTAGTTTTCTAGAAATTGAAGGGATACTCTTAAACCTAGAAATTTACAGTACAACGAATGCTTTGAATAGTATTCCACATCCTCAGAAATCATCTCGTAAGGGATTACCAATTTAGGTCTTTCTTTGCATTGCTCCAGGCACCCGTTTATCTTTGTGATCCGAGAACTGCTAGACGGATTTGAAGCTGTAACTCCTGAACTCTAAGAAAAAAGGGCATTATCAAACACCCTCACCCCTTGATTTGGCAGATGCATGTCCTCTGCATCATGCAAAATAATGTCAAGTGAGACCCATGACCGCTCACCCCTCGTCATTCTTCCGCCAGCCTAGAGTAATCACCGTAGGGGACCACGAACCAGGTGCCGCACGAGCCACCGTCCCCACTACTCGCAGACCAACCCAAGAGCAGAGAACAGCCTGCAAAAATGGCGTTACAAACCAGACGCCAACCCTCACACCGACTGAATCACCTTCCCCTGCAGGTGCACGCACAGAAAGCTTAGAACGGAGCAAGGGCACGGCTGCCCTAGCTCGTCGACCTCGCACAGAAACCCATCGTAGCGCACAACCCATGAAACCCTTTAGTTGTCCCTTAACCCATATTGTTGTTGCTATTATCAGACTATGATAGACTAGTTTTATGTTGATAGATTAGTGGTATTGTTTTGAGACTATCAGACATTATGTTATGGATTCAGTTAGTATATGATGAGATCATTTAGACTTTACATTTCATGTATGCATGATGATCACTACATTGCTTTCAGTTATTGTTGATGATTAGTTAGATGGTTTATTATCTCATGTGCTTTATTATGGATACTTACCCCATACTTGCATGTGTATGGTGTGCGTGTTTGTTCATATTGTATGGCGTTTCTAATATGGTTAAGGAAGGGAGTCGTAGTCACCTACTTAGTCGGGATCTACATGATGCACCACTTCCTGCTATTGCTTATTTAGCTTAGCATTATATATATTGTATGTACATGCATGGTTTTTCTACAGGTTGCGGGTACCGAGTATCGACTTCCCTAAATTGCCAGGATGAGCGTACCCTATTATACTATCTCAATAATAAGAGAAGGGAGATAAATTCTCAAGTCCAAATCCTAAACCCTTAAACCATTTGTCCTAGTGAGGTAGGACAAGTATCTGGATATTTTACCCACTGAATGTGTCGGATGACATATGTCATGATTTTTAACCCTTTAGACTGATTTTGTGTGAATTGATCTATGATGGGTTTTTATATTTTATCTTCGAGGTCTATAGTGAATTTTCTATTAATTAAGTCTTAATAAATGGATTTAATTAATAAATTAATTATTTGAGAAGATTAATATAAAATATCATGGTCTTTGATATTTTGATTATAAATAATTAAATGTGAATTAATTGAGGAAAAAGGATTTAAAAAAATAAAATTAGAAATTAAAATTAATAATAATTATAAATAATAATAAAAGTAATAAATAAATAATAATAATAAAAGTTATAAAAATTAAAATGAAAGTTATAAAAATTTAAATAGAAATTATATAAAAAGTAAAATTGGAGTTATAAGCTTGCCTAGGAGTTAACGCACCTTTCTATTTCTCTTATGTCAACAACACGGAGGTTAGTGCATCAATTAAGCACATGGTGTCTACAACCTTATGATTCATCTAGAAGGTTGGAAAAGACACATGCTTAGTTGGTGACACCTTCTAGCTGTTTCTAGAAGCATTCTAGGTGTTTCTTGGGAACTCTTTATATTTAGGCATTCCTAGAAGCTTAGAGATAGCATTTGGAGAGCATTTCGAGCATTGGAGGACTCGAGAATTCTGAAGAAGGGAGGAGCTTGCTCTACGGATTTTCTGAGGAAGAGCAAATTAGCATCAGAGCCCGGGTAGATTCTTGTGATTTTACTTATGCTATTTCTACATCTTGCATTCCCTGTCTTCTTTGTGTCTTCCATATGTCTTCTGAGGATTTTCCTATCTTAATTGTATGCATTTTCAATATGAGTAAAAATTTATTTGAGAATCTTTTATGCATAAATCAGAAAAGAACACAGGGCTAGGTTTAAATTCATAGCCAAATCCATTAGATTAATATTTAGATAAATTTTGAGATTTAAGTTTATAGGAAAATTTTGAAAATTAGAATTTTTAAATAAACTGTTTATATTTTCGAATTTGCACACACACACACACACACACACACACACACACACACACACACACACACACAAATATATATATATATACCTATGTATATATACATATATATTTATTTAATTGGAAAAATTGAATATGGAATCGCAACCGATAATGTTTATTAAAGATCTAAATTTCATTCACATCTGTGAAATACGATTTTGAATATGTGACAAAATAATAATAATAATTTACATATTGGGTGGGGTGGAATTGCACCCCCCGTACCCATGCCTTTGAAATGGTTGCTGGGTACCTGCTACACAGTGTACCTGCGGCAGTGCCATCAAGGCAACAGTCGCAGGGTACCCACGGCGGATGTCACATTTGTGATAGTCGTTGATACGACGACGGGTGCTTTTATGATTTGGCTTTGTTTTTTAAAAAGAAAGAATGTAAGCTATGAAATTCGATTTATATTTCATTTTTTATATAAAATGTTATATTAATATTTATTTATATATGTATATATATATATATATATGTATATATATATATATATATATGTATATATATATATATGTATATATGTATATATGTATATATGTATATATGTAAGTATGTTATTAATGAATTTAAATTATTATATATTTGATAAATGATTTATAATAAAGGTTCATCTTTTATAAGGGTAAATTATTTTATAATATTGTAAGTTAACTATTAAGATTTAATCAATTGATTTAATAATATATATAATGAAATATAATTGGTAGTTGGTGGGGGTCATTTTCAAACAAATATTATAATTGGGAGATGGATTTTGGACTTATAAAGGAAAACTTTTATCCATCCAAAACAACACGTGTTAGGAAAACGTACAAAATGTTCCTCCATTCATTCCCCAAACTTGAAAACATAAACTGAGACCTCTACATTTAAATTCAAGTATGTAAATTTAGCAAAACCAAAACATGTGTTTGCATTGTGTATTCTTTATGCTATTGTTTTGGATTTTGAGTTGACTAGTGTTGACCAGTTATAGGACATCTACCAGAGGCTTGGGGGTGATGTGATTGTGATGTCATGATGATGTTTTAATCTAAATCTTTATAAACCCAACCATGGTTATGTGATGGAATGCTCTATGTAATGTTTTTAATTACTAATTGTTATAGTTGAGATTCTTACTTGACTTAACCATTTTTTGTTCATCGATCAGTTATCCTTGGTTTATTTTCTAGTCGCCATGATGGGACTGAAATGTGGATTTATTCTTGATGATATCATGTTGTGACATGTTTTGACTCAACGATTTTGGAGTCTTTGATCAATATGAATGAGATATATTTTGGTTATTGAGAACCAATGGATACATTTGATTATCAGTGATACTTTAGTTGCCAATAGAGAGCTGTTGTGATCATGATTTTGTATAGATGCTTTCTCATGGAGATTTTATGCTTTTATGCATATTTGATGATTTTATAGATTATCTTTTGTGATTTTGAGATTTATGATTCCATGAGCTTAGGGTAGGTTATCTGCATGTAGTGTCAGGAAGTGGCTTGCAATGGGGGCCGGGGCTCTAAGAGGCTGCCAAGGTAACTCATTGTAAGTTGGATAAATAAGTGAAAACATTCACACCTAATACTAACTAAATGAACCTAAAAAGATAAGTGTTTTGTTCTCGCCCATGCCTTGAGTGTTTGTATAGACTAGGAAGGGAGTAGAGAGAACGCATGGTTGGTATGCCTCGTCAGTATGAGAGGATACTAGTGGCCTCATGAGATCAGTATGGACTCATGGAGTTTAGCTAACTGCCAAGGTAACTTGTACGTGATAAATGCGATGACACTTTCCCGCTTGCATAGTAGGTTCCTACATGTCTTTGTGTGCCTCTGGGAATTAGATGTCGATTTTGTGTTTGGAACCTTTGAGTTAATATACTTTTATGATTCCTGGACTTATAGAGTTTTATGCTATGTGATTTTGGATAGCCTATTTGGGACTTAAGATTATCTCCTCAGCACGGTGGGAGTGGACCACTTAGGTACCACGCAGTCAGGTGGTAGTGTTTTTCTACTCTTATCATTTGAGATTCATTGAGACATTTTGGTTGTTGCGTCCTTCATGATGGTGGATATGTATCCTTTCATTGATGATTAGCATATGTTAGATGATGTTATCTTATACTTTTATTTGCATGTTAGATTACTTTCTACATATGATATAGTATATGTTAGGAGTGACATTCCTACTATGTTAATACCGATGACCTCTTCAGTGATTTTGGAATGTTATGCACGGAGGGATACCTAGGGCCCACGATGGTCTAATGATGCTATTAACGGTTGGGAAGAACCATGCACTTAGTTTATTATGTTTGATTTTTATGATCGATGTATATGTCTTCTATGATGATGTATCATGTGTATCATGTGATTATCTTTACTTTGATGTATCATGGATTAGAATAGGATGATGTATCTTATTTCACATATGTATATTCTTTTAGGCTTTTCATACCCTATGACATGTACAGTGGATGATTGAGTATTTGGAAATGTAATGTATGAACATTGGACTTATCAATATTATTTCATGCGGTTGTTATATTTGATGGAATTCAATAATGTTAGTTGATTTAGATGTAATTCAATGTTAAGGGATCTTTAAAGAATGTAACTAGTTGTGTATGTTATGTTTACTTTTAGATGGACATTGCTATTGCTTTCGTTCATGAGTATAAGTTATATGTGGTATTTATTTTCATATTTTTTTAAAAAAAATGCTACCAAACTTAGTGAAATTCTAGGTTAATTCTTTAGATCCCTTGATGGGGCATTACATAGTTGAATTACTGCAAATGGATTTCATAATGTATATATCTTTGTTTTTGTTTTGGTAGAAAAATCCGGTACTGTTTTTTGTTTTTTTGTTTGTGAGAATTGACTAGACATTTTTGAAAGAGAATGAGCTATCCCCAAAACCATGAACTAAAACTATTTTTTTTGCATGACATATAGGTCCCTCATCTCTTACAAGCATTTGATGTACTTCTTCTCATACCGCACTTTGTACAAGGGTTGTGACATTTGTTTTGATGAAATTAACTTGATTTTTTTTACAATACATCTTCAGGTTGGAAGGTGCTCTAGCATTGCCATTGTGGAAGCTTGAAATGTGTATGTGACAGTGGCAAAAATATGTGGACAAGTAGGGGGTTTGGCATTGTCACTTTGGTTGTTGGCTTTAATACACATATAAATGCATTCTCCTTCTATGCGGGCAGTAAAGGGCTTTATGCTTCTTCATGTACATGCAATGGGAAATCATTCATCAACTATGTTTTCAAGGCTTTCAAACTTCACTTTTCAATTGGACAGTCATGTTTACTAGTTTAAAGAGTTTGGAATATTATAGTTAAGAGGGAGGATTACCTCTCATTTAATTGAATTATAAATCCAGATCTATGAAGAGAAAAAATGACTTTCCATAACATGTTTGATGATAATTATTTGGATTTGTCAACTTTTTTTAAATTATTTTGCATTTTGGCATCTTATTGGATGATATTCTTGGAACTGATTTTGAAATTGCCTGCTGCTGATGACTGTCTAGATCTATTCTAAATTATGGAGATTCCCCTTTCATTAAACTTAAGAGACATCCTTCTCTTTGCGAGACTCATGCGCAAAGAATTGATAATTCCCTTAAGCAACTTTCCAGTTTTACAAAGTAGTAAGGTTGTGGTTCCTCAAAATCTAGCATAGACTATCCATCATGATCACAAGGTTCTTAAGGTTCGGTATTCTCTTTTCTAACACGGGCTTGCAGTTAATTTAATAGCACCGCTAGTGGTTCACTAGTCTACAACAGTTTAATTATCCTGTCATCTGTTTATGAAAAGGAGCTATGTGTTTTTTCTACTTCTCAAATGGTAATCCAGATTGCTGGTTTTTGTTTGGGGAGTATGGTGTTTTTCCCTGGGTTTGGTCGTTCAATTTATGATATTAATAGAAATTTCCATAATCTGCAAACAAATAAACATAGAATTGAAAGCAGATCTGATAGTGATAAAGTTATTGATAGTTCAATTCAAGTACCAAATCAATACGACTTTATAATCAATTGATTCGTATGGTTCAATTGTACCACAAGTAGATGTAGTGCCACTTGCAGGTATCAGGTATCATCCATGCTTGCAGGTATGAGGTATCATCCACGACTAGCGAGTGTGGCTGTGAGTTCAGTGTTTGTTCCCTCCCTCCCCTACATTGATAGAATTGCACTGTCTTTAATGTGAGTTTCTTTGTTTAGCATACAGTCATTTATTTATCAAATGGGGACTGAATTTTTAACTTTTTAAATCTCATTTCCTTACTTTATTTGTGAACCTACAGTCATTTATTTATTACATGAGGACTGAATTTTCAATTTTTAAAATCTTGTTTCCTTACTTTATTTGTGAACCAATTAAATATTAATTTGAGCAGCTACATATTTTTAATTTTATATAGATTCTAGATGGGAGGGTTTTTCTAATGGCATTTCCCTAATCCCATAACCAATGGAGATTCATTGTGAATTGGCAAATACATTTTCAATGTTGACTGTACTTTGTAGGCAAGATGTAGGTTTGCATTAACGCTAACATTTATTTGACAATAGTAGAGCCAAGCTTTTTTTGTTTGTACAATTAAAGATATTATGCTGCATAATCAATTCCATACCAAGAAATCCAAGAGAGTGGTGAAAGGAAGGAATGCAATCAAAAATTTATTTGATTATGCAGTAATGCAATCGAGCATTTATTTCATTTGTTTTTAAGTAAATAAGTGAATTAGAGCTGAATTGGAATCTAAATGTTGGTATTCTATTAATTCTTTACTAATAAAATTAAGGTATACAAAATGCGAATGTCATTTATAAAATAAAAAAATCCATTGTTTTCAAGAGTCAAGAAAATTGGTGAAGAAAATATTTGTGATAACTATTCTAAATGCCATCATCAAGTTCTAATCAATTTGTGTTTACTACATTCTTTCTATTTTTTCCATTCTCTTATAAAATGGAAAGAGTCGACATTAGAGCAATATATAATTAATTTTATTATAACATTGAGATATAAGAATATAATTGTCAATATCTATGTTTTAGCATATTTATTATTAGTTAATTTATTTTATTATATAGACACAATCAATAAAGTAAAAGAAGCTAAAGCTAATGTAATAGTAATATAACCGTGGAAAATGAATTAGAGCATTCCTATGGAAAATGTTACAATACAATAACTTTTTTTTAGACTGCAGGAATCGAGTACAACACAACCCCCTTATAAACTGCAGTGCACCGTGTAAACTATTTAACATGACCGATAGCGCTGGTGCAACACGCCCACTAGTACCACGAGGAAGATTTAGCCAATCAAGCTAGGGGCCCCACCCATTACAATACAATATTTAACAATAAGAAAATTTTGAAATTTGTTACATATAATAAACAATAAACAACCGTGAAACGTCATCCATGAAACCAGTAAACAATTGTGAAACATTATCCATGAAACCAGTTTTGGAAGGACCGTCTTTGGAAGGAGAGTCTTTGGAATCAACCAATCCATACTACCTTGATTGATTGAAAATAAATGCTAAACAACTATGAAACCAGTCTTTGGAGTGACAGTCTTTGGAATCAACTGACCCATACCACCTTGATTGATTGAAAATCTTTCCCTTTCTAATCTTACATAACTCCTACCAAAATCAAATTCTACCATAGTTATGCACTTGGCAGGAACTATGCTGCCCTGCAGTGCTTGTTGAATTTTGTTACACCCCATAAATTGGGCATCCACCCATGATGGCCCATCTGTTAATGTCCACTTTGTGAACAAAAGAGGCTATTTATGCATTTGTCAGTTGTCAATTAATGATTGCTCTTGTCACGATTGTCAGCTCTCTTTCTGTGTAACCCAATACAATATATTGCCAATCCCACTAATGGATGATAAACAAGCCTTTCTTTTGTTCAATTCAATATAATACATTTGATTAAAAACTTTGAATACATCATTCACAACGCCCAAATAAATGATGGTAATGTAATGCCAAATATAAAAGTTGCACATTGCACGCCCTAGAATTATGAGTTAGTTCAAAAAAACCTAATATGGTTGACAAAGCCATTTTCACTGTATATAATCTCCAAGACATTAGAATGCAGCTCTCAAGACTGAATCAGTTATTCTAAGGCTGATTAGGCTCTTCCAATTTGAAGATGAAAGGAGAAATCATATTTGATAAGCCAATTAGAGATATGTTTCTGATTATTTCTCTAACACTGGTTTTATTGGTGTGTTTCTATCTAACTAAGGGAACTTATTGGCCTCTATCTACAGAAACTGAAGCCACACCTCCATATGTAAGTTTAATTCAGATTAACATATCTTTTGTAATAATCTATGGTTTGAATCACACTATTTTCTAACTCAATATTATTTTGGGTTTGTTTTCAGATAGAAGTTGCAAATGATTCAGATGAGTTGGAGATTGCTTTGGCAAAGGCTTCAATGCCAAACAAGACTCTGATCCTCACACCAGTGAATGGGGCATGGATTGACCCAAACAGTTTGATAGATCTTTTTCTTGAGAGTTTTAGGATTGGGGAAGGAACACATGACTTACTTAACCACCTCCTCATTGTGGCCATGGATGCAAAAGCTTTCAACCGCTGCATAGAAATTCATCCTCATTGCTATGAGCTTAGGACTGAAGGAGTTGATTTTACCGAGGACAAGTCCTTTGGGACAAAGGATTATATAAAGATGATGTAGACTAAAATTCTCTTCTTCAAGACTGTGGTTGAGCGAGGATATAATTTTGTGTTTACTGTAAGTTTCCTCACATACCCCACATTGTAGATGTTTACTATAAAGATCATCAAAAAATTTGACATTGATATTCTAATAATTGTAGTTTCATCAGATTGACTCTAGGATATTTGGCTCCATATTTAAAGAAAGTTTACTAGTCTATGTGGTTGTTTTGGTATATTTGGTGTTTAAGTAGAAGTGATCCTTTTAATTAGCTATTGAGTTAAAAGTTTTGATTAGTCTATAAATATTTCAATTAATGTTTTTTATCTTTAATTTTATTCTAGTTTTCTATATACAAAATTTATAACATTGAAAATCATTCAAAGTTCTACTTCATTCAAAGTTCTACAATTATTCTTTGATGTGGTGAAGTGTGTATATTTCACCTTTAAATGTTCAAATTTTTAACAATAATAATAAATTTGATAAATTTTAAAATTTGAATTCTATTTTATCTAATAAATTAATTAGTATAGAAAATAAACTAATAAGAATAGAATTTGAAATAGAATTCCACACAATCTCTCTCTTATTTATCAAAATAAAACAGTTAGAACTCTATATTGTTCATTATTCTAATAGATTAAAATTAAATGATATTTTTTTAGCCAAATCTAATTTGATAGCATTGAATAGTAGAAAATTTCACCAAATCTATTTTTTTTTAATACTAAAAATCAAAACAAAAAAAAGAAACAAAGCAAAAAGCTCAACAAGAAGCTTTGTCCAATACATGTAATCTCCTAATTTGTCTTTCTACCTTTGTCTGAGACATCTCATGTATTCATCTTCAAATTCGTTGTCTCATACTTTCACGCTCTTATAGTTTATTTGTCTTAAAATATTTTACTACTTTTGTTCGAATATTATTTACAGGATGTAGATATAATGAATTTTACTAATTTTGCTTTACAGATGTAGATATAATGTGGTTACGAAATCCATTGGAGAGGTTCTAGGTTGAGGCATATTTTCAAGTATCTTGTGATTTATATAAACATAATTCACGTAGTATCTCAAATGATCCAAATACAAATTTTCATTTGTTAAAACAAATGAAAGAACTGCTAAACTCTATGAACTTTGGCATGCATATACTACTATAAATCCTAATAGGCATGATCAAGATGTCTTTAATATGATGAAATATTCCTCAAATTTTACTCAAATTCTCATAGATGTTTTATTCCTTGATACAAGTTACTTTAGTGGATTTTGTGAATTGAAGGAAAAATTAGAAGAAGTCTATACTATGCACCCCAATTGTTGTGTAGGTTTAAAGAAGAAGATGACTTATTTGAGATACACTCTTGATGATTGGATTTTATTGAAATCTTTCAATCTAAATAACACTTTTGAATTAAAAGGAAGGAGAGAGGTGGGTTGGAGAAGTAGAATACAATGTGGCCCTTTGTAAATACATTATTGAATATAAGAAAATGCTAGTATAACTAAATTTTAAAGGTGTTATTAATTGGTTGATAGAAATAAAAATTTGGAATTTAATGGAAATTTATTATTATTATATATTTCTTTAAGATTATTATATGTTTATATTCACAATTTTTAAGTTATATGACCTGAATTTAATGTTATGATTTCTTAGAAAGAGGGAGATGTTGTATAAAATTATATTTATAATTATTAAATATTATTATGAGATGTATTTATACTTGAAAGAATTGGATAAACAAAATATCAGTAGAAAAATAAAATTACCAAATAACTATATAAATGTTTTTATGTACAAATTTCAATAGATGAAATATTCAATTTTCATAAGTAACATAATTTTTTTTTTAAATAAAAAATAAAATCTTATGTCCTAATTCACATGGTGTATTACATGGTTTACAATCACTCATATTGAATTTTTAAAGTAGATCAAGAGCATACTTAGTTTGGGAAAGCATGATCCTTCTTTCTTCTTGCCATACTTGCATACCCAAAAAGTAGTGCATTAGTCCTAAATTAGTTATTTCAAAAACCTGTTTGAGTTGATCTTTAGTTTTCTCAATATCATGTGTGTGATCTCCTATAATAATCAAGTCATCCACATACAATACAATGATAACAAATTTATCATCACTATGTTTTACATACACGTCTGGATCAACTGTACTTCTTTTAAATCCAACATCTAGAAAGTACTTATTTATTTTTGAGCACCATGCCCTTGGTGCTTGTTTAAGACCATAGAGTGATTTTCTTAATCTACACACCAAATTTTCTTCACCATATTTAATAAATCCTGGCGGTTGTTGCATGTAAATTTCTTTCTTTAAATCACCATGCAAAAATGCACTTTTTAAATCCATTTGAAAAACTTTCCAACCAAGCTTTGTAGCTAAAGAAACTATTGTATGAATGGAATTCATCTTAGCTACTCGAGCAAAGGTTTCAATATAGTCTATACCTTCTTCTTGTGAGAAACCTTTAACCACTAACCTTGCTTTATATTTTTCAATAGCTCCATCTGATGTGAACTTGGTTCTATAGGTCCACTTGCAACCAACCACATTTTTGCCTTCTGGAAGTGTTGTTAGTTCCCATGTTCCATTCTTTATCAAATAATTGTATTCTTCTTGCATAGCTGCCTCCCATTCATCTTTTCCTTTTGCTTCTTTATACGTGCTTGGAGTGTCAACCTGCATCACCTTAGTCATAAGAGCATAGTTAGCAAATATATTTCTAGGACCTTCTTGGTAAATTCCTTGGATTTTCATTATCACTTTCACTTGATTCTTCAACTTGAGTCTCTTCCCATGTAGTAGTTTGTACACCTTGACTTTGACCATTGGTAGAAATAGAATTTTCTTCATCAATCAAAATTGGGAAGAAAGATAATGTTGGAGACTTATCATTCTTAATATCTTCATCAAACCATAAATTTCTTTTAATATAGATTTCATTAGTTCTAGGATTGTATAACCTATATCCTTTTGATTCCTCACTATATCCAACCATTATGCACTTCTTACTCTTCCTTTCAAGTTTGCTCCTTCTTTCATCAAGAATGTGAGCATATGCTTTACAGCCAAAATATTTATATGCTTAATTGCTAATATATATATATATATATATATATATATATATATATATATATATATATATAATTGCTAAAATATTTATAATTAGATGTGATTCAACGTTAAGGGATCTTTAAAGAATGTAATCTGTTATGTTATGTTATGTTTACTTTCATTTGAATTGTTGCTATTGCTTCCGCTATCATGTGAATGTTATGAATGGTTTTACTTTCATGTTTTAAACAAATTTTTTTTTGGCAAACTTAGTGAAATTCTTTGGATCCCTTGGTGGGGCATTAGATTTGGTATTAGAGCAGGGTACCTGCGAGTACCCCACATCGCAAAACGCTTGCGATAGGGGCAGATCCCAAAATTGCCACACGCATACGTACCTCCAACAACGTCCACATACCCATGCTGGCATGGTGTACCTACGGTGGGCAGTCAACAACACAGTTTATTAAGCCAGAGCAATCTCATACCGCTCAATAATATGATTCAAATTGCAGCATATTTTTATATATTAAAGTCTTATTATTATAAAGTGTTGCTTGTTGGTTTATATATATATATATATATATATATATATTTTAATAATTTAATAAGTGATTTTTAATATTGTAATAAATTATTGATGTGTTATTAATAATAATTTAGATTTTGATTTAAAAATTATTAAGTAATTTATTGTCGATTTATTTAATAAGATTATTATCATAACTTGTTAATATAACTTGTTCATTTACAAGTTATTATTAAATTATTAATTATGGTTGATTAAAGTAGTCAAAAGTTAGTTGGCTAAACTAATGGTGAATCGGTGAGAATATTGATAATTTAAATCATTAGTGTTAAAATTATTAATAAGGTTGCTATTTGTTAATAATTGTTAGACTATTAATGGATAATAGTATAAATGCTTTCTTATAGTTATTGCTTAATTTGATTTAAGTTAATAATAGAAGTTATGGAAGGGAAGTGTAATTAAGTTCTGAATCTATTCAAGATATCGAAGTGCATATCTTTAATATTTTAAACAAATGGGATTTATTTGAGAGCATGATAAGCAGGAAATAATGAAGGTAAGTTAATTCATTTTATCATGATGACGATTGGTAGCTGTTAATGAATGAGTGGTTTAGAATATTTATCCGAGGAGAGTATTATAGGGGAACCATTTTATCGAAGGCGATAGGTATCATTCTCATAATTTGAACAATGGAAATCATTTCTTGGAATTAAGGGGGAGTATATTGCTCTTAGTAGTGCAATGATTTTATTCGATATTAATGGGAAGTTAGTTATATTATCATGATGTTATCTGTAATAAAACTTGGACCTAAATAATTTAGAGATTATTAATCCTAATGTTAATGAAATGGCATAGAGTTGATTGATAATTAGTTGAATCAAATGATACGGGTATGTTAAGAAAAAAAGTTAGTATTCATTGATAGAGTGACGAGTATGGTCATTATAGATTTATGGATAAGATTTCCAAAATAACTTGCTATTATTATTAGTATTATTGAAATATTAATATTTGTATTGAAGTTGACTTTCTACGTACAACTATTGTAGGTCAATTGATATTCTTTAGGTTGTTGGTATGGTTGTGTAATTGTTAATTAAATCAATTAACTAGAGTTAATTGGATTTAATTAATAATTATGCAATTCTTTTCAACAAGATTGTAAAAAATATTGATATCAAAGATGATAGGTCTTAATTTGATGACTTGAATAATGACCTTAGATGTTTTAATGGTGAGACGTAGTAATATTGAATTGAAAACTATTAGAATGACAAGAGTCATGGAATTGTGTACCTATGTTAATTGGTAGATTAAATTGATCATTTTGATAAAGTTATATTCTTCTTATTCAAAGATTGATAATTGATTCTCTTATAAATGAATAATGATCCTTGATTATGTTGAAAAGTTGAAGTAACATTAAAGGAGAGTTAATCAATTAGAATATGGATCATAGTTAATTAAAGAGAACAGGTTAATTAAAGGTCAATGATGATCAATTTAGTGAGTATTTATCCTTAAGTTATTCTTAGAATGTAATTCTTAATAATGGAAGGATAATGCTATCGGGGAACAATTGGGTTGACTTGTAGGTTAAATGATGAAACTTAAGACACTTGAAGTATACTTGAAATGAAAACTGAAACTCTACACTTAATTCAACTATGTAATATAGCAAAACCAAAACATGTGTTTGCATTGTGTATTCTATATGCTTCTTGTTTTGGGTTTTGGGTTGACTAGTGTTGACCAGTCTTAGGTTGTTACCAGAGGCTTGGGGGTTATGAGATGTGTTGGCATATTGATCTTATTTGGTCTTGATCTTTATAAACCCAACCATGGTTATGTGATTGTATGCTCTATGAAATGTTTGCATTTACTGATTGTAATTATTCATCAGTCTTCATGTGTGAAGCTAAGATATATGTATCTGAGACACTTGAGCTAATCATTTTTATTCATTGATCAGTTATTCTTGGATTATTTTCTAGTCGCCATGATGGGACTAAAATGTTGATTTATTTATGGATGATGTCATGTTGTGACATGTTTCACTCAACCATTTTGGAGTCTTCGATCAGTATGATTTTGAGATATATTTTGGTTATTGAGAACCAATGGATACTTATGATTATAAGTGATGTCTTCAGTTGCCAATAGAGAACTATTGTGGTCATGATTTTCTATGGATGTTTTTCAGATGCTTATGGAGATTTGATGATTCTTATCTTGGAGATTTGATGATTCTTATTATGGATATTTGATGCTTTTATCATGGATATTTGATGATTCTTTTTATGGATTATCTTTTGGATTTTCTTTACAGTCGCTTGTACAGGACTGTGGTGATTTTATAATTCCATGAGCTTAGGGTAGGTTATCTACTTGTAGTGTCGGGAAGTGGCTTGCAATGGGGGTCGGGGTCCTAAGTGGCTGCCAGGGTAACTCATTATAAGTTTGGTTAATAAGTGATAACATTTACACACTAAATGGGGATTAAATGAACTTAAAAAGATAATTGTTTTGGTTCTCGCCCATGCCTTGAGTGCTTGTACAGGCTAGGATGGGAGTAGTGAGAACACATGGTTGCGACCGTGCATTCCGTAGTATGCCTCATCAGTATGAGAGGATACTAGTGGCCACATGAGATCAGTATGGACCCGTGGAGTTTAGCTAACTGCCAGGGTAACTTGTACGTGATAATTGCGATGACACTTTCCCGCTTGCATAGTAGGTTTCCTACATGTCATTGTTGTGCCTCTAGGAATTAGATGTCAGTTTTGTGTGATGGAACCTTTGTGTTAGTATACTTTTAGGATTCTTGGACTCATAGAGATTTGTGCTATGTGATTTGGATAACCTGTATGGGACTTGAGATTATCTCCTCAGCATGGTGGGAGTGGACCACTTAGGTTCCATGCGGTCGGGTGGTAGTGTATTTCCACTCTTATCATTTGAGATCCATTTGAAACACCGTGGTTGGAGCTTTCTTGGTTGGTATTTATCTTCATTCTCTTCTTGGATCATTATGATAGATGATATACCCTATGATGGATGTATTTACTGGTATGTTTCTTACATTGATGATTTGCATATGTTAGTTGATGACATATTATGCTTTGCTTTGCATGTTAGTAGGATGTTTTAGGAGTGACATTCCTACTATGTTTATAGGCGATGATCTCTTCGGTGCTTTGGGATGTTACGCACGGAGGGATGGCTAGGATCCACGATGGTCTAATGATGCTATTTATGGTTGGGAGGAACTGTGCACTTAGTTATTTCTGTTTGTGATATATGATTATCTTTTATGATGGATGTTTATATCTTTATGATGATGATGTATCATGTATGATATGTGGTTTCATTTACTTTAATTGCATCATGGATTAGTATTGGATGATGATGTTCTTTGTTTACAGGGATGTTTATTCTTTTAAGCTTTTCATACCATATGTCATGTACAGTGGATGATTGAGCAATTGAAAATGTAATTTATGAATGCTGAATGTATCATTGCTATTTAATAAGGATGTGATGTTAGATGAATAGTTAATATATATATCATACAACAATATTTATTAATATAAAATTGAATTACACAATCGATTTATTATTGCCAAAACAAATATAACATAAACTTTCCATTGTCGTACCCTGCACGCTATCAAATTTGGCACTCAAACTTGGCACGGGTACTGGGGACTGTCCACCCTTGTGACCTTTGTACAAACCTATGACTATGGTCGCTATTTGATTAATCATGTTGCGGCTTGTCTTGCCTATCGCCAGTCGTGGGTACATGGTACTTGCATCCTCAAATCTTAGGCCGTGGGGGGGTACAAAAATTTGTCCCTCCCCAATAACCATATGTTATTTTATTTTTTTAACAAACATTTTCAAAAAAGTTTTATTTATATACAATTTCAATTATTATAAATATTTTAGCAATTAAGTTTTGGAAAATGAAATATAATGAAGATGATCCAACACCATTCTCATGGTGATAAAGATCAATGATTTTAAATTTTAGTACAATTTCCAAATCAGAACTTGTTATGAATTTTACTTACAAACTCCATGACAATGATACGGATGGCTGATCCAGCTAGTTCAGAAGTGTAGGGTTCAATGAAGATGCGGTGGCTAGAAACTTGACTCCTTATGATTCAATTAGCCTTCCAAACTATTGTTCCTTCCAAACTAACAGTGGGGATATAGTCCATCGAAAACATCTTATCATATTTGCAGATATTAAAAGATGACAAGTAAACCACTAAAGGTGAGGAAACAGCCGATCAAAATTACATAGATCATCTAGGTTTTATCAATCATTCTTCAAATGATGACAGTGTCCAATGTAAGAAGGTAAAATGACTTGATTCTGCATTTTGTATTGGGGCCTGACTAGCTACCAAGAATTATCCAAATTTCGATAGAGTTCCCACAGTCATGAAAATGCTCAATACTTTCTAAAACCACTCTTATACCCAAACATCGTATAGATTTATGATAGTTGAAATCCACCTTATGGTTATATGTCGAGCTATTCTAAAACCAATTGCCAAGGGATCCGAAGAATTTCACTAAGTTTGCCAAACAATTTTTTTTTTAAAACATGAAAGTAAAACCATTCACAACACTTGCAGAAGCAATAGTAACATCCAACTAAAAGTAAACATAACATAACATAATAGATTACATTCTTTAAAGATCCCTTAACGTTGAATTACATCTAATCATAACTATTCATTTAACAGGTTTAACTATAAATTTGAAATCATCTTTTCTCAATTTGATTCTAATTCGAACCCAAACTCATTTCAGATCTAATTTCTTCCTTAATTGGATCTAGAGTTTTCTATTGTTTTCTTCTCAACCAAATAAAATTTCAAGATTTCAATTCCAAATTGTAGATTCAATCACAAAGAGTATTCAGACACATATAACAGACATGATGAAGAGAGGAAGAGAAATAGTGCAAAGAGAGTATGCGAATATCACTAGTGCACCTGGACACTAATGCTAAATTTTACCATGCCTAAGACATCCATAGAAAATCCCTTCCTTCTCCATCATTCGCAATTCCTCCAAGATCCAAGCCAATCGAATCCTCAAAGTGACTAGAAGTGCTAGAAGAAGCATAAGAGCATATTGAAACATAAGAGCATGTAGAGACATATGAGCTTTTCAAATGCATGAAAGCTTTGAAGCTTCCATTTTAGCTTGAAGCTTGTAGCTTCCATTAAGCTTGCCCAAACACACTAGGAGAGCCTCTATTTAAAGGCCTCTAAGATGCATCTAGAGTGTCTCTAGAAACAACTAGAAGATAAGCATGACAACCAAGCATGGGTCTTCTCCAACCTTCTAGATGAGTCTTAAGGTTGTAGACACCATGTGCTCAAATAAAATGCTAACTTCTAAGTGTAGACAACTTGTGCATACTTAGAGTGCAAACCCCTGTGTTGTCTACATGACAACTTTCGAGAATTTGCCAACTCCTATGTGAGAAAATATTAAAATAATGCACAATAATTAATATAATATTTACTTTACTCTTTTCAATTTAATTAATTAATTTATTAAATCTCATGCACTAACTTTAATATCTCCACTTTTCAATCTTAATATATTTATATTTTAATCACATGAAATCTAGAATCTTTTAATAATTTTAAATATATTTTCCACTTTTAAATTTCATTTTCCAAAACTTAATTGCTAAAATATTTATTAGCTTTAATAATAATATTATTTAGTCATTTATTAAAAAATGATCTCCAAATATATTATTATTAAAATAAATGTTGTCACATTCCAACTTTTAAACTTTTAACTTTTTATTTTCAATTTTAATTATTTTATTTAATTAATTTTCTAATTAATTAAATTAAATAAATATTAAAATACCATATTAATTTTCCATTAAATTAAACCATTAATTAAATATTTTTAATTAGGCTTAATTAATAGAAAATACATCAAAGACTCACAAGGTAAAAATATGAAAACCCATCATAGCCAAAATACATACAAAATCAAGCCAAGGGTTTATATCATGAATTACGTCATCCAACGTATTCAGAGGGTACTCAACTCAGATACTTGTCCTAATTTTCAATTAGGACAAATGGCTTAAAGGGTTGGGATTTGGACTTGAGAATTTATCTCCCTTCTCTTATCATTGAGATAGTGTGATAGGGTACGCTCATCCTAGCAATTCAGGGAAGTCGATACTCGGTGCCTGCAACTTGCATAAAATTCATGCATGTACAAGCACAATATATACTAAACTAAATAGGCAATGGCAGGAAGTGGTGCATCGTGTAGATCTCAACTAGCAGGTGACTACGACTCCCTTCCTTAACCACATCAGACACGCCATACAAAGAAAATACACAAAGTTACATAGTTGGCACTACATAACCTAGCGACGTCTCTTCCAAATCTGGCAACCACAACTTTTTTGTTTTTTGTTCGCTGGTTCATTGTATTAAAGAGCGCAAAGTTTGCTGCCCATTGCATGTGGGATTAAACTCCCAACAATCGGCGATTGTATTCATGTTTTCGACAACGAATTTCATTTTTTGGGTTAGTTTTTAGTTTCTTTGGTGTTGCAGATTTATCGCCCCCTGCGTGATAGAGGATCTCGACAGGCGACTACCTTTTTCGGCACCCTACAGACCTACCTTTCTGGTAGAATTCTTCCCGCCCGCATTTTGTTTTGGAGTTTAAAAACTCATGCCTGAATTGAGTATTAAAAACTCCTAGCAACGAAGACTTTTCACCACACAGCAGTTTTTAGTTGCTCTTCCTTACACAAAACTACCACATGTACACCAGCCAGCTATCACCCTACAAGAACGACTGCCCTTGCCACGTGGAGCCAAGTTAGCAATAGCAGGGACTGTCGCATCACTTGTGGAACCCTCTTTGACACATCAGTGTACAAAAATTGACATGTGTTATTCCGTACAGTACAAAAGGCACAGTCATTTGCCACATCATCCGAGGGTGCGTATTTTTTGCTAACATCAGCAGAACGCTATGTTAAAATTGATGGTCGTTTGATCGTCAAAATTAGGCATTTTACAACTGTAATGAGGGTTGTTTGACCGTCAAATTTAGACTCACAGTTTTCCTTCCAAACCCCTCTCCAGATTGCTTTTCAGTTTGGTAGCCTGACTTTGCGAGCCCTTATCTCGGACATTCGGACTCTGATTCAAGTGCAATTTTTTTGAAATCAGATAGAATTTCTTGAATTTTCAAGTGGTGGTGTTTTTTTTCTAGTTTTGGTGCATAAATTTTGCAAAAATTGAATTTTTTGGTGACTGTACTTGCATAATCTTGCATTTTGCAACTTCAGAAGCTCAGTACGGGCACATCTGGTCACTTTTTCAGGTTTCATTTTTTTTGAAAGTGTCTATTTTTTATCTACTTTCTAGATCTGGAGTCAAATTCTAGGGTTGTGTGGACCAATTTCTCACTTTCAGAATTAGGCGTTCTTTGGCATTGTAAAGCTTTGATTCTTTTTTCAGAATTGTTGTAAATCTGAGCTAAAGTGCTTAAGTGATAGATTTCAGCCTTATAAGGCAGTTGTAAAAGCAAAATCAGAAAGTCCACTTTGTTCATTTTTGACAAGTGGCCCATTGTAAATGCACTACTTATAAAGTTCCAACAACATCTCTTTTGGGGGGGTCTTTTGATTGAGTGAAAAGGGAGGGTGTGTACTATGTTTTTGTATCTCTCTATTGTGCTCTTTTCATTTCTGCATCATGGGTTTAAAATGTGCTCCTCTAACTTCATGCAACTATTCTACATGGAAAGATATTGCATGGAGTAGATTAATGGAAAAAGGATATCGTCTTTATGTTGATGGTACAATTACCAAACCTACTGATGCTAAAGAGCTCATTGATTGGCAAAGACAAGATCGAGAAGCTTTAGGTGTAATTAGGAGTTGTGTCCATGGGGATCTGCTCTTTCATATTAAAAATTGTTCAAAATCTAAGGAAGCTGGGGATAAACTTGTACAGTTGTATGGTAAAGTGGATGAAGAAAAGATATTTCAGATTGAGGATGATCTACTTCTCTTGGATCCTAAGAATTATGACACAATTCAGGATTATATCATTAAAGTCAATGAGTATAGGGCACTTCTAAAAGATTGTGGAAATCCCGTGAAGGATGACAGGTTGATTCATCATATCCTGAAGAAGCTACCTTCTAAGTACGCCAACTTTGTTTTGAGTTTCAATACTCATAGGTTGACCATGGGATCTTCTTACTAGAAGCATTCCTTTGATGGATTCATAGACATGTTGATTGTTGAACAATCTCACTTGGTGGATTTTGGACTTCTCAAATCATCTAAGACCAAAGCCTTGGTGGCTAGTGATGATCACAAATCTAGTCAAGGGGGGAAAAGCAACAAGAAGAAGAAGTAGTGGAAGTAGAAAACACAATCTGAGACACAACAATCCTCCTCTCAACAAAGCGGTTCTTCTTCAAACAAGAAAGGAAGTAATGAAAAGAAGGACAAACTCTTTTTTGCATATTGCAAAAAGACAAATCATGACGAGCATCATTGCAAGACAAAAAGAATCGATGAGTTAGAAAATCTACTCAAGAAGAACAAGATTCAAGTGCCAGGTACTTCCAAGGATTCTACTCCTACCTCTTTGAAGGGGAAAGGTCAAGCACTTATGTCAAACACAAATTCTTCTTTGGAATGGATACTTGACTTAGGTGCCTCCTACCACATGGGTTCTTCAAGGGAAGACTTTCCTTCATTGAAGTAGTCAAAGGTACCACACATCTTCATGGGAGATGATACTAAGATGGAAGTTGAAGGGAAAGGACATGTAGAAATGGAAGATAGGGAATTCAAAGATGTTCTCTATGTTCCAAATCTAAGCTCCAATCTCCTATCAGTTTACCAAATCACTCACCTTGGAGATGGTCATAAGGTTGAGTTCCTTCCAGATTCAGTGATGGTACAAAGTCTCAAAGATGATTCATTGGTAGCAATTGGGAAAGTCAATGATGAAAAGAGGCTTTATTCCTTCTCCCACTTTGTGCCTAAGAGTTCTTCTCAAGCCTTGTTAACTCACTCTACTTCACAAATCAACTTATGGCATGAGCAGTTTTCTCACCTTGACTTCCACTCTCTTCAGCAACTTTTCTCAAAATGCATGGTCAAAGGTGTACCTAATATCAACTTTTTTAAGGGAGAATGTTCATCTTGTTCAGTGGATATGAATCTCAAGGATAAGTATGATAAAGGGAAGTCTTCTTGAGCTCTGATTGTTCTTTAGCTAGTTCACATGGTATTAGCAGGACCCTTTGCAATGACTTCAGTCAGCCAAGGCCACTACATACTCACATTTGTTGATGAATTTTCGAGATTCACTTGGGTATTCTTCCTTCATCATAAGAATAAAGTTCTTCATAAGCTTCAAGACTTCAAGACTCGTGCTGAACATAAGTCAAGGAAAGCCATCAAAGTACTAAGGGTGGACAATGAGAATAGATATGTTGATAGAAGACTTAAGAACTTTTGCAGAATTGAGGGGATTGATCTTCAGAACTCACCAACATTCAGTCCGGACAAGACAAATGTTGGAGCTATGAGGATTAGGACTCTCAAGACCATGGCAAGTTTCATGATAAAGACCAAGTCTCTCGATCCTACACTTGAAGTTAAAGCCATTAGTAGTGCTACTCACATACTTAATAGGTCTCCTCATCTAGCCTTAAATGGAAAGACTCCTTTTGAGGCATGGTGCGGCAAAAAACTGGTTGTGAGTCACTTCACAGTCTTCAGTTGTCCAGCATGAGCTAACCTTTCCGCCTGGAGTTGCAAGGCACTGACACCTAGGCCTTGTACCTTTATCGGTTATGAAGACAATGTGAAGGCTTATAGACTTATGGATCTAGAGACATATGAGATTTTTGTGGAGAAGGATGTTCACTTTGAGGAAATTTCTCCTAGCTTGTCCTCTACTCCTCTCCGCACTTCATACATAGTGGAAACTGATAGTGACACTAGCGATAGTGCTTCAACAAGTTCAGACATGTGGGGTTCTATCGACAGTTGCAGTGAGAGGTCACATCAGTCTAGTCCACATGCTTACATTGCCACAGTGAAAGGTCCATCACATCATGGTACATCTCATCTTCTAGCTCCAACTTTAGTTGACTTGGGAGATAGACTTGAGGACTTACATCTTCTCATTGATGATGATTCTTCTACAGTTGTTGCGAGGGCTCACTCTGACCCTCATGTCCATTCTCTACATGATCAATCTTCACAGGTTGGCATGATTGTGGATCCTTATGAATAGAAATTAGTGTAAGTCTCTTTCTTAGTTGAGGAGACAGATGGTTTAGTGGAACAGGTTCAACAGACATCCTTGACAGATCTGCATTCGTTCTTTTCAGCACAGTTGGAAGGGGTGAACTTCAGCATCAGCACAGGGATACTTGAGCAAGTTTTAGGGCCATCATACATCTTTAGGAGTGTACCTTTTCCATTGTCTCTTCCTAAGGGGAGGAACACTATTCTACATTCATGGACCAACTTCTTCATCGGAGCAGCTTTCACTTGTTGGCATTCTTCTTTTGGGGGGGGGGGGGGAGCCTATTCTGTCTCTCTTCCTTCTTTCATTCTCTTATGTATATACTGGATGTATGTCATAATGGAGGGGTCTTGATTACTCCATCCATCGATGCATCCTTCTTTATCTCTCTTTTTGGGGGAGGGTTTTTCCCATGAGGTTTTCCCTCTTTCCCCGCTTTATGGGAGATTGCATTTTCATTATGTACATGGGTACCTAATATGGCCTAGTAGCTGGGACCCATTATGCATTTTCATCCTAGTTTCGTAAGCTTAAGGGCATTCCCCTAAGTTTCACTTAAGGGGGGGTGTTGGTGTAAATAAGTATTTACTTATTACACTTACTTAAGTTACTTAGGTTAATGCATTATTCAATTATTTTGCATTATTTTATTATTTTTATTTGTGAGACACTTAGTATTTTGCGCACCTTTGTGAGTTTTCATGTAGACAAAATAGGAGTACACAACTCTATTTAAGCACATGGTGTCTACAACACTATTTTGCGTGTCACACCCTTGTAGGCTTATCCTCTCATCACTTCACTTACTTCCATGCTTAATGGAGGATAACCCATATCTGGTGGACATGTGTTTAGTTGTATGACACATCATGGTGCTAATTACGAGACATTCTAGATGTATCTCAGAGGCCATTATATATAGGCACTCCTAGTGTACTCTAATGAACCAGTTATTGAATACATTGTTATTCTGATCATACTCTCTCTCTTTGGTCTACTGTGTGCTTGTGTTTGAGTTCTTAGTTCCTGGGTGAATTTTGCCCTTAGGAAAATTCTTATATGGTTATTATTATTATATCGTAATATTATGATTATTATTATTAAATATAATATAGTAATATATAAAATTATTATTATTATTATTATTAAATATAATATAGTAATAAATATTATTATTATTACTAAAAATAATATAATAAGATATGATAATAATAATTATTATTATTAAATATATATAGTAATATTATATGGTTATTATTATTTAAAATGATATAGTAATATATATGATTATTATTGTTATATAATATAATAATAATATATTATTATATTAAAATATATAGTATTATATTATTATTAAATATAATATTATCATGAAATGCATCGAAAGGGTCATAGATTATCTTATGATGCCTTTCGATGTATTCAAAGCAACCAAGTAGATCCCTAGGGGTCCTAGGACCCCTAGGGACATATGTTGTCTATTGATCTCAGATTGGTTTTGACAAATGAGTGTCTACACACTTAAGTTATTTACTTAGTTAATGTCAAACAAATAGTATATGCCAAGCACAAAATGTATATTATAGAGCATGTTAAGTCAACAGTGAGTGTCGAGCCACTCCTGTGTCGAGTCACTCAAGTGCCCAGTAGACAATGTATGTCGAGTGATTCAGGAGCCGAGAAGGTAGTACATGCCAAGTGATACAGATGCCAAGTCTCAGTGTAGAAATTAGTATATGTCGAGCATCAAAAACTTCAGATGTTGAGTGAGATAGTTTTGTTATAGTTTTTTGTAATGGCACAAACAACCTTGTAAGCCATTTTTGAGCTGACTTAAGGATGAATTACGATATTTTGGGGATAACGATGAATCTTATGTTGGATTCCCAATAAAATTACATGCAACCAATCAGAAAAAAGGGAAGGATTTAAGTGAAAAATGGATGAATCATAGCCATTGATTCATACCTAACCCTATGTCACCTAAGTTTTCTTAAGGAGGAAAAACCCTAAACTATCTAGACTATTGAAGGAGAGCATAGAGAAGTTTGCATGTGGAAATAGAGCATTCATGGTGACTAAGGAGTTATGAAGTGAGATTGCATTGTCGAATCAATTAGAGTAGAACTGAGGAAAGAGAAGAGCATACAACAAAGAGACTTTTGATCAAGAAGGATCAAGAATACAATAGTTTAGAAGTGATCTTTCATCAAGAAATCAAGTGCTAACCATAGGATCATCGCTAAATCATTCTAGCAGGTGAATCAATCAAATCTCTTAACAGAGTAGTCCTAATAGGCTGTATTTAAATCTTTTAATAGGGTGCTTACTTAATTGTAAGTTAAAGTCCTTTACCAAGGCACACTTCTAACAGGGTGTTGAAATCCTTTAACAGGGTAGAACATGTCATGATCAAAACATTGTAACCTTCATTAGATACAATTTATTACTGCAGTAGTGAAGATTTGTGGGTGTCATCCCACCCCAGTTTTACCTTCTCACTTGGAGGGTTTTTCGGTAATTATATCTGGTGTCATATGTGTGTGAATGCTTATATGTTTACATGATTTAGATGTATGTGCTTTACATGTTATTTCATTTTACTTATTAAATGTATGAGATGGATGTGTGGTGAAAGTTTTCATGGGTCCAAGTTCAAACTACTAATTCACCCCTCCCCGTGCTCTAAGAAGTTTACCTTTCCTATTATAATTCCAAAAATTGGTATTAGAGCCTTGTTCTCTAAAAGAGAAGCTTTGCAACTTTGAGGAAAGATCTTGAAATAGGAGTCTACAAGTTGGGAAAGACTATTGAGAATTAGGAGATTGAAATACATCTCATTCTACATCAATTGAATGAAGCAAGAGAAGAACTAAAGAAATACTTGAAGAGAAGGAAGGAAATTGCTATTACGGAGAATGACACTCAATACAAAGAGATAGAAACTACTAAGCTATTTGCTAATGGAGACTCCAATAAATTTGATGCGATAGTTGTAGATCTAATGGACAAGGATAGAGCCCAAACTGAGGAAATCAAAAGTCTCAAGTTAGAGCAAGAATCACAAGCCATACTGCTATGTGAGGTGACTGAATAGAAGAAGAAATCCATAGAAGATAAAGCCATGATTGAAGAGGAAAAAAGAATTTTAACCAATAGACTGGAAGAAAAATCATTAGAGCTAACCAAGATTTTCAACATGCAATTGGATACTCTAAGTCAAATGATGAATGCCAACTATGAATTGAATGTCAAGGACATTGAGATAACAACATTTAAACTATAGAATGAGCAATTGTAAAGTGACCTAAGTTTCAATAAGCCTTATGAAGCCATCAAATACTTTGACAAACTATTAAGATAATTAAAACATAATATCTCATTACCATTTTGTTTTTATATGTTGATCAAGCCCAAATAACCATTTCACTTCAATAGTAATATATATATATATATATATATATATATATATATATATATATATATATATATATATATATATATATATATATATATATATATATATATATATATATATATTTTAAATATTATTAATCTTAAATTACTAATTATTATCAGAGAAAATACATGATATAGCTATTGAATTTGAATATCTCTATAGAGACTCAATTATTATACATAGATAATTATTTCATTATTGTAGTTCTCAAACTATATGTTCAAATTGAGATAGCTAAATCATAAGCTATTGAAATCATATTCTAGTTGATATCAACATTGTCTAGTCATTAATGTCCCCACGAACAAGCAGTCTAATCATTTTGCATTTTATTTCAACCAATTATTATACATCTAGTACTCTCAATTCTAATAATATTTTTGATTTATGCTTGAATTATACACATTTCATCTTAATTACCATAATTTACCGTAAGAAAATATATTTTTTATTTTTTCATATTTAATATATAAATAAAATTAGAATATTTGACAATATTTAAAAATATTTATATAATAAGTTTGTTAAAGATTTTTTTTTTAACATCCTTAACAATTCTTTATGCATAAGCAAAATATTTTCTAAACAATTTTCTCTGGGATAAAATTTAAGTAGGTCTAGTTAGTTATAATTTTCTACGTATTACTAAAATAAACAAGAGATCCAAAGCATCATAGCTCTTGTCAATTGTATAATATTGTAATATATTTAGAGTTACAAATATGTAGAGTTACTGGAATAATGAAATTTTTAAAAAGGATTAAAAACATAAAGTTGAATTTATTTGTAATAAAATATTATGGTAACATTTGAGGTCTTATCATCATGAAACAAAATGCATGGAACCATATGAATTCAATGCAATAGGTAAGGGTGTTCATAGTTCATGCCAATTGTATAATAGTGTAGTGTATTTAGAGTTACAAATATATACAGTTAGTGGAATGATGCAAGTTTAAAATAGATTTAAAAGAATAGTGGAATTTATTTGTAATAAAATATTATGTTAAAATTTGAGTTCTTATCATCATGAAATAAAATGTGTGATCATAAGAATTCTATGCGATAATTAAAGGTGCCAAGATTACAATGTAGGAGAAACATTGAAAGACATACTTCCAATAAACTATATGTTGACTTTTATATAGCAAGAATGAAAAATATATAAAAAAATGAAAGAGAAAATTACTTTTGCAAAATAGCACGCATATAATATTTGTAAAGAATGTAAAATATTTTTCATAAAAATTCAACCATAATCTTAGTTTCTTTTTTTTTTAATCTCTGAGTTAAAACATGGTTTGTTCAATCAAATTTAATATTATATACAAATAACTTTCATAAATCTATTGGATATTGGTCATCATGGAATTCCTCACAAGTTCCTAGCTTAGGTGCTTCTAGGGGCCTTGTTGTATTATGGAATCCTAAGACTATCAAGACTCAACATCTCCATCAAGGAACTAATTGGAAAATATTATCCAATCAACACTATGAACTTTCATTCCATTTGATTAATTTTTATGGCCCTATTCCTATGTCAGATAAACAAAGTTTATGGTTTACTCTTACAGGTTTTATCTAGCAATAAGTAGGTGTCAAATTTATTATTGTTGGTGACTTTAATGCCATTCTTCATCCCAAGGATAAGTATGGAGGGATTATTCCCCCTCCTAGAGCTACCCGGGACTTTAATGACTTTGTTGGAAATAATGCTTTATTTGATGTTCACCCACAAGCTGGATCTTTCACTTGGACTAATAGAAGAGTTGGGTTCCACCAGATTGCAGTTAGATTGGATAGATTTTTTTGTTCACAATGTTGGAAATCAGCAAATTATACTATCCAATCAGATATATTACCATATTTAGAATCTAACCATTTCCCTATTCAATTGTCCATTCTTCCATCAGATTCTCCTCTTACTAGTTCTTCTACACCATCTTTTAAGTTTGAAAGTGTATGGTATCGTCATCACCACTTTGATGGCCTCTTATAACAATGATGGAAGGATGCTCCACTAGAGCCAGGAACCAAAATGTTTCAGATTCACAAGAAAATGTAGTATGCCAAAGGCCTTAATCAAGATCTAGAATAAACATGGCTTTAAAAATATTTTTGAGGATAAAAAGGTGGTAGAAAAAAACTAGCTAAGATTAATGAACATATTTTACTCCATGGTTTAAGTGTTGATATGCATTCAAGACAGAAGAATTTGCAAGAGGAGTGGTCTAAATTATGTAAGCAAGAAGAAGAGCGTTGGAGATAAAAGTTTAGAGAATTGTGACTTCAACAAGGGGATTAGAATAGTAAGCTTTTTCATGCATCTACCAAAAAAAAGAGGGCTAATAACACAATCTTTACAATTCATGACCATCTACGAAATTTGATTTCTGATGCTAAGGGCATTCAAATTGAGAATGTAAGGTTCTTCTCTAATCTACTTTCCCCTTCACCGTAGGATCCACCCTCTTCTCACCTTGTGGATGAGATCTTGGATTCCATTCCTTCTTTGATTATGCAACAAGACAATCTAATTCTTATAGCCCCATTTACTCTTTTTGAGATATGTGTTGTAGTCTTTTCTATGCCTATTGATAAGGCACCAGGCCCTGATGGATTCATTGCATTATTTTTTCAAAAAAAATTGGGATGACATTGGTTTTGAATTGCTTGAGGTTCTTGAATAATCCAAGAAAAATGTTTCCATTTTGAAGAACTTAAATACCAAAAATATTTCTCTCATCCCAAAGGTTAATGATCCCTATTCTTTTTCTGTCCTATTTCTTTATGTAACACTATCTATAAGATTATCACAAAGGCTATTTATTTGCAACTTAAGCCCATTATTCCAAAAATTATATCAACAAAACAAGGGAGTTTTGTTCCTGGTCGAGAAACAACTGAGGGGGCTATAATAGCTCATGAGACCCTTCATTCCAACAAAGAACATTATATTGCAGCCTTTGTGATGAAGGCTTACGATAAATTGAATTGGTCTTTTCTTCTTCTAGACCTTCATCAGTTTAGTTTTTCTTCTAGGTGGTGTAAATGGAATAAAGCTTGCATTTCAAGTTTACATTTTTCCATTCTCATTAATGGTGCACCAACAGGTTTATTTGCCTCTTCCCAAGGAGTTCATCAAGGTGACCCTCTTTCTCCATGTTTGTTTATCATTATGGTAGAGGTCTTTAGTAGACTTATTAACTCTTTTAATCAAAAAGAGTTGTGGAAAGATATCAATATTGTAGGTACATCTTTTTCCATAATCCATTTTCTTTTTGTTGATGATAATTTACTCTATGGATCATCTAAATATCAAGAAGCATAAAGTATGAAGAAATCCATTGACCTATATACACAATTTTTAGGTTAATGTATCAATGTAACTAAATCTAAATTTATGTTTTTAATACATCCCAATTGGTTACTCAAAGAATAATCCATCTTGTTGGTTTTTCCCGTGATCATTTACCTTCTACTTATCTTGGTGTTCCCTTTTTATGGGATTAAACAAACCCTCTTATTGGAAATCTATGATTGATCATATCAATAGTAGAATTAGTGCTTGGAAGGTTCACTGGTTATCCCTCTTGGGTAGAATTTTTCTTATCAAAACTATTCTTTCTACCATTCCTAATTATTACTTCTCCATTGTACAAACCTCCAAAGGTATCATCTCTCAAATTGAAACTTTAATCCACACCTTTCTTTGGTTCGATAATATGAATGGTCAGAAGAAAATACCGCTAATTTCTATTCATGACATGTCAACCTCTTACAGAATAGGAGGTGTTGGACTTCCCAACATTACCAATAGGAATAAGGCTTTTGATGCTAAACTTGTTTGGTAAATGTATGAAAAATCCTCTGCCAAAAGGTGTCGCCTTTTACAAAGGAAATATTTAGATAACTTGGAACCTTCTAGAGTTCTTACTATGCTAGACCTGCCAAAGGGGTCTGTCATTTTGGATTTCATGATGGCTACTTGAGAAGTTATTACTTCATTAATATCATGGCAAATGAACAACAAGGATAGTGTCAATTTTTAGTTTGATTCATGGAATGGGTTCCCCCCCGTCCTGCCACTATTGATTCGTTAAAGGATTTCTCAAACATAGTGATTCAAGCTTGGGCGACATCTTTTTCTACTTATGTGTAATGCCCCACCCGGAGATACTTGGAAACAAGGATTCAAATGAAGCCAAGATTTTTTATTTTTTTAACAAGTATGACTGCACAAGACAACATCATACAGGGATTACAAAGATCGCAACGGAAGACTTCAACACAATCCTGGCAACCAATGAATCTCCAAACGCCACTACCAAAAGACAAACACGAACAAAAGCCAACAACCACCACAGCAAGATGAGGGTTCAAGAACAACCACTCATCAACAAAACACCAAGCTAGGGTAAAATGCAGAATCTTGAAATTTGGCTAAGCTTGAAATCCTGAAGCCCTGAGAATTGGCTAAGTCTGGATTTCTGAAGCCTTGAAATTTCCTAAAATCCATAACTTATCTCCAAGAGGTCTGAAACCTATCTCAAACAATTTGGCGCATATATTAAAATATATCTTAAGTATAAGTTGACGTAAATATACGTCAACTTATGCTTAAACGATATATTTTAAACCCCTAGGAAATCTGTTTTGAACCAAGAAGGTGTAAAAACCAAAAGGGTGTTCAAAACCAACTTTCGAACTTTTATCCAACAAGCCTAGATAGCCCCTGTTTCTCATGCAAGAAAGAAAATTGGTCTCGAGTTTCGTGCGAGATCTTTCACTGCTTCGTGCAAGAAAGTGCGCACTTCGCGCGAGGACAACTGAGCTTCGTGCAAGGATTCACATTCTCGCGTGAGGATTCCCTACACACCGCATGAAGATTTACATTCTCACGCGAGAAGTGTATTCTTTCGCGCGAGAAAGAAAACTCCTAGGGAATCTGTTTTGAACCAAGAAGGTGTAAAAACCAAAAGGGTGTCCAAAACCAACTTTTGAACTTTCATCCGACAAGCCTAGATAGCCCTTGTTTCTCGCACAAGAAAGAAAACTAGTTTCGAGTTTCATGCGAGATATTTCACCGCTTTGTGCGAGAAAGTGTGCACTTCACGCGAGAACAACTGAGCTTCGTGCGAGGATTCACATTCTCGCGCGAGGATTCCCTACGCGCCTCACGAAGATTTACATTCTCGCGTGGGAAGTGTATTCTTTCACACGAGAAAGAAACAGTCTCGCACGAGGAAGAAACAGTCTCACGCGAGGAAAATACAATCTCGTGCGAGGAAAAAAATTAGCACGACACAAAACACAAACAAAAAGCTAAACAAACAAGGAAACCTCCACATCGGGGAGTACCAGATCCACGAAAATCGAGGAATGAACACTCGAGAGCACTAACAGAAAGGAAAGAGGAACATCTAACCATCTAAAACATAAAAGCAAAGCACATACTGAAATAATGAAATGTCCCTTTTCTGATTTTTCATGATATTTCCAACCTCTAATCAGATCTTTAAAATCAAACAACTGCTATCACAAAGATCCACCAAATTCCTTAAGAAACCCCAAATCGGGTATGTTGAAAATAGTGCTAAAAGCTTCACAACTTCACAAATTATTAATGAATCTGAAAATGGAAATTTTTACAGAACTTTCAGCAGCATAACAGCCTACAAATTGATATTTCCAGATCCGTATAGCCTTTACACAACAGCTCGAAAATGTAGGACCAAAACTATGCTCATCGGGCTCCCGAAATAGCACAAAATATGCTCGGAAACACCACAAGAACACTAATAATCTATCTCAGAAGTTTAATCACGTCCCAATATATATATTCAGCTCTATTTTAACAGCTTAAAGTATAAAATACAGCAGCAACCAAAACTGATATGAAATACTCAACCGGAAACACCAAACTCTTACAAAAATACACCCGGAAACTCACAAATCTGCACTGTTCAGCACAAAGGCAAACTCTGTATGAGCATGCACATGGAATGGCTTCAAACTCCCGTCCTTAGCCTTCCTGGAAACCTGCAAACTCCCGTTCTTGGGTCTCCCTGGAAACCTGCAAACTCCCGTTCTTGGGTCTCCTTCTCCACAGGTTTGGCAGCCTCTGAAGAATAACAAAGAATGAGTGAAAATCAAGTCTGGAATCCCCCCAAAATGCCTCCAAACCTCTTTAAAAAGGGCATAACTGTAACTCACGTCCAAGAGAGGTTAATGAAACATATTTTAATAATAATTATCATTTATTAGTCCAACGGTTTCCAAAGATTAACTCCCTTTTTCCGAAACTTCACTTTCTTGGGCCTGCCTGTCTTAGCAAAGATTATTATTTTTTAATTATTTGAAAAGGGGACATGACAAGTCCTCCCCTCCCAAACATTGCTTGTCCTCAAGCAATGGCTGAACAATAAACCAATCAATCCTCCTGGATCCCAAATGTAGTCATGAACTATACTACTACCAATTAACACAGACTCCTGCAAGATCCTCTGCAATATGACCAAGAGGAATCCATAATCAAACTGGCAATTATAGCTCAACCAAACTCCAAAATCACCATTACCACAGTCAAAAACCCATGAGACACAAACTCTTAGAATATCAAAACCCAAGTAAAGTGGACTACCAACATAGTAAATACCATCAATGCATTCCACTGGCCTATATGGAATGTACAATCCAACTCTGCAACAATGGTGAATGCTCTCAAATGAAACTATACCAAGTATGGAGAATCCACACACTATACAACTCCTGCAGTCAACACAACTCTGTAGATCATTGGCCACTGTCTCATAACCATAACTCCCATGCACCCCTGATGGTGAAAAGCCATCACAAGATAAACAACAAGAAATGGAACCCAAACCAAATTTTCCTGCCATCAACTCCTCAGCATAAGGATCAATTGTTAACTGATGTACATACCTTGCAATATAATGTTGATTAAAAAAACCAACCTCAGTCAACAACTCACCATGAACAAGTGATACAACCCACTGTGACTGATCACTAGCTAAGTCAGGAGATGTCATAGCCAAAGGAGTAGAATCAATAACAACACTTGTTGAAGCATCACTCCAAAACTCCTGCTCTAAGTCATGTATTATCAAGCTATCAACTACAAAACCTGTCGCCATGTCGTGCCCATCACAACTCTCATCTCGAGGCATCAAACTATTCCATAATTGATGATAAGCACTAGGAACCAAAGTACATCTCTGTATCACAATCTCATCAACATGGTCATCAAAGGTAAATTGATGAGCGTACCTCACAGTGTAATGCCGATAGAATGCGCCAATCTCAGTCAGTGGCTCAGACTGTAATCCAGATGAAACTAACTGCAATTGATCATCAACCATGTTGGAACTGACTACTACCTCCAAAGATATCACCAAGGGAGTAGTATTACTATCAGGAACCATGCCAACTGTCGACTCACCAACATCACACATGACCTTTGATACATCTCTAGTCTCTGTGCCTTCAGTACTAGAGGCCACCACCCTGTCAGGCATACAATAATCTGCTACAATACCCAACTCAACTAAACCTGACTCTAGTGGGAATGAACCTGATATGCCAATGTTAGTATCAAGGATGGATGCATCCCCATCTCCATTGTCTCTGACAATCTCAGTCATGGACATCCTCGAATCACCAAACACCATAGCTTGTGACTGTATAGAATCAGATAAAGACTGTAGTCGCTCTAACTCCATGGTCACCTTAGCCAAATGAAACTGTGACTCCTTGAAAGCCAACTGTGTACTCTCAAGAATCTCAAAAGTCACCTCAAGCTGCTCAGTAAGCTCACTCACCTCGTCTTCCTTGGCCAACAATGCATCATATGTTGTACTACCCCACTCCATAAGATAATCTCTATCAGCTACCAACTGCATATAATTCTGTCTCAAAATCTGAATAGCCTCCCATAAAGAGTGGATCTCTGTCAAGGAAAGATAACTTCCTTCCTGCTCATCACTAGTAGGAGAACCCCATCCATAAACTGCTAATAATTGACGAGCAGCATCAAAATGTTGGCAAGTGATAGCAATGTCTCGGTCACTAACTCTCAACTGATTAGACACATGATGGCATTGGCTTGACTGTCTCCTACAAACCTCCTTTGATGCACTGTCTAAAGGAGTATCCTCAAAGTTACTAGTCTCTAGAGTATTACCATCCATGTCCTGTGAATCAACTCTAAAGCTCATATCAACATACAGAGTATCAAAATTTGTAGCACTGCTGTCCAACTCCTCTGTACCCAAAGAAACTAAGTCTTCAAAATTGCCCACTACATCCTCCTGGATGTCATCGATGCCAATATGATCCTGGGACTCATCTGTACACACTGCCAAATATGAAAGATCATCAACACATTCTAGCAAGTATGGTCGACTGGATATATGAACCAAGCCCAACACCGGTGTATAAAAACTAATACCAACATCAGACAAGATACTGGCACAAGAAAAGACAACACCGTGTAATCCGCTAATCAAATCCATGATAGCACCCAAACAAACACTGCGACCAAAAAGTGTTAAAGATCTCCAGTCAACTGAATCCCAAACACCAATATAACAATCTCGTGTCCATATCCGTAAACTAGAATCAACTGGTAACTCAAGCAAACTCCTCACCTGAGTAATATGACCAATACCAACTAACTCCACATACCTGTCATGATAAGGTAATGAAGTCACAATACTATCTTCACTCACCTTCAGCTGGCGGGATAAATCATGTGAAGTACTACCTGCCTCAACCTCATGTGATGAAGCATCTAACTGCGCCTGGTACTCTTTCTCAGCAAATTCATGAATGCTCAATGTCTGCTCATCTCTACTAGGTATCTCACCATCCTGCACAACAACATCCTCATAATCATCATCTGAACCCACTACACTGTAGTCACTGCCTGTTGTAACTATACCATCCTGAATACCTGTGGCATCACCCTTTGACAACCTGTAAACAATTGTCTCAATTTGAGTATCAAGTTGACTGTTACTATCAATCTGTGTAATATCCTTTCCCACCACCTCCTGTGGCAAAGTAGAATCTGAGACCACTACCTGGCTATCAGCTAGTTTCTCAAACTCCTCATGCAAGTTCTTGGGAATTGTGTCATCTGTCCTGTGAGAAAATCTGCCAAATAGAAATCCAGTCAACTTATCCACCTTAGCTGGGTCAGATAACATGTCATTTATACGGTGGTGCTCAACCAACTGTTTAGACATGTCATGGCTTATTTTCATAAGTTTATCTCGAATGTCTAAATAACCATCCTTTCTACTATTTTGACTCTGGCTATCAATTGTCCAAGATCGTTCCCTCTGAGACTCTGTACTATACCTGTCCATTCTGGATAAAGTAGAGTGTAACCCCAATAGGATATAACTTCTTCAAGCACCAAGAACTAACATGCAAATGATTAGAAGTAGCATGCAACCATAGATTTGGACATGCAACTGATTAGAAGCAACATGCAACCACCAAATTATGACATGCAAGATCTGGGTAGTTGTCAAAACTGACATGCAAACTTCTACAACCGCCAAATTCACCAAGAACTAATAGGCAAATGATTAGAAGTAGCATGAAACCATAGATTTGGACATGCAACTGATTAGAAGCAACATGCAACCACCAAATTATGACATGCAAGATCTGGGTAGTTGTCAAAACTGACATGGAAGATCTGGGTACTTGTCAAAACTGAAATGCAAACTTCTACAACCACCAAATTCACCAAGAACTAACATGAAAATGATTAGAAGTAGCATGCAACCATAAATTTTTACATGCAGCTGATTAGAAGCAACATGCAATCATAAATTATGACATGCAAGATTTGGGTAGTTCTCAAAACTGAAATGCAATATCTGGGTAGTTGTCAAAACTGACCTGCAACTTCTACAAACCCTCAGGCTGGCAAGATCATGGCTCTGATACCACTGAAATGTCCCTTTTCTGATTTTTCATGATATTTCCAACCTCTAATCAGATCTTTAAAATCAAACAACTGCTATCACAAAGATCCACCAAATTCCTTAAGAAACCCCAAATCGGGTATGTTGAAAATAGTGCTAAAAGCTTCACAACTTCACAAATTATTAATGAATCTGAAAATGGAAATTTTTACAGAACTTTCAGCAGCATAACAGCCTACAAATTGATATTTCCAGATCCGTATAGCCTTTACACAACAGCTCGAAAATGTAGGACCAAAACTATGCTCATCGGGCTCCCGAAATAGCACAAAATATGCTCGGAAACACCACAAGAACACTAATAATCTATCTCAGAAGTTTAATCACGTCCCAATATATATATTCAGCTCTATTTTAACAGCTTAAAGTATAAAATACAGCAGCAACCAAAACTGATATGAAATACTCAACCGGAAACACCAAACTCTTACAAAAATACACCCGGAAACTCACAAATCTGCACTGTTCAGCACAAAGGCAAACTCTGTATGAGCATGCACATGGAATGGCTTCAAACTCCCGTCCTTAGCCTTCCTGGAAACCTGCAAACTCCCGTTCTTGGGTCTCCCTGGAAACCTGCAAACTCCCGTTCTTGGGTCTCCTTCTCCACAGGTTTGGCAGCCTCTGAAGAATAACAAAGAATGAGTGAAAATCAAGTCTGGAATCCCCCCAAAATGCCTCCAAACCTCTTTAAAAAGGGCATAACTGTAACTCACGTCCAAGAGAGGTTAATGAAACATATTTTAATAATAATTATCATTTATTAGTCCAACGGTTTCCAAAGATTAACTCCCTTTTTCCGAAACTTCACTTTCTTGGGCCTGCCTGTCTTAGCAAAGATTATTATTTTTTAATTATTTGAAAAGGGGACATGACAAATAAACATCGCAATGAATAAAAATACATTTCAGAGCTAAACAACCAAATAAGTGTCCGATTCCTCCCAACTGTCAATAGCATCATAAGACCATCGTGGGTCCTAGCCATCCCACGCGTGTAACATCCCAAGCCACCGACCAAATTTTTGGTACTGTCATAATAGGGACGTCACTACTAAAAACATGCAACAATATAAGCACAAGGAAATCTAACATGCTAGTGATAATGCATAAGATAATCCTACAGTAGGTAACATCACCTATCACATGCTAAACAATAGTAAGCAACAAATATAGTACTAAAAAAAATCACATCATCTAATCATATGCTAAACATCATACTAAGGGAATGTGCCAAATAAAATAACATCATCTGAACATGATATACAAGCATCCCAATGAAAGCATAAATCACAAGAAAGCATACTCCAGAACCCGAAGTACCAAGTGAAGACATCCAGCAACGGTCGCACTAGGACAAAGATCATCTCTGTACACCAATCCCTAGCAGTGGTGAAGGTAGCTATGCCTCCCAACCACGTGGCACCCATAGGTCCACACCCGCCGTGTTGATGGAGATAATGATCCAACCACAAACACACATAAAACACAACATCCATGGCTAACACTCACGCTAGACAATATGATGGTTGAACCAAGAACCTAAGACAATGCAAGGAGTACAGGTCATGGTCAGACACTCAAAAGGCTACTAAGTAGGGACTAACATCATGGAGAGTCGCTTGGCATCAAAAAGCCCAAGCTAGGACTTGCGCAGATTCAACATCCCTCAACGGAAAGGCTCTTGCACCCCAAACCTTTTTACTATCTTAAGTTTTATTACCAGTCACACATTTTATTTTATTTTCACTTAATTAAAGCTTCCTTCGCCAACCCTCTGGGCACAATGATCACTAGGCTGCGAGGTAGAAGCCCCCTCCATATGCTACCCTACCCTACCCATGCTCATCCTATGACAAGTTCCCGTGGGCATGCATACTCCCATCCCAACCCCAATGATCATAACTTTCAAAAAATTCATGAAAGATCAAGCCTCCCAACAAATGTACGCGCACGTACTCGTGTGTGGCACACCACCATCGCGAAGATCATAACACAAGGACAACAATGAGAACACAATGCAAAACAAACACCCAACCGAAAGCAACTCAAGAGGACAGATTCTACATGAATCCCAAAGCCAATAAAACCATACATCATTAAATCACTCAATCGGCCTCAATTCGAGAGTATGGATTCGACATGAATCCCAATGATGCAACAAGACCAAACATCATGAACTCACTCAACTGGCCTCAATCCGAGAGTATGGATTCTACACGAATCCTAGTGTTCACGAACAAAAGCAAAGGTCCAAAAGAAACCATAACAACAAGTATAAAATCACTCAACCGAACACAATGTCGGGAGTACAGATGCAACACGCATCCCAATGTAACATAAAAGTGCAAAAGTGGTCTGACTGATATCCAAATGGATCATCCAAGTCCACGACCCACATTGTGCCAAGAAAACTCGAGAAAACAGGGCGGCACACAAAACGAGGTAAAAATCTCAAATTTTGGAAAAACTTCAACATTAAAACCCACTTGGCCTTTGGGTTCAAAAACCCCAAAAATCCAAAAATAAATAGAATCGGACACCGTATGCAAAAACGGCCAGCATAACGGTGCAAAACTTCAAACCCTCATCTCAAAAAATAGAGAAATGTTCATACCCGCCCAACCGAGTAGAACTAACATACAGAAACGGAGGGGAACACTAGTTCTCAGCCTCCAAACAAACGGCTACCAAAAATAGAAGTAGAAATGAAACAGAAACAATAAAACAGGAAAGCCCTACCTCACAGCCAAAAGGGCAAAACGGGAATCTGAACCATAAAATAAATATCTCGCAGAAGTAGCTAAAAATTGCGGCAATCCAAGGTTTCCCCAAGCTGGATCCAATGAGCCCAACCTCGTGATGATCCCATGCCCGTAGCTCCCACAATGAACAAAATAGTAAATCCTCATGAAGAGGATTTTGAGTTTTACTCTCCAACTTTCCAATTCAAAAGTGAGAAGTGAGGAATTAAATTCCTTTTTGGATACTTATTCACTTTTTGGGTGAATAATCGATTAGGGCATTTAACCAGCCAATCTAGTTGAACCCCGAATCGACCCAAATGAAAATAGGCTATTCCTATAAATAGGAATTCATCTATGGCTAAGCTGCCAGAAATTAAATTAAATCAATTAAAAAGCCTGAAAACCCAAAAACACATAAATCTCCTTAATAACTTTTGCGACAATGCGAACCTCTAAATGCACAAACATGCTTACTGGTCTAATCACATAATGCAAATGAGTTTGGATTTAATAATCACCGAAAGGTTTAAATTAAAACATTTAATTAAGGATACATCGACTATACAAAGGCGACATTGGTAAAATATGAACGGCTGAATCACTAACTCAAAGTGCCATTGCCAAGGATATAAATCATGCACACTAAACAACACGATCAAGTGCAATTGCATATAATAACATAGCCGAAGCAATAAATGTATTAAATCACCTAATTTAACCATTTATTTAATTATATTAAAATAATCTATTTACATCACTCACGTTCGCAAAAGGCATAGCAACGCAGGAATGAAGTAAATAACCATAGCATTAAATCCATCACATAACAAAATCAGAGGTATGTCCAAATACCAGATAACCAGATAACATCATAAAACACACTGTCATCTCAAAATGGCATCATCATGCAATATGAATAACTGAACATCATAGTAGTCTAATATCTATGATACTGGAATCAAAGAGTAACATCTGACCCTCGGGTCATCTCAAATGTAAACATAACATGAGCAACAAATATCTCTCTAATCATAAATGTAACAAGGTAAATGTCTACAACACATAACCAAATAATCTCACATGAACAATCCATTTAATTACTTACGCATTTAATAAAAATTGATTACTCTGCATTAAAAGGGCACTTAAAACACATAAACAACCATAGTCATAAACATGACTAACCACTGCTACAGGAACCTAGTCCAGTGTAGCATGGTAATAGTACATAGAGCAATCTCTACACACATCTCAAGGTAATCACGAAACAACCTCATGATACCACATCGATCCTGGTAACCACTAACACAAACCTTAGTGAACCAAAAATTACATCATAATCTCAAAGATCAGTCAAAAGCATAATCAACGTCACTGATAAAGAAACATAAATCCAAACACCTCAACGGTGTAGACCACTCAGGGTCACAATCAAGAACAATCACAAAAAAAAGATCATCAAGGTTGCATCCATCAAGATGACTTTCAAAAGTCAAATGGGAGAGGCACTACATTATGTATCAGTTATTCATAGAGTCACAGAGCTAGTCATTTGACAAGACCCCTCAATTCTTCTTATATCCCACAATCAGGCTACCTCTTTCAAACAAGTACTAACTAAAAGGAATGCTTTTATGTCTAATCAACTAGATTTCCTCTTTTGGGTTCTAGCTAAAGATGGTAAATACTTTATTAAACTAGGATACTTAGCTCTCCAACACAACCAATTTAATCATACCACATATCATGCTTTTGAATTCTGCTGGAATAGCTCAATTCTACAAAAAGAAGGATGCTTTGCATGGCTTGCACTAAAGAACCAAATTTTAACTAGTGATCATCTTCATAGTTTGAGCATTTCTAATCACTTTCACTATGTTCTCTATCTACAAGTTATAGAAACAACAGATCACCTCCTCTTAAACTACCCTTTTGCCCAAGATTGTTGGCATTTTGTCCTTAATAAGCTTAATTTCTATATGCCATTACCTAATTCTCTATGGAATTTATTCCAAGCATGGCCAATCTTATACTCTAAATCAATATTTTCATGTCTTTGGAAGTGCATCCCTACATCTATAGTATGGGCAATTTGGTGGGAAAGAAACAAAAAAATTTTTAGGCAGACATCATCTCCAATCCCTCAATTTTTTGAAGGATTAGAGAGATTAATTGTTGAGCTTATTAATTCTTGAGTAAGTAAATGTAAGGATAAACATGTTTTTTCTCCTTAGGATGGCTATGTTATTCATCAGTGGAAGAGTTTACTTTTTCCTCATCTTCCTACTCCAATGTGTCCATCCAAGATTCCTCTTATCCTAGCACAAACCAAGTGGATTCCTCCAAGTGAGGGTTATTTCAAACTCAATTTTTATGGGACCTCTAGAGGAAATCCAATCAACTTTGGCTATGGCATAGTCATTAGAGATTTTTAAGTTCATGCAATTACAACAAAATCATCTTCTCTCCCTCAGTGTACTAATAACAAAGTTGAGGCCTTGGCCTTGCTTTTTGGTTTGGAACTTGTAAAATCACTTTCTATATCTAAGTTACATGTTGAAGGGGATTCATCCATTATTATTAATGCATGTATTAAATGTCATGTATAGAATTGGTCCATACAGTATATATTACATCAAGTATGGTCTCTTCTTGATTCAATCTCTAAATGTTACATCATGCATACTTATAGAGAAGGCAATCTTTTAGTTGATTGTCTAGCTAATTTGGGTATTGACGAGGTTTATATTAACTGCTGGGTATGTGCAGGATCATGGTGTGCCAAAAAGTGGCGATCTGAAAAATATGTAGTTCTGAAATGCCTCAAAGAATTTCAAAATCTATTCCAACTTTTTTTCCACCCATCTTGATACTAAATGAAAACAATTAATACCTTTATAATTCCTACTATATCTTTTGATACCAACCTTATATGGTCATCTTCAAAACATCACGAAAATGTGTTTTTGGCATGTTCTTATGTGTTTTTTACTTCAAGCATATAGCTGACAACTTTTTTTAAACCAAAATTTGATGTAATGAAAAGGGTTTCTTAAGAATGTTCTTAACTTTTCATAAATGTAAGGTTTGTCAAATTACGAGTTCAATAAGTAATTATTACTTATTTTCTAATGGAGTTAGCTACAAAGTGTTGATTGACATACTGGTTGAAAAATAGTTATAACTTTCAAACCGTATAAGATTTGTGAAATCCAAAAGATGCGTCACATTCTATACTTCGACTAGTATAAGAAAAATAAAAGAAAAACTTAATTTTGATTTTTTTGAACTAGTTAAGGTGGTCAGACACGGGAGTTTTTTAATTCCGAAAATAGTATAGTAGAAAATTCATAATTAATTATTTCTTTGGAAAAAAAATTCCCAAAATATGTGTCACATCCAAGCATGAGTCTACTTTTTATATCTAAAATTATATTTAAAAATATTATCATTTGATTATGATTAAGGTGGTCAGACATACACCTACTTTTTATTTTCGCCCCAAAATTTTTGTAGCACTCCATTAAAATCCAAACTTTTGACCAGTCAAATAATTTTTTCTCCAGATAAGGCCTTGTAGTTTAGAAACTAGATTCAATTTCCAACAGATTATTTTCTTACAACTTTTTGATATAAATTTTAGTACCACTTTAAAATTATGTGTCAAGCTGACATAACCCTGATTTGCTAGTTTTTCACTGCCACTTAAGGCCATAGTTATGTACACCATGATCCTGCACATACCCTCGTTACTTTCCCTACTTAACTTCCTTGATCTCCCCAACTTGGTTAATATTGTGGAAAAATAATATGTTTAGAATAAGATTTGACTCATTCTCATATTTTATTTAATAGTAAATCATGACTTCTCTATGATTTCACATGTTTCTTCTTTTATTGATTTCACTTGTTCTTTTGAGATATTGTATACAAGTCGTTGTCTTGGATTGCACTTGCATCAGATGGCTTTCTAATATCATGTTATCAATTGGAGTTTTGGATGTAGATTAGTGATGGCAATGTTTATGATAGTTTTTGCCTGGGCTCTTGGTTTTGTCTCTGGCACCAAACAATGAATTCTATTCATATGAGTTTTGGACTCTTTGTAATCACTATATTATTGATTTGGGAATCTCTAGGAAAAGATTCATAAGTGTTGATAGATACTCTCTCTTGATGCAATATTTTTTCTTCTCTATCCTTTTTGTATCAGGCAATGACCAAAGCTTTTCTTTTCTAGTTCTTTTCTCCAGGAGCTATTTTGAACAATTTACTATTAATATAAATATAATGTTTCAGCCAATATACATACATACATACATACATGCATACATACATACATACATAAATATATTATTTATTTATTTATTTTTAATTTTTTTCCACCTTCCTTACGCTTTAGTCCGGAACAATGAATGAGCCTTCAAATTTTAGTTGTAATTGACAAAAATTGTTTCTCCGAACAAGCACATGATTTTATAGGTGATAAACAAACTACATTCTAGAATTTACCTTATGGATTTGGAGTATTTAATTGCATTGAAGATAGCTAGAAATTTATTGAATTTTAAGTTTTAGTAATTCTTTTTTCTTCTTACATTTATGACTCACAACTAATTAAAACATTGATAATTATCATTTTTTGAATTTTATAAATACATGAAATTTATCAAACTCTATAATAATTTAATGAATTTAAAAAATATTTAAAGTTAATTGGTCTAAATTTTATAAATAATTGCATGTAACAAATGCCTACTATAAAGGAACTAATAAAACTAGTAGTTGCATGTTTTGTACATGCAACAAAAAGCTGATTTTTTTTAAATCAGTAATTGGCCGAAGCCAAGATTAATTATTTCTTTTTTAATAATTAATTATTTTTATGTGTTAAGTGAATTCGAACCCAAGACCTCTGACATAAGAGGCTCACAAGTTAGCATTGTGTTATCGGCTCTTGCCTAAGATAGAGATTTTATTTGTATCTATAAAATTTATATGACACATTAATAACAAAATTTTGATGAGAAAAGTTTCAATGATTTCATTTTTTTTTCATTAATAGGAGTTAAATATTTAAGAAATATATATTTTGTCTAATTTGAAAATCAAATTATTCTTCCCAACTATAAAATGTAGTAATTTTTTTTATTTAATAAAAATGTATATTCTCAAAATTTGTTACATTCTCGTAATTCAAAAATTCTATCACTAATTAAATTCTACTTAATGTATGAAAACTAAAATAATCAATATAGCAATTGTTATTCACATTCCAAATAATTATGGTCATGTTGACTACTCCCAAAATATCTACATCTTTGACTCTTATACATGGTTTGCTCTCAATATTGTCCAAAATAGAACAAAAACAAGAATCATCAATAAAATTAAAAAACATATTCTATCACAATTCTATCATCAATACACACAAATAACTTGTTTGTGCAATTCTAGATCTTGCCGGAGAAACAAAACTTATAGAAAAATACAAACAAAACATAAAGTCATTGAAAATATTTTTTTATCAACTAGAATTACAACATGTGTGAATTGCAATGAATAAATAAAGGAAGAAGCAAAAATTTGGATGTAATTTCTGAAGAGGTGGAGAAAACAATTAATAGTTCACATTTAACATAAATTTCTCCATAAGTGATGGGAAAAAACCATTGTTGCTAATCTGGAATTAACATATAATTGTTCCAAATTTAGGATCTAGTTGTTCATTATTTTTTACATCATTAAAAAAAAATGTTTTGTTTTGTTCATGTGAAATTTGTAAAATGGAGATGTCTTAGATAATTGGAATATTCCAAATTTGGGAAAGGTAATTTAACAACTTTCTAATTGTTCATTTTTTTTTACATCATTAAAAAAATAAAAGGTCTTTTTTTGTTCATCTGGAAATTGTAAATTTAACAAATTTCTAATTGTTCATTATTTTTTACATCATTAAAAAAATAAAAGGTCTTTTTTTGTTCATCTGGAAATTGTAAATTTAACAACTTTCTAATTGTTCATTATTTTTTACATCATTAAAAAAATAAAAGGTCTTTTTTTGTTCATCTAGGAATTGTAAAATGGAGAGGTCTTACTGCTTAAAAATTTAGGAAAAAAAGATACTTTAAAGTTTTAAATATTATTAGCTTTTAGAAATCTTGATCAAGGAATCTAGACTTTTCAAAAGATTCATTTAGAACTGTTCATGTTAAAATTCTTCTCATATTATGGACAAATGTCTTCAAAATAAATTAAGAAATAAAAGATTGATTGCATGGATCATGTCCATTCCAATCATAGATGAAAAATGTGATGCATCCATCATACACTACAACATTCAGATTTCTTCAAAGTCCCCTATACTGCATCATTTATAATTTACTTATTATTAAAATATTGGTATTATTAAGATGATAACAATTGAAACATTGGTCTTGTATAAATAAATGATATAAATAGTATCATTTTCAATTGAAGACTTGTGAAGATTTCTAAATTTCTTAACAGTGATCGATAAAAAAATTTATACGAAGATTTGATTAGAATATTTTTAATTAACACAAGTTATTAAATTTAATGATTTATCATCAAAATAATTTTATTTTAAAAAAATTAATCATACACAAGTTTTAAAATTGAACGAAACAAATTAATTTTTAATAATCTATCATATAAGAACTATATATTTATTAAAATATATTATTAAACAATGAAAATTAAAGAACGATGTTTAGTTTAAAGATTTTTTAGGGATTTCAATTTTTTTATTTAAATTCCATGCATTACCTCTGTGCCACACCACAACCTTGTAATATTCTAATTTTGAAGTCTAGTGCATAATGGTGACTTTTTTTTATCTTCAATAGCCAAAATGAGTAACCTTTCGTTGTTGAGATGAGGCAAAAAAATTTGGTCATTCTAAATATATATTTAGTAAATATCATATTAAAAGTAGCTTACATTAGTCCCATACATATACGATGGGTATGTAAGTTTATTATATATATTTATATTTTGTAAGTTTATTATATACATCTAATGTTTCAAACAAAAATTGAATATCCACTGAGATAAAATATTTAGTAGCGTCTCCTTTTTTTTCTTCATTTCTTAATTGCTCTCCCTCTCTTAAAATATTATCAAATGAGAGGCCAAATAAATTTAACCCTAAATTATTGCTCTACTACTTCAAATCTCATCTTAGCTCTAAAACTAAAAATATAAATCAAAAACCAATTTCTTTCTCCTCTATATCTGGAGACCTCGATAAATAGAGAGATGATTTGGGCTCTCTAAAAAGGAACTGTAAATTCCAAAAAAAAACATAAGAAAAAAGAATACCCATGCCTTTGGCTTTTCCTTCAAAGCTTTTCACATAGATCTCAAAATATGTCAAGGGAAAACAACAAATTGGCATGGCTAAAATTATCACATCTTTCCTAAAAAAAATGTACAAAACAAATAATTGAACTCCAAAATTTCTTGTAAAAGTGGTAAAATCTCCTCTTTTTTGTATTTCCTTGGGTCTTTAATGCCCCACAATCACTTCATTGTTTAGTTATGTAAATTCTATTAACAACATCCTACAAATTTCTTATGTAATTTCAACATTAAAGAGTACACTAATAAGATTAGATCCCAACATCTAGGGGAAGAAAAAAATCAACATATAGGGGAAGAAAAAAAAAAGGTAGCTTAGGGAATATAATTTAAAGCATACATTCTACCATTTTATAATCCATTCATACTTGCAACTATGATCTGGAAAATTCTAAGAAAAAAAAAGCATTTGTTCTACCATTCAAGGAGCCTACAAATAGTTGAGAATGGTTAATGGTTTTGTAAGCAAAGTCTTGTGTGGCCCCATAAATTTTAACAACCACAAAATATTTTCCACCATAGCTTCTTGTGGATCTTCAAGTCTTTCATCCAAAATATCCTTTACTGAAGCTCACTTCCATTATTAGTTTGAGCTGCATTAAACCAAGCTTCCTTGAACCCTTCTCTGACAGGATGTTTTATGCTTATTGCTTCCAATGCCAACACTCCAAAGCTATACACATCCCATTTCTCCATTGTGCATGAAATTAAAACTCAAATTATAAGTTTGGAAGAATTTTCTATGGAAAGCATTCCAAAAAAGTTTCCAATGATCTAAACATTAAATTAATTTTTTTTTAAAGATTGGAAAGGGGTCTTTGTAGCTTTTGCAATGGATATGCAAGACTATTAACACATATTAGAAACTTGTCCGTGAAATTAAATATCTTTTAGAAATTTCTAAAAGTCGGTTGACCGGATATAAAAAATTAAAAATCAACAAGTCTTACAAATTTTCCATTACAAAAACAATTTTGGGGAACAAAGTTCCCACACTAAGCTTATTGGCTTAATTAATAACATAATATAAAAGAATATCTTCAATTTAAATACTTTTCATATATGTATTAAAAAATATTTGTGAAAAGTATCGAAATAGCATTATTGCTATGTGAAATTCTTTTCTTAAAGTCTAATTTACTTGTAGTGAAGTAGGCATGTACACTAGTTCTTTTAAATTAGTTTATTAATAAAATAATGTATTCTACAGTTTTTACGAAAAAAGATGGAATAATACTATGAAAATGAAAAGACGCAAAAAAATAGAGGAATAAAAGAGGAGGCGAGGGAGAGGAAAAAGGAGAAGGGGAAGACGAAGGGATCTGAAAAAAGTTGGATAAAGGAGGATGCCATGAAGAGCTGGAGGGGTAGCTTCCCAATTTCTTGCATATTGCTATGAAAACCGAATGAGGTGGACATGGAAGGCTAGAGAAATTGGAGGAATTAATCCTCTCAGTTTCTTGGATGCTGCAAGGAAAGTAGAGTTCAACAGACAAGAAGGCCCATGAAATCTGCTACTTATAATTATCAAACTCTTTAAAACCAATCACACAGACTGGGGTCTAGCAAATTTCTGAGGTGGAGAACAATTATAATCTACTTGAGTTTTCAACATGGACAGCAATGAGTACATATTGGATTTGGAAACTGAAATTGCCATATGGTAGAGCTCATCGGCCTCCGATGACTGTATTAAATTTGATGTCAGATGTGGGCGTATTGAGATCATCTAGATCAAGGAGCTGGCATGGTCAGTTGAAGCCCGACGCATGCCCAATTGCAAAGATTACATTTTCAATATCATTGATGTCAATCCACCCGAATCCCTTCTTCATTTGCAAGCCAAATTGGATCTTCTGCTTGCAGCACTCCAGGGGTATGTTAGGTGTATGTTCAGGGTGGAGGAATTGCTGGATGAATTGTATGCATGTTCCTGCTTCTTGTCACAGGAAAAAAATGAGAAGCGGTGGTAGATTCTTGTAGATGTCGAGTGTTAATTATTGTTAGTTGGACAGCTGTTATTTCTGACCCAAAAATAACAGTAGTATTTATGGGTAGCTTGGATAGCTGTTCATCCTTATCTATGTATAGAAGCATTAGTTATGGGCAGTTTGGACAACTGTTTGTCCACTTGCCGAGAATCAGTAAATGGTTGTTGCAAGGATAATTATTTACTAATTTTAGTGATTCCCTTTTGGACACCTTGCAACCAATTCTATTATTGGCTGTCGAGTTGTCTTAATCTCAGCCGTTGGTTTGATTTAATCTCAGTCATTGGTTTACCAATAGGAGTAGTATAAAAAGGGGTCATTGGGTCATTTGGAAAGATAAGTTTTGGAGAAATGTTTGCAGTGTTAGCAAACAGCCTTGCAGTGTTAGCAAGGGTGCAGTGTTAGTGTGGGGATAGCAGTGGGGAATATCTGCGGGAGAAATTAGGAGGTTGTTGAAGTTCTGCCAGTAAGAGGAAAGGAATTTTGTATCTCTTGATTTTCTGAAGTTTTATATAATTCCTCATCTATAGAATTGGTTTTCCCTTACGGGTTTTTCCAGGGACAATTTGTCCGAAAATATTGTGTTTATTGTGTTGCGCATTTCTTTCCGTATTTTACAAGTGAAGTTGCAGTTGTGTTATTTTTCAATATTAGCTGGAAATTTTTTTTCAGTAGTTTAATAATCATTTATGATAGGAGATTAATAATCAGTAACTGCAATAGTTAGATTTTTTACATGGTATCAGAGCATTGTTAAGGGTAGAAGAGTTTTTCCCTAGGAAAGAAATTTTGATCTCTTTAGATTTATTATTGCTTTAAACCCTTGAGATGGCTTCAGCTAGTTTGAGAGATCATGATAGATTGGATGGTGCCTCAAATTTTAGTGTCTGGAAGGCCAGAATTTCTTTATTGTTGGAAGAGAATGGTATCAAAGATTATGCTACCAGTGGTATACCTGTACCAACGGATGCAACACAGTTTGTAGCATATAGGAAAGACGATGCCAAAGCGAGGAGGATTATCCTTGATGGTGTCAAGGATCATATTGTTCCACATATCTTGGAGCTAGATACAGCAAAGAAGATGTGGGACGCCATTCTAAATCTGTACTAGAATGCTACCACCAACAGGAAGTTGATTCTCAAAGAGAAGCTAAAGAATACCGGGATGAATCAGGGAGAAGATGTCACAAGTTACCTCACCAGGCTCAGAATTGTCAAGGATGAGTTAGCAGCTGTTGGAGATAGCCCTAGTGATGATGAGCTAGTGAGAATAGCCCTAAATGGGTTAACTAAACAATGGAGTGTCTTTGTTCAAGTTGTCAGTGGATGAGATACTTTACCGAGTTGGGATCGACTATGGACTAATTTCACTCAGGAGGAGTTTAGACTAAGTCTTGTCAATGGGGCCAACAAGAGTCAGAAAAATGAGGTGGAACAAGAGAACGTTGTCCTAGCGGGTAAAGGGAAAGCAAAGAAGGGATCTAGCAAAGGATCAAATTCACAAAGTGAAAAGAAGAAGAAGGACCTTTCTAAGGTCAAGTTCTTTGGATGTCACGAGTTTGGCCACTATGTCAATGATTTCCCAGAGAGGAAGAAGGGTAAGAAGCAGGTGGCAACTTCAGCAAGTGTAGAAGAACTCTCCAGCAAAATGGAAGATGAGTTTGCACTCATAGCTTGTATGGTTAGTTGAACCTCATAGTGTGTTTGATATATAGAGAGTGGGGCATCATTTCATATGACAAGAGTTAGAGAGTACTTATCCAGTTACAAGGAGGAGGACACCAACATCTAGATTTCTATGGGAAACTTGTCCAAACTCAACCCTGTTGGGAAAGGGACTGTTCAATTTCAGAGGGAGAATGGAAAGATAATTCCTCTTCATGATGTGTTATATGTACCAGGCTTAGGGAGTATGTGCAGGATCATGGTGTGCCAAAAAGTGGTGATGTGAAAAAAAGAGAGTTTGAAGACACCTAAAAGCGCTTCAAAATCCACTCTGACTTTTCTTTACCTATCCAGGAACCAAACCTGGAAGGTTAAGCCGAGCCTTATTGGATATATGATATCATATCGGATATCTAATATCATACCGGATATCCAATTTTAAATCCAATATTCGACTAATAATTAAAATCATATAATAGTATGATATATTATTTAATATTATTATTATTGATATAAAATAATAATAATATCAAATAATATATCATACTATTATATTCTAATAATAATATTATTATAATAATTGTTATTATACTATAATATAATAATAATATTATAATTATTATTATACTATAATATAATAATATTATTATTATAATAATTATTATACTATAATATAATAATATTATTATTATATTATAATCGTATAATATTATACTATAATAATAATATTATAATAACATATTATATTATAATAATATAATATAATATTTCATATATTATAATATAATATATAATAAAAAAGTATAATATATTATAAATTATAATAATATAGTATAATAATAATATTTTATATTATAATATATAGTAAATTAATATAATAAATATAAAATATAATATAAAAATATATAAAATGTGATATATATGTTATATTATATATATTGTCATATCGGATATCCAATGTTATATCGGATATCCAATATCATATCGGATATTAGATGTTATATCGGATATCCGATACCTGTGCATGGATTAAACATAGAATCACAGACCCGCGGCCCTTATTTTCAAGCGAATTTGGGCCAGTCAGATTAGATATCAGATACCAAATCGGATATCAGATATCAGGTATGTTTTTCCACCCCCCCGACTCATTTTTAACCTAAATTTAATAGATTTTAACATGATTTTGTTTGTTTTAGTTGAATCTAGGGTTTTTTTGACAAAAATGGTTAAAATTTATATTTTTTTTAAATATATATTACGTTTTGCAATTCAATAGGAATGGCTGATCAAAATGATGACATTGAGGCAGGGAATAATATTCCTCGCAACCCACCATCAAACGATCCAGTATCCCCACAAAATCGTCCACCAAATGATCCTCTACCTCCTCAAAACCCTCCTCGAATCAAGGATTTGATAAATGAAAATCTCACTGAGTTGAGAGGTTTGCATAAAACATACAATAATGTACCTGCACTGGCTCCTATGTTATCCACGTTAAACACCATAGTGGATAACATTGAAACCCTTACAAACCAACAAAATGTCGCTCTTCATTGGCGTGATGAAATGCACCAGATGTTTGATGATGGTTTGGATTATGATGAGGTCACGGCCCTCAACATAACCAAAGACGATTTGGCAAGCCTTTTTGCTAACCCAAAAACGAGTATACCAGTTGACCCAAAAAAAACCAAACTATCGATTAAATGGTGCACAAATGACGCCATACGTGCAAATTTTTGGGACCGTTGGAAGATGGTCTTTGATATCCCTCCACATGGCAATTTAGACATACCATTTTATTTCCTTAGAAAATTATATGCAGAATTTGTGTTGAAACTTAAAGTGAACTATTGGAGCATGAAGCCCAACATGGGCTTAGGACTAGGAGCTCCTTAGGATAGACCCTCTTCCCAGTGGAAGAAACTTGGCACTTCCCCCCCCCGATATCTTCCCCCCTCCTCGATTGCAGCATCCAGATATTATGGTAGAGGCTAGCTCTCAGACCATCAGAGCCATTCATAGGCTAAGTAGCCTAATGATATCTCAGGCTAGGTCAGTCTTGCCTCCTCGTGTTGATGATGTTGGTGCCAGTTCATCATCGGCTAGCTCATCACAGGTTTGTGTGCCTCACACTTGCATTACATGCAAGAATATTTTCCTAGGTCCCATAGGCGATCTTCTCGAGTATTATTTTGTATAAGATGAGGATACACCAGATGCACGTGTAGAGGCTACAGACCCTGATGCGAGAGAGGAGGGGAATGTAAAGGCATGGACTCCTTCAGTGTCAGTACGTGTATACATTTTTTTGTTATGACATATGTGATTTAAAGTTAATTTTTATAATAGAGTAATTTTAATTTTTAAGCCATACTGACTTTTACATGTATGTGATCTTCATTCATGTTTAGTTGATGACCGAGGAGGAGCTCAGATAGATAGATGATGCTACACTCTCGGCCATTTCATTTGGCCTTGAGAAATCTACGGTACATTATGTCATGTTCGCATTTCTTTTTTCTATTTGATATTGTAGCATATATGGTTGTTAATCTTTCTTTTATCTTGCAGATACCACCTGCCCCGGGGGGACAAAGTGCGGTGGGTGAGCCAGCATGCATTGACAAAGGAAAGGTAATTAGATGTTTTCTAATCGATTAAAAATTGATGCATTCTTGTAAAATGTATGTGGTAATCTCATTTAATTACATTATTTATTGTATATACGGTGTGGCTATTGGCGATGAGCCTATACAGATTCGGCGTCCTAGATCATCAGGGATTTTCATTCGCACAGAGAGCCCCATTGTATGTATAAGTATCATTTATTTTTTATTTTTTTAATTGATGCAGAGGAAAGTATGATTTTTGTTCTATACAATTTCTATGATTTTTTTCATACCAATAATGATTCATGTCTTGCATATGTTCATCACAACTTAAATAGGCTTATATGCACCTGTCCAATCGACCAAGTTGGTTACAAAGGTTTATTTAATCAAACAAATACCAAATTACTACTTTCCCTTGAAAACTAATATGACCGTTTGAATTTGAAATTCAAATTTCAAACTATAGTTTTTATGCATTCCCTAACTTTCTAAACTATTCCATTGACTCAAAATTGGTCATATGGATTTATTAAATGCAACTAAGTAAATTTCCAAAAAATTGAAGTTTTTATTGTTTTTTCTCCAAACCACCGTACACTCTGATCTCCCCCTTTCAACTGAGATCACATATGACATATATAAAGGTCTACATGACCGTTGGAACAACCATATAGGCGTTCCCAACCATAAAACAAACAAACAACCACTTTTTGCTAATACTGTTTAGACTAAGGCCTTTTGGTCCCATGGAGTCACTTGGTTTATAACCACACCAAAATGCTTGTGGGCCTTACATGTTCCTTTATTACAAAACATAGACCAACTTGTAAAATATGGACCAAACCTTTATTCCAACTTCCTAATCTACTTGAATCCTCGCTTTCATGGAGTGGCAAGCTGTCTGACAACAGAGATACTTGTTCCCCCCTACCACATAGGTTAGGTGCCCTGCACCACCTTTCCTCTCTCTCATTATGAACACTAGTCCACCAAGTGAGTGATGTTCCTCTCAGTCTTGCTGTTGCTACTTTTACCTTCTTATCCGCCTCTATGTCTTCAAGATCAAAGTAGTTCTCAAGGGCCTATATCCACCCTAGCACTTCTTCACTATCCATTTTACCCTGGTATATTGGAAAATCAATATGGTTCTTCCCACCATTACCTTGTACTGCCTTAATGATTCTCATAAATCTCCTTTCTTCAGGATCATCTATTGTCTCATGCTCTTGCCTTGCATTACCAACCTCTTCTTCTTCATGGTTCTCTCCATGATTTCTTCCTCTAACCTCTTCTCCTCTAGGTTCTTGCCTTTCCTTTTCTAAGGATTCTATCCTTGCAATAAGCTTCAACCTCTCTCTTCTCATCTGTCTTTCTTCCCTCACTCTAGATGCTTCAAGTTCTCTCCTCTCTCTTTTCTCTTTTTCCAACTCTTCTCTCAATTCTTCAAGTTCTCTAGCCATTTGATTTTTAGGAGGCATTTTCACAACAAGTTTTCTTCCTTCCCAAGGGCCAACTCACTGATTCTCTTTCTTTCCTCACGAAGAAATCTCTGGACACCACTTATGTACCTTTCAACTCTGGGACACACAAGGAGGAATTAGACACACCAAGGCTTCAACAAAGGGACCAACACACTAAGGATTTTCAAGATTATAGGTCTTGGTCACACTCCTAAACACCCAAACTTCAAAACCCTCCTTAAAATGGCTTAAAAACTAGGGCCTGATTGTTCAAACCCCAAAACTCAATTCTAGAACGTTTTGACTTGTCTAATGACAAGATATGATCATGAAAACCTACATGAACCTATCAAATGACTCATCTACCATATGAAATCCTAAAATCCTATCTCATGCCCAATTACAACTTTCTTCCACATATGAGTCCAACATTATAACTTTGTATGCTTCCATGAGCCATAATTGGTGCAAGGATTGCCCAATTGACTTCAAGAGATGTTCCATGACCTCTGTAATGCCTTGGATCTTCAATGTTCCCCTAATGAGAATGGGATGCTCTTGCATCACTTGTCTTCATAAATAAATTCAAAACTGATTTCCGTGATATTAACAACTACTATTTTGTATCTCATAGGAGACTCCTAGTGCACATGAGGTTCGACGGGACAGTTATGTAGATTTGATGACGCGGCCACTCACTCCTGAGGAGGAGCCTACAATAGTAAGTTGTAGTTTGAATTCATGATTAAATATGTTATAAATTTAGCATGCTATGAATTATAATGTTATAGTTTAAATTGTAGATTCATTTGACAAAGATATTTGAATATATACAACCCACAATCACAGAGGTACCAACATTGCCGAGGGCATACGAGAGGACTCCTGACCGACGCAGGAGGTCGACAAGAGAGATATTTATTATGAAATTTTGATAGTATTAATCTCCAATATGGAAAATATCATTATGCATTTGAGTAATTCAATGTTAGATATGTAGAATCATATAAATTTAGTAGTCTAACTTTGGGTTTTCCTTTTTTGTTTATGTAGGAGGCATTCGATCCACTTAGTGCAGCGAAGAGGCTGCATTTTGATCATCCACCAGCACCCTAGGATAGTATAGTTTTCGTAGGACGCATCATGAGACATTTTGAGATGGCATATGCCACATTGTATATAGAAACATTGATATTATACACATTCTGATGGCAGGATCAGCCACATTTTGTATATGGATCTATGTATTTTGATATATATATATTTGAGTACTTTGTCTATGGATACATGATCTTTGATATATATTTGTGTAAAATTTTGTCTATGGATACATGTATTTTGATATATATATTTTTCATTTACGTGCACAATGATATACATATTAATTTAGTATCTAGTATTGTTCAATTTATCGTGGATCATGTGTCATGCCCTAAATTTTACTAGTAAAAACACAACAATTTTTTTTTTTTTTTTGTAGGTTATGAAGTCACATAAGAAATTACATATTGTAAAACAAGGTTATCATTGAATAGGAGTTCAAGACTCATGTGAATAGTGTGAAGGTGTTAACATTTTAGTCACAGGTGGTTTTCAAATAGATTGGATGACAGTCTAGTTCAAGTTAGCGTCACGATTCAAACGAGAAAGTTCAAGATACAACACTCATAAATTAGTGAGATAATTCATATCCTAACAAGCCTCTGATACTAATATTCTATTAGGGTCTTTCGGTTGTATCATATGGACTAGGTCGTGATTCTAGCATGTAAGGGAAGGGGATCAGAATTACTTATTATCCTCATTACCAATGTACACACATTCATTAATCATTACAATATATATTAATGTGACAATTACTATATTACTATATCCTCATTATCTATCAACATTGCTTCCTCACCAAACTAGCACTCACTGCAGTTTTCTAAACACAAAAATTACTATTTCAATACATAAATTGAACTCACTCTAATAAAAGACAATTACTAACTATCTAGCTCATCAACTACTAACTAATCTAGCTACATTGCCATGCTTTTACATTTACTATTTTAATTACTATAATTACTATACTATTACATTTACTTTTTACATTAAATTACATCTAAATATTCACCATAAGCTCACTTTCTCACTATCAATATTATTATTATCAAACCATGTTAAGATTCAAAGTAGTTTCATAGTACGAATTAGTAAGCACATAAAATGAGGAACTCTTAGTAAGTCTAAGGGCCAATTCAAAGTACTTAACTCAATAATAATTCATGATCTGTATTTAAACACATCTTACTACACCATCGTATTGAGTGTGTCAATTTAAATTTGTTAGATGAATTGTTTATGCAAGGATTAGGTGCAAGCGTATAAATAAGGTTTGTATATAACATACCTTGTCATTCTGACATATATGTATCAATGTATCAATGTGCTTTATTGACTAGATAAAACTAGATTTGAGTTATTATTTTAATCCACCATCCATCCTTATCCTTGATTCTCCAATCCCATCATCTCGACAACTTACTTCATATTAAAACCCTATTATATGTACATCCAATCAATCTTGGCTTTTATTTCATTTTTGAGTTAAATATTTAAATTTGTCATATTCTCTAACATGCACACTAATATGCCTTTATTTATTTAATTACTAATTTATTATTTGAGTGTTGGATGTGACTTAGAGGTCACAAGATTGTAATGTGTACCATTCTATCACTTAGAAAATATATTAGTCTAGGACACTCATTAGTCTCTATATGCTATTATTATTTTTATTTTTATTGGATAGCAGTCTAGAATCTGGGAATATTCTTTAATATTTTATTGCTATGTATTAAGGAAGGGATTTATTTGCCTTTACCATACATTTTCTAGAGAGGAAAATGCATGCCTAAAAAAATGTATCTCATAGATTTTATTATGTCTTCTCTTACAAAAAACTTCATTTTTTTATATCATAAAATTAATTTGATGATTTTCTTGCTTAGAATTGCATTAAGCTTGGTAATTAAAATCAATGTTATCCATGCATGTGATATGAACATAAAAATTTTCTTCCAAATTATTCAGTGCACAACAAGATTGTAAGCAATCTGCTAAGTTTTAAATTTATACAATCAATGGTATCACATAACATCTATGGATTCTTATTATCAACTAGTCATTTACAATACCACAAGGAGAAAACTTTCTTTCACATTTTCAAATGATAACAATGATGTCAAAGAAAATCTATGACTCGTACCAATGCTTTCATAACAATATAAACTCCAAATGAAACATGCATATACAACCTTATCAATTATTTCTTCTACACGTACATTAGGTAACAATGATACAATCTCCTTCCATCACAATGGGGCAAGATAAGGGACTTTTCAAAATCATAAGGAACATGGACATTGAAAGATATGGAAAATGAGTAGCATGAACATTGTCCAACGTGATCGTTGAGAACATGAACAAGCTGGTGAATCCTCCTTCGCAAATGAGGGCACAATGTCAAGTTTTCTCATCCAACATTAATCTGCAAGATGATCATTCCAAGCCATTTCCATTGCTCCCTTGGACACAAATCTGCATATGCAACACAACAAAATAAAAAGGACCATGGGTGCTTTCCACCCAACCATAGGCCTCAAAGAGACCACCCTCGCACTAGGGAACAAGGATCAAACTAGGATACGCATACAATCTTTCAATGCATAAACATTACATTTCAAACTTGAACAATTTCCCCCCAAGACTATTTCACAATGGCTTCATAGATGGAACCATAAACATAGGGTGAAGGTGTGCTCTAAAATGGAGACTTGCCATACCAAACCATATTTGCAATAAACAATTTTCATGCCCTCTCGGGGCTATCATAATTCACCAAATTTCATGCCCTCTCAAGGCTATCATAAATGAACCATTTAGTGCCCTCTCAGGGCCTCCACATTTCCTCCTCCAAATGCACTACCATCAGCTGTAACTCCTCAAACTTCCTTTCTACACCATACTTTCCTTATCACCCCTAGCAAGAAATGAAATGTTATGGCATACAATGGAGCCCATACTCCAAGGTTCTCAATACATTTTTCGAACCCAACTTAAGCCCTTCACCCTGGACTTCTCTTCCCTTCCCACAAGGGTGAGTGTAAGTCCCAATCCCATAACAATACTCAAGCACAAAACAAGAAAACAAAACGAAGTAGAAATAAAACAAGAAATTTTCAAGAGCACATCACATTTTCACAACACAATATCAACACCCATAATACAACAAGGAAATAGAGGAAATCTAAACCTCATACTCACAATACTCCACACAATACAACAAGATGCACAATGGTGTCACACTAATCTACATGGAATGAACACCATTGAAGCACTCACATGAATGCTACTCCACAATGCAATGCAATGCATACTCCATTGATAAACTCCACACTTGCATATTTTCTTAACCATGCTAAAAGAAAGAAATGGAAAAGAAGCAAGTTTGAGATACCAACCTTGGTCCAAGCTAGGGTAAGGATAGTTGTAGTAGAGCTCCCCTAATCTCCCTCCAAAACCTGCGTGTCTCTAAAATTAGAGAGTGGGCAAACACCCCACTAGTTTGGCCAAGACCCTCTAATAAAGCCTTCCCACTAACTTATTTTAGCAAAAATACTAAGCCACTCCATCCTTACGAACTTGTCTCCTCTAACAGTTCATCGATAGCCCTCACGAGCTCTGAGTTATGACCCTCGAAGGATCGACCTCAAAATGCACTTAGAGCACCTTGAAGACTCCTCGGTACGGGGTGGCCACAAATGATGGATGGTCTTTGTGGCTAGAACAAGGGTGTGACTAGGGTTCACCCACCCATCTGGAACTAATGGCACTGACAATTCGATGCCAAGATCAGCGGTTTCAAAGTTACGTTGTGGTGCACCTATGAACTGACGCACATTGCGAGTTTTGGCATCGAACGAGATCGCCGTGCTGAATCCAAATGGAATGTGATCTCTCAAAAATGAGATAGTTAATTTTAGGCCTTAGGATCACCATCTTGTAGCATTTAATAGTTCATCAATAGCCCTCACAAGCTCTGAGTTATGACCCTCGAAGGATCGACCTCAAAATGCACTTAGAGCACCTTGAAGACTCCTCGGTACGAGGTGGCTGCAAATGATGGATGGTCTTCATGGCCAGAACAAGGGTGTGACTAGGGTTCACCCACCCATCCAGAGCTAATGGCACTGATGATTTGATGCCAAGATTAGCAGTTTCAAAGTTACGCTGTGGTGCACCTATGAACTAAGGCACACTACGAGTTTTGGCATCGATCGAGATCGTTGTGCTAAATCCAAACGGAATGTGATATCTCAAAAATGAGATAGGTTATTTTAGGCCTTAGGATTACCATCCTGTAGCATTTGACAGTTCATCGATAGCCCTCACGAGCTCTGAGTTATGACCCTCGAAAGATCGACCTCCAAATGCACTTCGAGCACCTTGGAGACTCCTCGGTATGGGGTGGTCGCAAATGATGGATGGTCTTTGTGGCCAAAAAAAGGGTATGACTAGGGTTCACCCGCCCATCTAGAGATAATGGCACTGATGATTCGATGCCAAGATCAACGGTTTCAAAGTTACGCTGTGGTGCACCTATGAACTGAGGCACACTGCGAGTTTTGGCATCGAGCAAGATCGTTGTGCTAAATCCTAATGGAATGTGATCTCTTGAAAATGAGATAGGTTATTTTAGGCCTCAGGATCACCATCTTGTAGCATTTGATAATTCATCAATAGCCCTCACGAGCTCTGAGTTATGACCCTCGAAGGATCGACCTCAAAATGCACTTAGAGCACCTTGAAGACTCCTCAGTATGGGGTGGCCGCAAATGATCGATGGTCTTCGTGGCCAGAACAAGGGTGTGACTAGGGTTCACTCACCCATCTGGAGCTAATGGCACTAAGGATTCGATGCCAAGATCAGCGGTTTCAAAGTTACGCTGTGGTGCACCTATGAACTGAGGCACACTGCGAGTTTTGGCATCGAGCGAGATCGCTATGCTGAATCCAAACAGAATGTGATCTCTCAAAAATGAGATAGGTTATTTTAGGCCTCAGGATCACCATCTTATAGCATTTGACAGTTCATCAATAACCCTCATGAGCTCTGAGTTATGACCCTCGAAGGATCGACCTCAAAATGCACTTAGAGCACCTTGAAGACTCCTCGGTACAGGGTGGCCGCAAATGATGGATGGTCTTCATGGCCAGAACAAGAGTGTGACTAGGGTTCACCCGCCCATCTAGAGCTAATGGTATTGACAATTCAATGCCAAGATTAGCAGTTTCAAAGTTACGCTATGGTGCACCTATGAACTGAGGCACACTACGAATTTTGGCATCGAGCGAGATCGTTGTGCTGGATCCAAACGAAATGTGATCTCTTGAAAATGAGATAATTTATTTTAGGCCTTAAGATCACTGTCCTATAGCATTTGACAGTTCATCAATAGCCCTCACGAGCTCTGAGTTATGACCCTTGAAAGATCGACCTCCAAATGCACTTAGAGCACCTTGGAGACTCCTTGGTACGGGGTGGCCGCAAATGATGGATGGTCTTCGTGGCTAGAACAAGGGTGTGACTAGGGTTCACCCGGCCATCCAAAGCTAATGGCACTGACGATTCGATGCCAAGATCAGTGGTTTCAAAGTTACGCTGTGGTGCACCTATGAACTGAGGCACACTGCAAGTTTTGGCATCGAGCGAGATCATTGTGCTAAATCCAAACGAAATGTGAACTCTCAAAAATGAGATAGGTTATTTTAGGCCTCAGGATCACCGTCCTGTAGCATTTGATAGTTCATCAATAGCCCTCACAAGCTCTGAGTTATGACCCTCAAAAAATCAACCTCCAAATGCACTTAGAGCACCTTGGAGACTCCTCGGTATGGGGTGGCCGCAAATGATGGATGATTGTTTGAAGACTACTCCATGTGTCACTATCTTTCTTGGAAAAAAAATTGCTTTTGAACATCAAGCTTGCAATATTATCAATTATTGTCAAACTTTTTCAACCAAGTCAAAACGTCAAATGCAAATATTTGTTTGCATTTTTTGCTAAGGGGAGTTTCATAAATTGACTTTGATTTTCTATGTCTCTAGTGCTTGAACATGCTTAAAATGGCTCTTTGGTCTTAGAGCTATTGGTATTTTCTAACTTCATGGTCTATGATATGCATACTAAGAATTTCTTTCACTAAATGGTTTCCTTGATCTATTGACTACACTTAAATTTGTTCACTTGTCATCTCTCTTTCTATATGTTCAATACAAAGAGCTAAAAGAGACAAATAATCTTTCTTACCTTCATCTCTCTAAGCACATGATAGAAATCAATTCTAAACTTGAGAAAAAGTTAGACGAGAATATTGCATTCTTAAATTAATCTCCCTTAAGACCTTTACATACACACGGGGCATTCTTAAATTAATCTCCATGGAAGAAAATTTCATAAAACTAAAGATTCCATAGTGTTGAAACATAAAATCCAAGATCTCATTTATGATGGGATTGTTGATACCTCTAATGACTCATCCACTAATAGCCTTCATATCCAACTTCATATCATGTCATTATGCATGTGCTATCTTGCTTATTGGCTTTAATTTCTTATCCTACATGCTATCTTCTTTCATGGATTTCATGGCTTATCCCAAATGTGCTTCATACAACTTTTCAATATGAAAGTCTTTCAAAACATTATACAATATATTGACTCTTTATGCTTTCAAATGCTATGATTGGTTACAAAATGGAAGAAATCAAGTATTCTAATTGTTCATCCGTACTTTCTAGATTTTTCTTATTTGATTAGTTTGATAAAAATATTTTTAATAATCATAATGTCAGCTTTATGTCAAATAAGGAAAAGACCAAATTTGTAATAAGATATCCGCATGCAATTATCTTTCATATAGTTATAAATGTTCTTAAAATTGTCGTTATAGTCTTGTATCACATGCAAATATGATTTGGAAGAACTTGTTCAATATCTTCCTCTTATAATTCCTTACAAAGAACCTACCAAAATACAAAAACCATATACAAAAAACTACACATTTTACATCATAATACATTATAAATTTTAGAAATTCTCCCCAATACCAACCCCCCTCCAACTCTTCATGATGTACCTACATTCCAATATCATACAAAAATTAGTAACTTATTGTATTAAACAAGATAATTATCAATTCATTAAATCATTATGAAGAAAATAACATAAGAAGTATATATACCTAGTTGAGTATTCCAATAGGGTCCTCTCTCTGTTTTAGGGTCTCCAACAAGGCTTCATGATCAGCATTAGCAATAGTAAAAAGTTCTTTTACTTTTGGTCTTCCTTGATGCTTCAATAACTTTACATTTGTTGCTATAATAAGATGCGAATATATGAGAATTACTTTGTGCTTCTGATAGTCTTCGAATGCAGGAATTCGGTTCCTTCTAAGCATGTATGTTCGCAGCCATGTTCCAGCAACAACCACTGAACCGGTAGGATACGTGAATCCATCATCATCTGTGATCGGTTGTGCAAGTTTTTGTTTGCCTCTTACATAATGTGCTAACCAATAATCGGATTTCTCATCATTCCCCTGTGGTGCAACCAATGCAAAGACATGTCCTAGCTGAAGTAGATCTGATATATGATTATGCTCAAGTGAACTTTCCATGTCATCATTTTTGATAGAGGGTATGATAGACAATGGAGTAAGATAATGTGGAGCCCATGTGTCCACCCACTCACTTGACTCACAGTGATCCCAATCACACTGAAAACAAGTACAACAAAAACAAGCTAGTTGTCGTGTCCAAATGGTCCATGTACTAGAATTAGAGCTCCGAAATGAATGCATTTTTGATGAGTCTCTCACTGTAGCACAATCTGATCTATCACCTATGGACCCTTCCTCAACCAACCAAAAGAACCTGCATACCACTGAATTAAGAGTCCCCCCCTGTGATAATGCTAAACTACACCAATCAACAATGCTACGAGCATCAAGAAACTCTGTTGTTGAAATCTTCAGTTGCTCCTTAACTAGAGCTCTCTTCACACATGCCCCTGCTCCATCATGTTCTCCTTTTCCATGGCCGGACTCAAAAAAACTCCAAATATGAGGCACCCCTCTCTCTACGTGCATCCTACACAACCAATAAAACATGTGAGCATTCTTGAATTGACCTGTACAATTATCTGACCAAATGATATGTCTATCCATAGCAATTGCATGCTCGTGTAAGAAATCAAAAAAATTCTTTAAACAATGTTGCACAAACTCATGAGAGTGAGATCTATCATCACTCATATAAAAATGATACTCTCTAATAATCTTTCGATTATCTTCCGCACTATCAGGGGCATGTCTATATGTTATGTGAACCAAAAATTGCAATCTAAATAGAGTTGTAATACTGAGTTTGTGTCTCATTTTGAGGTTGCAATGTGTAGTTCTCAGCAAAATCAACAACTGATATAATAGTGCCAAAGGGAAAAGTCTCCTTACACGTTCTAAATTGTTGATCCAACCACTGAGACCTGTGACTATGTCTTGCATACTTGTAAAAAAGATTTGCCTTGAAATCTGAAATAAAATTAGCCACATTGATATCTTTTCCAACCAATTCACATCTAGAGCTCTCACTCCCACTCTTCAATTTGTATTTCACCATTTCATAGACCCTTTTTTTCACCATTGTCTTTCCAAGATCTTGTTAACACCCCTCATGGAAACATGTGTCAAACTTGGATAAGCCACCACATTCTGAACACTTCTCATTTAAGCAAGCATTTTTATAAAAGGAACAACCATCAACTCTACGACATAAGAGTTGATCTAACAAGTCTCTTGATGATTTTGGAAGCCCACTAGCCCCACAATCCTCCAACATTTCTTTACTATGCAAAGTAGAACGGATGGAGCGTAATAGTTCATGGTGCATAGAAAACTCAACATGATATTTGCAACAACATGTATTTCGAATTTTGAGTGGCACACAATAAAATGGGTTCAAAGATTCAAAAGCCCTTTGTGATATATGAACACTTGAATGACTCTCTCTAAATTGTTCGAACAACATAGTTTGACTTACCTCCAAATAGTGTTTAGGATGTGGCGTGCAGTCTCTGATGCCAATTCTCAACTTTAAGACATCTTTAGCATTGGGTGATACTTGTGAGTTAGAGTGCCAAAATTGTATAATTTCTTCCTTCACATCGTCGGATAGCTTCTTATCAAAACGTGGAAGTCTCCCACCAAATGCCCATGTTTCATTTTGAAGAGGATCATCAATTTTTTCTCATCGACTAAGTGCTCTTCTCAAAGTAGTATGATTTAGATTCAAATCAATACAAGTTTGTCTCATATATCTACCCTTTCTCAAATGATGACTTACCAAAGAGGTTGTAATAACCCTTTGAGCAGCTCTATTATCCTTCTCTCTACTATTTTTCCCAATGCTATTGAGAGCACTGAAAAGATTCTTCACAATAATGGCATTTCTTTCCAACTTTTTATTGACACGAATTTTCAATTTGGAAAGCATAGGTCTCATCTTTTGCATCTTTAATAAGTGCATGAAAAGCTAACATTGCTCTACCACTGTCTTGGTGCCGAAAAACATCTTTTTTAGTCTTGAAGCCCATAACCGAATGGTTTTTTCTGATTTTTTTCCTTCCAAACTGTCATAATCATTTCATCAATTTCAATTATCCATTTTGGTGTTTTAGAACCTTCATGTCGATTATAATTAGGAGATATGTAAGGTTCTTGTGCATTGTCATCTTCGACATAGTCAATTATGCAGTTTGGATTATGACTTGGTGGCATTTCTTCTTCAAAATTTTCAATCTCTACATTTTCAATTTCCGCATTATCATTTTCAATAGGTACATTTTCATTCCCCAACTATACATTTTCATTATCTGACTCTATGATTTCACCTTCTATTAATTCATCGTCAACTTGATTGATATTTAGCATACCTTGTCTTTTTTTTCGGTGTTTCATTTTGTCCTTTTCGTTATATGCCGGAATGTCTTCATTGAATACCTTCCTTTTACGTTTATTCTTTTGACGACTGCTGCTCCCCATTCAGATGATAAATTCAAACACCTAATGTTATATTTTTGAATTCTTTTCGATTGGTTGGGCCCCAAAACGCGACTTTTACAAATCTCGTGAAAAAAGAGGTTAAAAAGTAATGTTGTTAGGTCTGTAGGGACAGTCAAATATTTGAAATTGATGCCAGTAAAATCAGATATCCGATCCAGGATCAGATATCCGATATGAAATCGGATATCCGATATAGGAAAATGACTTTTGGGGAGAAAACTTGCTAAGGTTTCCCTCCTTTGCCACAATAATATTAATATTATGAAAATATTTGGAAGCAAACGACTTTAATTTATAACTAAATTAATAGTATATTAGTATTAGTATAAAATATCAATAATATTAATATATAATAGTATTAATATACCTATAGTATCAATATTATTATTATACTTATAATAGTATTAATATTATTAATATAGATATAATAGTGTAAATATATAGTGTTTATTTATATTAAGCTACAATATATAGTATTAATATATATTATTATTATAGCTATAATAGTAGTATTATTATTACTATACATATAATAATATTAATATTTAGTGTTTATTTATAATATAATTATTATCCTAAAATAGTATAAATAGTATATCCTAAAATATTACGTTATATATACTAAAATATTAAGTTATTATATAGATATATTAATGACATACATATTAATATAATAATATTTATAATATATATTATATTTAATAAAAATACTATGTTGTTATATATATATTATATTATTATACATATTAATATAATAATATATAATACAAAGAGAGTCGTCATTTAATGGGTCAAAGGGGGTCATAGGTCACCCTATGACCCCCTTTGACCCATATGAATGATTCGGCTATGCCCATAGGGGTCCTAGAACCCCTAGGGACACTTGTCATCGTTTAATGGGTCAAAGGGGGTCATAGGTCACCCTATGACCTCTTCTGACCCATATGAACGATTCCACTATGTCCCTAGGGGTCCTAGGACCCCTAGAGACATATGTCATTGTTTAATGGGTCAAAGAGGGTCATAGGTCACCCTATGACCCCCTTTGACCCATATAACCCATTTGAATATGTCCCTTGGGGTCCAAGGACACCTAGGGACATATGTCATCATTTAATGGGTCAATGACCTACGACCCCCTTTGACCCATATGAACTATTCGACTATGTCCCTAGGGGTCCTAGGACCCCTAGGGACATATGTCATCATTTAATGGGTCAAAGGGGGTCATAGGTCACCCTATGACCTCCTTTGACCCATATGAATGATTTGACTATGTCCCTAGGGGCCCTAGGACCCCTAGGGACATATGTCGTCGTTTAATGAGTCAAAGGTGGGTCACAGGTCACCCTATGACCTCCTTTGACCCATATGAACGATTCGACTATGTCCCTAGGGGTCCTAGGACCCCTAAGGACATATGTCATCATTTAATGGGTCAAAGAGAGTCATAGGTCACCTTATGACCCCCTTTGACCCATATGAACTATACGAATATGTCCCTAGAGGTCCTAGGACCACTAGGGACATATGTCGTCATTTAATGGGTCAAAGAGGGTCATAGGTCACCGTATGACCCCCTTTGACCCATATTACCCATTCGAATATGTCCCTTGGGGTCCGAAGACCCCTAGGGACATATGTCATCATTTAATGGGTCAAAGAGGGTCATAGGTAACCCTATGACCCCTTTTGACCCATATTACCCATTCGAATATGTCCCTAGGGGTCCTAGGACCCCTAGAGGCATATTTCGTCGTTTAATGGGTCAAAGGGGGTCATAGGTCACCCTATGACCCCCTTTGACCCATATGAATGATTCGAATATGTCCGTAGACCCATATGAATGATTCGAATATGTCCCTAAGGGTCCGAGGACCCCTAGGGACATATGTCATCGTTTAATGGGTCAAAGTGGGTCATAGGTCCCCCTATGACCCCCTTTGACCCATATTACCCATTCGAATATGTCCCTAGGGGTCCTAGGACCCCTAGAGACATATGTTGTTGTTTAATGGGTCAAAAGGGGTCATAGGTCACCCTATGACTTAACCGATGATCCGCTTTGACCCATATGAACGATTCGAATATGTCTGTAGGGGTCGTAGGACCCCTAGGGACATATGTCGTTGTTTAATGGATCAAAGAGGGTCATAGGTTACCCTATGACCCCATTTGACCCATATTACCCATTCGAATATGTCCCTAGGGGTCCTAGAACCGCTAGGGACATATGTCGTCGTTTAATAGGTCAAAGGGGGTCATAGGGTGACCCATATGAACGATTCAAATATGTCCCTAGGGGTCCTAAGACCCCTAGGGACATATGTCATCGTTTAATGGGTCAAAGGGGGTCATAGGTTACCCTATGACCTCCTTTGACCCATATGAACGATTCGACTATGTCCCTAGGGGTCCTAAGACCCCTAGGGACATATGTCATCGTTTAATGGATCAAAGAGGGTCATAGGTCACCCTATGACCCCCTTTGACCCATAATACCCATTCGAATATGTCCCTAGTGGTTCTAAGACCCCTAGAGACATATATCATCGTTTAATGAGTCAAAAAGGGTCATAGGTCACCCTATGACCCCCTTTGACCTATATGAACGATTCGAATATGTCCCTAGGGGTCCTAGGACCCCTAAGGACATATGTCATCTTTCAATGGGTCAAAGGGGGTCATAGGTCACCCTATGACCTCCTTTGACCCATATGAACGATTCAACCATGTCCCTAGAAGTCCTAGGACCCCTAGGGACATATGTCATCGTTTAATGGGTCAAAGAGGGTCATAGGTCACCCTATGACCCCTTTTAACCCATATGAACGATTCAAATATGTCCGTAGGGGTCCTAGGACCCCTAAGGACATATGTCGTCATTTAATGGGTTAAAGGGAGTCATAGGTCACCCTATGACCCCCTTTGACCCATATGAACGATTTGAATATGTCCCTACGGGTCGTAGGACCCCTAGGGACATATGTCGTTATTTAATGGGTCAAAGAGGGTCATAGGGTGACCCATATTACCCATTCAAATATGTCTCTTGGCGTCCGAGGACCCTTACGGACATATGTTGTCATTTAATGGGTCAAAGGGGGTCGTAGGTCACCCTATGACCCCCTTTGACCCATATGAACGATTCGAATATGTCCCCCCTAGGGACGTCCGTTTAATGGGTCAAAGGGGGTCATAGGTCATGCTATGACCTCCTTTGACCCATATGAACGATTCAACTATGTCCCTAGGGGTCCTAGGTCACCCTATGACCCCCTTTGACCTATATGAACGATTCGAATATGTCCCTAGGGGTCCTAGGACCCCTAAGGACATATGTCATCTTTCAATGGGTCAAAGGGGGTCATAGGTCACCCTATGACCTCCTTTGACCCATATGAACAATTCAACCATGTCCCTAGAAGTCCTAGGACCCCTAGGGACATATGTCATCGTTTAATGGGTCAAAGAGGGTCATAGGTCACCCTATGACCCCTTTTAACCCATAAGAACGATTCAAATATGTCCCTAGGGGTCCTAGGACCCATAAGGACATATGTCATCATTTAATGGGTTAAAGGGAGTCATAGGTCACCCTATGACCCCCTTTGACCCATATGAACGATTTGAATATGTCCCTACGGGTCGTAGGATCCCTAGGGACATAAGTCATCATTTAATGGGTCAAAGAGGGTCATAGGTCACCCTATGACCCCCTTTGACCCATATTACCCATTCAAATATGTCTCTTGGCGTCCGAGGACCCTTACGGACATATGTTGTCATTTAATGGGTCAAAGGGGGTCATAGGTCACCCTATGACCCCCTTTGACCCATATGAACGATTCGAATATGTCCCCCGTAGGGACGTCCGTTTAATGGGTCAAAGGGGGTCATAGGTCATGCTATGACCTCCTTTGACCCATATGAATGATTCAACTATGTCCCTAGGGGTCCTTGGACCCCTAGGGACATATGTCATCGTTTAATGGGTCAGAGAGGGTCATAGGTCACCCTATGACCCCCTTTGACCCATAATACCCATTCGAATATGTCCCTAGGGGTCCTAGGACCCCTAGAGACATATATCATCATTTCATGGGTCAAAGAGGGTCATAGGTCACCCTATGACCCCCTTTGACCCATATGAACGATTTGACTATGTCCCTAGGGGTCGTAGGACCCGTAGGGACATATGTCATCGTTTAATGGGTCAAAAGGGGTCATAGGTCACCCTATGACCCCCTTTGACCCATATGAATGATTTGAATATGTCCCTTTAGGACCCCTAGGACCCCTAGGGACATATGTTGTCGTTTAATGGGTCAAAAAGGGTCATAGGTCACCCTATGACCCCCTTTGACCCATATTACCCATTCAAGTATGTCCCTAGGGGTCCTAGGACCCCTAGGTACATATGTCGTCGTTTAATGGGTCAAAGGGGGTCATAGGTCACCCTATGACCCCCTTTGACCCATAATACCCATTCGAATATGTCCCTAGGGATCCTAGGACCCCTAGAGACATATATCATCGTTTAATGGGTCAAAGAGGGTTACAGGTCACCCTATGACCCCCTTTGACTCTTATATATTAATAATATACATATATATTAATAATATACAGATTAATATAATAATATATATATATACATATACATATTATGTTATTATATTTAATGAAAATATTACGTTATTATATAGATATATTAATAACATACATATTAATATAATAATATTTATAATATATATTATGTTTAATAAAAATATTACGTTGTTATATATATATTATATTATTATACATATTAATATAATAATATATAATACGTATTTTATATATATATATATAAATTACGTTATTATATTTAGTAAAAATAATAATAATATATATTATATTTATAGATTTTAATAAGATTAACATAAGATATTATTATATATTACTAGATTATATCTTGTATGTTTACATTACGTTATTATATATATATAATATATTAAAATATGCCTTTACATATTAATATATGTGAAATAATTTAAAAATAAAAAACTAGAACATTTAAATCGAATTTCCCTCCAAAATTTGAAGATTTTTATAATTTGACTACAAGCCATATCGGATATCCGATTTGAAATCGGATATCCCATTTCGAATCGGATATCCGATCAGGCTTGGTATTTACCAAGCCTGCCTGCTTAACCCCAAAGATGTGTTTATAGAGAGTTTTAGTGATACTTAGACTTCGGGTAGCCGTCTGACAATGTTATTTTGATCAAAATTGAATGAAACGAATTAGAATTTTTAATATCGCTCTCTAGATTCCATCAATAGAATTTCTGTCAAATTCTGAGTTCGATAAGTATTTATTAGTTAATTATGAATGAAGATTATTGTAAAGTGTTGATTGACATACTGAATGAAAAATAGCTATAACTTTCAAACGGTATAACATTTTTTAAATCTAAAAGTTGCGTCACATTCTATACTTCGCCTAGTATAAGAAAAAAAAAATTTGATTAAATTTTCTATTAGTTAGGGTGGTCAGACACGGGACTTTTTTTAATCCGAAAAATTTTTGGTAGAAAATTCATATTTAATTATTTATTTGGAATAAAAATAAAAAATATGCGTCACATCCGGGCATGAGTCTAGTTTTCATATCTATAATTATATTAAAAAAATATTATGATTTGATTTTGATTAAGGTGGTCAGACATACACCTACTTTTTATTTTCGCCCTGAAATTTTCTTAGTACTGCATTAAAATTTAAACTTTTGACCAATCAATTATTTTTTTCACCTGATAAGGCCTAGTAGTTTAGAAACTAAATTCAATTTTCTACAAATTATTTTCTTACAACTTTTTGATATAAAGTCCATAACCACTTCAAAATTATGTGTCAAGTTGACATAAACTTGATTTGCTGATTTTTCACTGCCACTTAAGGCCATAGTTTGGTACACCATGATCTTGCACATACCCTAGGTATGAATTTGATTTCTATATCTGTTCTTCAGGATAGGGGGTATAATGTACTCTTTAGAGGGACACATGTGTTGATTAAGCACAAGGATTGAAAATCACCCATAACTATTGGAGTTAGGAGTGGTCGCCTTTATAGATTGTAGTTTGATACTCCTAAGGCACTTATGAGCAACAATAATCTTAGAGATCTTGGAGAGCTATGGCATAGGAGGATGGTCCATATTCATCATGGAGCACTTAGATTGCTTCGTGAGACAGTGACAGGTGTTCCAAAGGTGAGCACAGAGCATGATGATGTATTTAAGGGATGTGTGTTGGGGAAGTTTGCAAAAGCATCTTTTCCAAGGAGTGACACCAAATCTAAGGGTGTTCTTGATCTAGTACATTCAGATGTTTGTGGACCAATGTTAACAAAATCTCTCAGAGGATATGAGTACTATGTTACTTTTATTGATGATTTCTTTAGAAAGACCTGGATAGACTTCTTGAAGACTAAGGATGAGGTTTTCAGTCGATTCCAAGAGTTCAAGGCTCTTGTGGAGAATTCAAAAAGAAAGAAGATAAAGGTTCTTCGGTCAGACAATGGAGGTGAGTACAAAGGAAATGTCTTCCAAGAGTTCTGCACCAGAGAAGGAATCAAGAGAGAATGGACCATTCCTTACAATCAATAGCAGAATGGAGTTGCTGAGAGGAAGAACTATTCTATATCGGAGGTAGCAAAAGCTATGCTACATGACCAGGACATGTCCCGTTACTTATGGGCAAAGGCGTGTAATACAACAGTCTACATTCAGAATAGAGTTCCACATAAGGTGCTAGGGAAGATGACACCAGAGGAGGCTTTCACATGGAAGAAGCTAGATGTTAGTCACTTCAGGATATTTGGGAGTTTGGCATATTGTCATATTCCTGGAGATACACAGACAAAGTTAGATCAGACTGTGGAGAGGGGTTACTTTGTTGGGTACAGTGAGACCTCAAAGGCATTCAAGATTTTCATTCTGGGGACTAAAAGAATTATTGTTAGATGAGATGTCAAGTTCATGGAGGACAAGGGATTCAGGAGATCCAGAGATTTTCCAGCAGATGATCAAAGTGAGCAGCCAACAAAAGCTCCAAGACCAAGTCAAGGGCAGCAAAGCTTAAGTACAGTTACCAATACGAGTGTAGACTCAGTTAGTGAAGATTCACAGAGTATGGAGCAATAGGTGCAACAGGAAATGCATCTAGAAGACTTAGAGGTTGAAATTTCATCCTCTACAGTTGGCAGTAGGAACCATGTGGTTCCAGATACACAAAGGGATACTCAGGAGTTTGTGGGAGCTCCTAGGAAGAGTACTAGACAGTGTAGACAACCAGCCAAGTTCAATGACTATGTGGCATTAGTTAGTTAGTTGATAGATAGTGAGCCTTCTAGCTATCAGAAAGCTACAGAACATCAGGTATGGCGAGATGCTATGGTTGAGGAATATTCTTCAATAATGCAAAATGATGTGTGGGAGGTAGTACCTAGACCAACATATAGGGCTGTAGTTGGATCACGCTTGATCTATAAGATAAAGCATGGTGTAGATGGTAGCATCAAGAAATACAAGGCGAGGTTCGTGGCAAAGGGGTTCTCTCAAAAAGAGGGAATATACTATGAGGAGACATTTGCTCCTGTTGCCAGGTATACTTCTATATGAGTTGTAATCTCACTTGCAACACAGATGGAATGGCAAATCCATCAAATGGATGTCAAGACAACATTCCTTAATGGTGAGTTGAAGGAGGAGGTATACATTGAACAACTAGAAGGCTTTGTAGCACACAGCAAAGAGACCCACATGTGCAGATTGAAGAAAGCATTGTACGGACTCAAGCAAGCTCCTAGAGCGTGGTATGAGTGCATTGATACATACTTGCAAAAAATGGGCTTTGTGAAGAGTGAAGCAGATGCTAACCTCTACTACTTGATGGTTAGGGGTGAGATTCTCATTCTTGTTCTTTATGTGGATGACCTATTTCTTATAGGTTCACTAGGGCTCATAGTGGATTGCAAGAGGAACCTTGTAGAAGAGTTCGAGATGAAGGATTTAGGACTTATGCACTACTTTCTAGGCATGGAAGTGTGGCAGACAGATGGGGAGATTTTCCTTGGTCAAAGAAAATATTGCATTGAAATCTTGAAGAAATTTGGGATGGAGGATTGCAAAGCCATGTCTACACCCATGATCACGAATTGGAGGAAGGTAGATACAACTAAGGAGAAAGATGTAGATCCCACTTTATATAGATAGTTGATTGGTTCGCTTATGTATTTGGTCAACACTAGACCAGATATAGCATTTGCGGTTAACTCTCTTAGTCAGTTCATGGTTTAACCAAAGAGAATGCATTGGATAGTGGCTAAGCATGTGCTACGTTACTTGCGTGGTACAGTCGAGTATGGGATCAGATATGTTCGAGGTGAATGTATCAGGTTGATAGGCTATACTGACGCAGATTGGGCAAGGAGTGCAATAGACAAAAGGAGCACTTCAGGGTGTTGTTTCATCTTGGGATCAAGAGTTGTATCTTGGTTCAGCAGGAAGCAGAAGTATGTGGCTCTAAGTTTAGCAGAAGCAGAATACATAGCAGTAAGCATGGTGACATGTGAAGCTATATGGCTTCGAAAGTTGTTAGTAGCCTTGTTTGGTCAAAAGGTTGAGACTACTGTGATACATTGTAACAATCAGAGTTGCATCAAGTTGTCTGAGAATCCAGTGTTTCATGATAGGTCTAAACATATAGATATCAAATATCACTTCATCAAAGATTGTGTACAAAGGGGATTTGTTCGACTATAATACATACCTATAGATGAGCAGGTAGCAGACATTCTAACTAAGGCATTGGGGAAGGCAAAATTTATCTTCTTCAAAGATAAGTTAGGTGTCTTGCAGAACAGTTTCCTCACTAAGAGGGAGTGTTAATTATTGTTAGTTGGACAGCTGTTATTTCTGACCTGAAAATAGCAGTAGTATTTATGGGTAGCTTGGACAACTGTTCATCCTTATCTATGTATAGAAGCATTAGTTATGAGTAGTTTGGAAAACTATTTTTCCACTTGCCGGGAATTAGTAAATGGTTGTTGCAAGGTTAATTATTTACTAATTTTAGTGATTCCCTTTTGGACACCTTGCAACCAATTCTATTATTGGTTGTCGAGTTGTCTTAGTCTCAGTCGTTGGTTTGATTTAATCTCGGTCGTTGGTTTACCAACAAGAGTAGTATAAAAAGGGGTCATTGGGTCATTTAGAGAGATAATTTTTGGAGAAACATTTGCAGTGTTAGCAAACAGTCTTGCAGTGTTAGCAAGGGCATAGTGTTAGCGCGGGAATAGCAGTGGGGAATATCAGAGGGATAAATTAGGAGGTTGTCGAAGTTCTGCCAGTAAGAGGCAAGGAATTTTGTATCTCTTGATTGTTTGAAGTTTAATGTAATTCCTCATCTGTAGAACTGGTTTTCCCTTAGGGGTTTTTCCAGGGATAATTTGTCCGAAAATATTGTGTTTATTGTGTTGCACATTTCTTTCCGTATTTTACAAGTGAAGTTGTAGTTGTGTTATTTTTCAATATTAGCTGGAAATTTGTTTTCAATAGTTTAATAATAATTTATGATAGGAGATTAATAATCAGTGACTACAATAGTTAGATTTTTCACATCGAGATCATGGTTGTGGCATGCAAAACAGCCAGAGAGGCGACTCAAGAGGCTGCGAAAGCGGCGGCCGCTATTCTTGTTGAGCTCATGCACCCGCTAGCATTTTTACCTCGAGTGCAAAATATTATTAAAGAGGAGGTCTGCTGGGCCACCAGCTTTTTTGGTGCAAACTGCAGAGTAGGACTAGAATATTGGTGTCGCGTAGGCGGCCATTAATGGCGGAAACATGCTTCAGTGGTGTAAAGTTCAAGTCTTGGAGATGGAGAGAACGTATTCTAGCTTCGAATTCGAAGTTGCATTGCAAGACTTATTGCAGGGGAATGATGTGATTTATAAAATTGGGCTTGTGAATAGGTCTGCACTGAAGGTGAGCGTGCATTTGGGAGAGAAGATAAGTGTGGTTTGCTCACAGGAGGGAGTCGAATCGGAGACGTCTGTGGGGTTGCATTCGCTTTTGGCACACATGATCAGAAACTACATCGAGACCACCCCTGAGGGCGAAGATGGTGCTGAGAATGTCGTGGAAGGTGTTATAGAGCGTGTGGTGGGTTATCTGGCGTTTGTGCCGAGAGTATGCGAGGTCTATGGGAGCCATCGCATTTATGAGGAGGATTCGTGGAGCAGCATGAGGATTTGTAGGGAACGGCTTAAACATCACACACTAAGCTTAATTCCTAGACCAAAAGTGTTAAATAGTCAAAGTTGACTTTTTTTTCCCAAGCTTAATTCTTTCCTTAGTGTGTGATGTTTAAGGGTGGCCGAATTTGTAGCAACATTTACAAGGCTCGCAAATATGTGTGCGAGGGTTCTTTACCAAAGTTGACATGGCCCATTGATCATAATCATGGTCTTGAGAGAGGAGAAGAAAATGTGAAGACAAATTCCCTGAGCAATACAGAGGCAGCACAAGGAGGACTTTCCAGTTTGGTTCTTAGCTCGATTGATGTTGAAGTGGGTTTCGATTCGAGATTGATGTTGAAGTGGGTTTCGATTCATGATAAGGTGAAAGCTATTTTAGATGGGACAGGGTGAATGTGATGGAAAGCTATATGTTAATACTCTTACATTTAGTTATGAAAATTGATGTACCTTAGTAATGGTACCTTAGTTTTATTGTGATATTGATATACTTCAATAATGATACCTTTGTCCTAGTCATATGATATCAAATTGTCCATGCTAATAAATATGAAGAGTACATCTATTGTTTTCTTCTCTTTTCTTTGGTTTCAACATGGAATTTGTGAGTGAAAATTTTCTTTTATTTGTTGGTTGTTTATCTCTTATATACTTTTTAGGTTTTGATGTTGAAATGGGTTGGAGTCGAAATATGGAGAAAGTTCCTTTAGATGAGATACGACGGATGCGATGGATACCTATATGTTAGTACCGTTACATTTTGTTAAAGACATATGAACATTGATGTACCTTGATAATGATATCCTAGTCTTATTGTGATACTTTAACTCAATATACATGAATTATTTTGGGCTAAATCTATTATTAAATTTAAATTTATGTTTATCAACTTTATATTAAATTGATGATTAATATTCCTATTGTCTTTGATTCCTTCACAACAACAAAAATGGATCAAAACAAACAAGAAATATTTAACAACAATAAATAAATAATTAAAATTTGTCCTTTAAAAATTATAGGTCAATAATCATTGTATTTATTATTCCTTCACAATTATAGAAAAAAATCAAAAGAAACAACAAAATACTAACTTTATTAAAGAATAATTAGCAATAAACTCTTAGACTTTACATATAACGTGGACTTGGGATCTATCTTGGTTAATAAATATTTATAAGGTAGACTTCGGATCTATCTTGGTTAATAAATATTTGTAATGATGCAAGGCAATTGAAGTTATGTGTACAAAGTGCATCTAGTAATCATTGTTCTTTGTGTTAATATGATTGCATTCAAGAAAAAAATGTATGTCTTCTAAACATTGATAGTCATGTTCCATGAAACATTATCCTTTTATTTTATTGGTGTGCCAAACACTTGGAAGGTTTCCACCAATTGTTTGCACTTGAGTTCAAGTAAAACAAGATTACTATGAAAATCTGTGCACTTCACATTTATGTATTGGTGTTTCTATTGTTAAATGGTTTTTGGTCAAATTTTTAAAAAATATTTTTGTGGGAGTCAGGAAAGCTAAGAATGGTGCCATATTCAAATCTAACACCATTGCTATATAGTACTATTTTTTCTTTGATGAGACCTTATTTAGGAACCCTAATATTAATTGGATAGTTATGCTTTTTAATAGGAGTCGTCATATCAAATTTGTAATTTATTCAGACTCTTCTACCAAAAAAAAATTGGAGCTAAATTCTTTAAATTTGAAATGTCTATTGTAGTTGATGGATGATGCACTTTAAAGTATTTTATAATTTCTAAACTAATTATCTAAATAACCAATTTAACACACACACACAATATATATATATATATATATATATCCCCTTTATTTCTCTCTTCCTCTCCCTCCACCAATACTTCTATCTCCTAGCTCTCTCTTAATCCCTCTCTATCCCATAGATTATTCTCTTCTATCTTTTCTTTCTATTCATATATTTTTCACTCTCTCTTCCACTCTCTTTATTTTAAATTTGAAGTCTGATTGTCGTCTTTGTTTAGTCATACTTGAATCTTTGCACCTATATTAAATAAATGCACATTTCGTTTCAATCTATTACTTCTATATATTAAACAATTATTTTATTATAAAATTTTAACCTTCCCTAATTCTTCAAAATAGCCCTTGCACATGACCAATATAGAGTTGATAATTTAAATTTATAGGTACTTGAATAGCGTAACATGAAAAATTCAAATGAAGTAATGTAACGTATTTGAAAGCAAGATGTGGCATTTACCTAGTGTGCATTTTCTTTTACACGTCAGTACAATTATATAACTTATCGCGCGATCTGTGAAGGCTATTTGGTCGTTTACACACACCTTCTATTTTCATGAGTTGCAAAACTCCACTCAATCGGAATTGATCCTAGCTGAAGTAAAATGTAGTGGCAAAAATAGTGAAATCGATCAACAGAGGAGGTTTTTTCAATCACCGAGACACCTTCCACGTAAGAACCCAACTGAATGTTTCGACAATTTTCCGAATAAAAATCCTACAAAAGCAAAATGTACACTTTCTTCACCTTGACAAGGCACATGCAACATTGATATACACATGAATCCTTTTTACTTTTATTGTCGAATAGGATAAGATAGTTAGCCACTCTTCACTAAGTACACATGAATCCTTTTAACTTTTATTGTCAAAGAGGATAGGATAGTTAGCTGCTGTTCACTTGTATAAGAAGCTACAATGATGGGTAAATGTGGGCCCTGCCACCTATGTATACAACTTAATTTTGATGGTTCCAAGTTACCACGAAATTTCAGAGATACCAACAAGAAAGCAAGGGAAGGAGATAATAGCATGTTGTGAATTAGTGCAGAAGCTAATCTCTTACAAAAAAAAAGAAAATTAAAGACAAAACAAAGTCTAAACTTTTTTTTTTCAAATTCACGAAAACATAATGACTTTTTTTCAATTTTTCTGTTGTTTTCAACTACAAACTATGCAGATCATGAAAATCAAATGCTGAAAATTTTCAAAAAAATTCATGATGTTTTCGATCTTTTGAAAATTGGTCAACTGTATATTTTGCGAGAGGATAGCCACGTTCATGAATTAGTAACATGACACTTTTACACTATTATGTACCATTATATTTTTAATTTACGATTATGTATATTCAAATTTTAAGTAGGTTGAAATGACATGTGATGTCATGAAGAATAATGATTTGCTAACACTGTAAATGCTTCTACAACTTGTGTTCATCAAATGCCCCCATTACCCTCTATTATACAACTCCTGTTGGAAAACCAATGGTCAAGATTGTTTCTCAATCAATGGTCGAGATTAAAAACAACTTAACAACCCTAACCAAGTTGGTTTCTAGTTACTTCTAAAAGGAGTCAATTATTCCACTCTAACTAATTAGTTAGGAAAACTATTATTTACTAAATAATAGCATGTGGAAAAACAACTATCCAAAGCTAACAAACTAACACTCCCTCTTAACAAGAAATTTGTTCTACATACCATCCAACTTATCTTTGAAGAAGACGAGTTTACCCCTTTTTAATGCCTTAGACAGAATGTTTGCTACCTGCTTCTCTGTAGGTATGTACTGTAGCTAAATAACCCCCCATTATATACAATCTTTGATGAAGTGATATATGATGTCTATATGTTTAGACCTATCATGAAATACTAGATTTTCAAACAACTTGATGCAAATTTGATTGTTATAGTGTATTACAGTAGTATCAACCTTCTAATTAGAAATAAGACCACTAAAAAGTTTCGAAGCCATATAGCTTCACATGTTGTCATGCTAGCTACTATGTATTTTGCTTCTATTGAACTCATGGTCATAGGCTTATGCTTCTTACTGAACCAAGATACAACTTTGGATCCCAAACTGAAACAACACCTTGAAGTGCTCCTTTTGTCTATTGTACTACCTAGCCAAATTGTATAAGTATAGGCTATCAATCTCATACCTTCACCTTGAACATATATGATCTCATACTCAATTGTACCATGTAAATAACACAACACATGCTTAGTTGTTGTCCAATGCATTCTCTTTGTTTAAACCATGAACTGACTAAGAGATTATTGCAAATGCTATATCTACCCTAGTGTTGACCAAATACATATGTGAACCAATCAACTGCCTATATAAGGTTGGATCTACCTCCTTTTCCTTGGATGTATTCATCATCGTCCAATTCATGATCATGGGTGTAGACATGGCTTTTCAATCCTCCATCTTGAATCTCTTCAAGATTTCATTGCAATATTTCCCTCGACCAAGAAAAATCACTCTATTTATCTAACATACCTCCATGTCTAGAAAGTAGTGCATAAGTTCCAAATCCTTCATCTTAGACTCTTCAGCAAGATCCCTCTTGCAATCCTCTATGAGTCCTAGTGAACCTATAAGAAATAAGTGGCGCACATAAAGAACAAGAATGAGAACCTCACCCGTAACCACCAAGTAGTAGAGGTTAGCATCCACTTCACGCTTCAAAAAGCCCATTTCCTACAAGTATGTATCAATGTGCTCATATCACACTCTAGGAGCCTGCTTCAATCCATACAAGGCTCTTTTTAATCTACACACGTGGGTCTCCTTGTTGTGTGCTACAAAGCCTTCTGGTTGCTCTATTTATACCTCCTTCTTCAACTCACCGTTAAGGAATGTTTTCTTGATATCTATTTGATGGATTTTCCATCCCATCTATATACTGCAAATGAGATTATAGCTCGTATAGAAGTATACCTAACCACTGGAGAAAATGTCTCCACATAGTTTATTCCCTCCTTCTAAGAGAATCCCTTTGACATGAACCTTGCCTTGTATTTCTCGATACTACCATCTACATTGTGCTTTATCTTATACATCCAATTTGATCCAACTCCTACCCTATCTGTTGGTCTAGGAACTACCTCCCACACATCATTATGCATTATTGAGGAATATTCCTCAACCATAGAATCTTGCCATACTTGATGTTCTACAACCTCCTGATAGTTGGAAGGCTCACTATCTATCAACTGACTAACTAATGCCACATAGTCATTGAACTTGTTTGGTTGTCTCTATTGTCTAGTACTCTTCCTAGGAGCTCCCACAAACTCCTGAGTATCCCTTTGTGTATAGAGGATGAAATGTCAACCTCTATGTCTTCTTGATGTATTTTCGATTGCACTAGTTGCTTCACATTTTTTGAATCTTCACCAGTTGATCCTACACTTGTACTAGTAACTATACTTGAGCATTGCTACCCTTGACTAGGCCTTGGAGCTTCTGTTGGTTTCTTAATCTACTCATCTACTGGAAAATATATGGACCTTCTAAATTCCTTGCCCTCCATGAACTTGACATCATGTCTGAAAATAATTATTTTGGTCTCGGGGATAAAAATCATATATGCCTTTGAGGTTTCATTGTACCGAACAAGGTAGCATCTCTCTGTTGTCTAATCTAACTTCGTACATGTATCATTTGGGATATTACAATATGCCAAATCCTCAAATAAAAAATTAAGATTTAAAGTACTTTGAAAAAAATTATTAAGGAAGATAAATTCATGTACATTTGGAAATATTTTTGAGATTTAATCTTAAAGTGGATAAGGAAGATAAGTTTTTGAAGTTTTTATGCTATAAATGGAATTTAGTGTGCAATAATTTTATATTAATTTAAATATTAGTAATTATAATTTATTAGTAACTTATATTACACTTCAAATTACATAAAATGAAATGATATGAACTAATATATTTTGTGAAATGATAAGGACTAATATATTTTGTGAGAAGATCAACTATAATGATTTATATTATAACAATTAATACACTATCAAATTTCTACATTTACTTTAAGCTTGTTTCTTTCTCCCAACAATGACTTATATTATAGAAGATAAGATGCCAAAATTGAATGTCATTGAAGGATGACCACATTATACAAGTTACATACCATCAGATCCCAAAGCAAGACAAATGATATCCAACGAAAATTTCTAGGGGATTTTAAAAGTAGATGTCATTTACAATTTTTTGTTTTGTGTTAGGATCTGTTTATAATTTTAGCTTCTCCCATGATCAAAATCATATAAATTTTAGTCAAAAAAAATTGTTGGGTATATTCACCTATGACCACTATTTTTTCTTAATTAGTCATGATTTTTGCTTCTGAATTAAGATTTTAAACAATTTAATTCGACATACCCTAACTTTCTTCAAGCTAGAAGGAAAGCAAATTTGAGTCTAATAAGAATTTTTAATCAAACAAAATAAAATTGACATGTGTTAGATAGTACAATTGGTAGAGATCGTGTCTAGTGACATCTACCTGTAATAGACTGCCATAGGCCTTAGTTAACATTGGACATGGCTACCCTCCCTACAAACTGTATAGTTGATCAATTTTCAAAAAATCAAAAACATCATGAATTTTTCTAAAACTTATAGCATTCGATCTTCATGATTTGCATAGTTTTTAGTTGAAACTAACAATTTTTTTTGAAGAAATTCACTACATTTTTTGTGAATCTAGGAAAAAAAAAAGTTTGACTTTATTTTTGTCTTTAGTACATTTTGTCTGGAGATTAGCCCATCCCTTTAACATTAGAGTTGTCTCTTTAAATGGAAAGAAATGAACTTTTTTTCTTTTAAAACATTACAAGAGCATATGTTGATAGAGGAAGTTGGGCCGGTTCTCATGAATGCATTCCAATTAATATGTTAGATCTATCATCTTTGACCTTTTAGGTTTCCTTGAAGAAGAGGTAAAAGGCTTTTGCATTTCCATAAAATACATTGCATATTTTAGAACAAGAACAGAATTAAAATGGAAACATAAAATAAGAACAACATAACAAAAGCTAAGACAAGCTATTTTAATGGTGGTTCTATGATTGCCTAATCCACTTTAGAAAAGAAAATCCATCTATTGATCAAATTTCTAATATTCCAAGACAAAAACACAATTCGAGCAACATAGTTTAGATCCTTGCTTAATATGTAAATAGTTCAAATTGTGTCAAAAGATCCTTCTTTTTGCTTTGTTGCGGGGAAATGACTGGTATACTCATTTGTCCATCATTTGCTAATTATGTCAACCGAAATTCCTTTTCACAATTACTAATTTTTAACTTTGATTTGTTGTGCACTCAAAAAATTGTCTTATATTGGAAATAGACTAGTTGGATATTGCAAAAGGTGTGTGCTACTAGAAAATGTAGTAAGTATCATAATGCCCTACCACAAATTTTCTTTCCTAACACAAAATACCTTGGAGAGGATCTTCTTGATGTCATAACTCACTAAAACTTGAAAATTAATCCTACTTACATGTGTGCTTCACCTTTGGATCATTTCGTGGAACCAAATTGATTGATTTCTCCATTCTCTACAACCAGTATATATCCAAGCAATGTGGATGTAACATTGCTAGAGCTACATAGGAAAGATGACACTCCATTAAATGCTATATATAGCTATTAGCTCACTAAGAAAATCAACATTTGGTTTACTTGTTCCATTTCTCTATGCATTACATTAGTTCCAATTTATGTTCCAAATGTGTTGTAATCTTTGAAGGAAAATAAATTTATTTACTCTCAAAATATACCATTTTGTTGAGGTTAGATAATATCTCTTCAAACTCAATTGTGTATCTCATGCGAATCACTTTCTCAACTCTTACAACTAGTGTATTGAAACTTCATAATTTTTGTTTGTTCTTGAAAACTTAGATTTTCTTTTAACTACTCTAAGAACATAATAGTATTTATAGCATAAAAAGTAATAAATATTTTTTTGGGTATCTCTTTTCTTTTGCGAGATGTTGGAAGAAAAGGCATTTTCAAAATGTATAGGTTACCTTGTGTATTGCATATAGGTTCAAGTATTAACACATGCACATTATTGTGCTTTAACCTTATATATGGTGGAGTAATACAAAAAAAAAGGGAGACAACATAGATCCTTCTAATTGAATTTCAAATATGATTGATCTATATTGCAAGAAGTTTTAGAATTAAGAGGATAGTGAAGTTTTAGAAGTGGGTAGAAGCCCAACTTGTTGCATAATGAAGAAATTCTTATGTGAATTACAAGAAGTTAAGAAGGACATCAAGAAAATTAGACATTAGATTGCAAGCAGAGAACAACACCATGTCACCAACATAGCTGCATTTAATAAGCATTCTCCTTCTTCTTTGGTAAAATTATATACAAACGGTTCTTATTTGGTAAAATTGTATACAGAAGGATATCTATTGTCATATTTTTTTATGTATAAGTTGATTGTATAAATTTTTATTCAGATGATTTGATCCTATAAATTTATATTCATATGAATAATTTGTAACATTATTAACAGATTAATCATCATCAAATCAGGAAAAAAAATGGGGTAAAAATGATATTGTGTATGAAACAAAGTTGGTTTGTGAGCAAACAAAGTTTTACAGAGCCAAGAAAAAAGATAGCTAACTAGAGGAAAATGGCTACAGGTACAACTGGAGATGAGTCATAGACACCAAATGAGCTCTTCCCACGTGTAAAGTATATGAATGCTCAAATGATCAGTAGATTGATATAGGTATTAGGACTACTAACATTCCATTTACTTAATTCATATCATTATTCTACTCAAATGTACGTAATTGACTCTCACATAGTGGTTTATGAAGATACTACCTTCTAAGCAATGTTAGGTGTTTAAACAAACAAATTACAACTATGTGTGATGTCTATCAAAGGTGTTTGATTCTAGAAAAGTAAAAATTACCTCATATTTGATACTATGTGTATAAGAAATGACTGATTGGGTGAATTTTATTACCCATAATTCCTTTAAATGCCTACTCTTTGTTTCTATTAACTGTAAATGTTGACACAAGGTATGTTGGCAATAGAATTGCATATGGAAGTCATGTTAAAAAATAGACAGTTGAACATTGTCATATGATTTCAAATATTAAATTGTAGGTTATAAATAGACCACAAATAATTTTCTCTATCAAACTTACAAGGTTTTAGAACATTAACCTTTATGCCTGACTTAACGAGCACACGTGAAGCTTTGACTTCCCTAGTGGGTCCCTTTTTTAACTCAACCCACCCTTCTAGGTTAACCCATCTTCATCTCCCCATTCCATCTCCCAAACACTACATTGTTCTCTCCACAATTCCTCAATAAATGAGTACACTTTTTTTGTTGTCAAATTCCCACCGACCCACGTAATTAATGATTTTCTACCCCAATCTATTGTTTTTGCTCTTTGTAATAGGAAGTAAGAACTTTATTATTCTTGAAAATATAAGGGAACCCTACCAAATGATGCAGAGATTCTTTTTATCAGGTGAGAAAGAAAAAACCATATGTATTTTTATAGTCTCTTTCAATTTTAATGTTTTGATTTGAGAATTTTTGAAAGAAATCATAAATGTAATTGCTACATACCTCTAATTTTACTTCAAAAAGAAAGTTCAAGAGTAATACATAAATGTATAGCTCAGTTCACTACCCGTCTTTGAATTTTGTGCTTTGGTGGTGTAAATTACACTACTTTGAATAAATTTCAAAGGTCATCCAATAATCTGAAAGCGCATAAATGTTAGAATGATCATAATCAACTTAGATCCATAGTGATGAGCTTAGTGGTTGCTCCAAAATCATAGGTTCCACCAATTATTATATTTTTCTTCCTATAGCTATTGTAAGAATAAGAAGCATGACAAACCACTATGTTGGGCATGTAGCATAGTCCATTGGACTGGATAGATTGCCAATTAACACCAACTCCACAAGCATGGTCCATTATTTTCTGAAATACTAAATTTGGGACATTAGGTTTTGCTCCACACACCAAAGAGTATATGCAATTGATTTTGATGGGGGATTTGGAGGGAATAGAGTAGTTTAATTAGATGGTGGAGATGGTGGTGTTATAACTGGTGTAGTGGGGGCAGGAATACTAGGTGCTGATGGGTTAAGAGGACTAGGAGGATAAGGCATAAAAGGTGGGGGCAAGTTTATAGTAGCAAGAGAGGGAGGTGTAGATTAGAGTAAAGGGAGGTGGAGCGGGATAGGGAAAAATTGATGGCAGTGAAGAGCTTGATGGTGCATTAGGTAGATAGAAACCAATAGAAGGTTGGGAAATAGGGTAGTAGAATAATAAAAGGATGGACTTTGGGCTCTCCTTGTTTTGATGACTAATTTTATCTTAACTTCTAATATTGAAGCTATCCAACCAACATTCAAAACACCTAACATTGTTTTAAAAAAACCTCTGCACTGCAATAAGAACTCTTGGAACTTAGTTCATTGAATGATAAATCTAAGATAAAGAATTTGATTCTATTGTACTTACTATCTATTTGCACTGAAAGGTGATTGGTCCACTAATTCAATATACTCCATAGATGCTGAAAACTTTCAAATGATGCTAGATACACATTCTGACGGTGACTATTTTGCAACTTGTGTAGGACCAGTAAGGAATTATTACTACTTGCCAAGGAAAATTCAAGACCAGAATATTATAACAATTTTTAAAGTTGTGTTGTTTTGAAGTCTTCACAAACTTTGACATTGACTCATTTCTAAGTTGTGGAAAATCGGTGTCTTTCGTGTTTTAAATGTTTGCAAAGGGAGTGACAAATCTTCAAAATTTGGTAGAAATTGTTCACATTCTACAAGATGTTCCACCATTTGTTCAAAGCTGGAAGCAATCCCACTTGATCATTTTCATATTTATTTGTGCCTTGTGGGATAAAAGTTAATTGAGCAGAACATTATGATGTCTAGAACATAATAATCTATGATGGTTTGTTAAAAAACCATCGTGTGTTGAACAAAAGTGGAAGGGTACTCTGAGTGCTATTATTTATTATTGATATAGAATTTCTATAAAGTTAATTAAACACATTAACTATTAATATGAGAACCTATCTAGCACTCACTGAATCACAGAATTCAAGTGCCAAATTGGGAAAAATAGTGGTTATTTTCCCTTACTTTCACTATAATTTTGTCCAAAACAGCTTTTGTATTTCTATCTCAATGCCAAACTTGGACAATCAACTATGCATAAACTTTGTTGTAGAAATTACCCAATATGAAAGTGCAATATTTTGAATTGACCTTTCATAAAAACTTTGCAAACCTCTGTTTCAGCAAGGCATGCTTTACTCTTGGCATTTGGTGAAATAGTTGATTCATGTTGGGCTCTTACTTCCAATATTGATATCAACTTTCGACACCCATATCATAATATCAATAAGAAAATATTGATCTCACTTGGAATAACCAAGAATATTTTGCACCCAACATTAATTGACAACTATTTCAAATATTCCATATCCATGAAAGATTCAACTCCATGAATCAGTACAATATCATGTTAACTTAATTCTTGCAGCCCAATAATATTGTTTTTGGTGTCCAAAAAAAGATAAGACATTCCATAATTTTCAGCCTAATAACCATGCTTGAAATTCATGTTTTTCTAAGCCAAAAAAAAAACCACCAAGGGACCACTTTTAGATTTAGGAAAACAAATTTTTGCACAAAATTAGAGCTCACCATTTTGAAGCATACAACCCCAAATTCTTGGCTCAAATCGATTACCATGTGATAACACAAATCTCAACAAAAATAGACTTTTCAAAGAAAATAATCTCTCATCTAAACTGAAACCAAGAAACCAAAGCCATATTAGATTATGGTGAAAAAATATGCATAAAACGTTAATGTAAACATTATGAATTAAATCATAAATTGAACCAAAACAATTTTCAGCAATCCCAAGCCATATTGTTATTAAATCAACCTCTAAAAGAACACTTAGGACTGCTTTTTGTTTAGTTTTTAATTTCCAAACTCTCTTGTTTTATACCTCTCTAGATTCATTCTCAAAAGAGACATTTTTTCTTGTTCCCACTCTAGAATCTAATTTTTAATTACAAACCCAAACTATTTGTAAAACATAACCGGCATCTACTAAAACCAAAACATAACTACTTTGAACTTATCTCAACTAATTAATTGGCTTATTATGTTTACATCATGTTCTAAATGTTTCATAACATAGATGTTTCCTCCACATTTTATGGACCATACATTGTAAATCTAATGCTAATTTAATACTAAATTTTGTTAAAGCTTACAATTTCATGCTTACAAACCCAAAATACCACTTGACTCAATCACTTTGAAAATGATTATGTTTCTTCATATTTGTTGTCCTCTTAGAGCTCTGAGTCACTGGTTCTAATCGGTGTTGGATGCTTATGTATTATTGACCTTGTGTTGCCAATTCCAAATGTGTTGCATCTTGACATTAAAATAGGGTGGATCTTGCTTGCAGATTCACGACAATGCAAGAGTAACAATTTTTAACATAAATTTATTCAATATCAAGAGAAATTGATTCCACAATCAATTGTCTTGAAGACAATCCCATTTTGTTCCAAAATTTCAAGTGCATCTTTGTCTATGGGTAAAATCTCGATTTGGGAAATATTTATCTGCTCAAATTTATGAGTTTTAAATTAGGAGTCAGGTTTCTCTATTTACAAATGTTGGACTTTTGAAATAGCTGATTTACCATGGTTATAATAGCACAGGTTCATTTCTTCTGATCAATCACATTGGAAATTGCATGTGTTTGTTTGTTCTTTTGGGCATTTCATTACTAATTGAAGCAAGTGAAATTTTAGATTTTGGTAAATCATGCTTTGAAATAGGACATCAAAAAGTGAATATAGTTGTATTCAAGAATTAGCCGATCAAATAGATAAAGGTTATTTGTCATGGGGAGTTTAAAGACATTGCTTGTGGGTTTAATGAAAATGATTTGTTTTGAACTTCTAGTTTGATGTATGATGGTTGGAACCAAATGGGATGTAAGAGCTCAGTAATAAACTATTTGATGAAATGTCAAGCCAAGAAACATGTACAAAGAAAGGGAATATTTGAGGTAAGACAGTGAATTCATTGTTCAATTTCGATTCATATGAATGCACAATAGTTTTTATTTGAATTGTCTTCTATTAATGGAAGAATACATAGAAGATCACAATGGACTACTATTAGATCTTTGCTTGGGAAATGCATGTTCTTGATGCATCGTGAAAAGTAAAGGTTTTTTTTTCAAGATTCTTGACTCTGAAACTTATGAGCTTGAATGAATTTAATGATTCTAAGAAAAGTAGTGGACAATAAATTGAAATTCAAAACTAGGAAATACAAGGTCATCTGAATGCAGACTATTCAAACAGTAAAATATGTGAAGATCATGCCACATTATTTTTCATGTAGCATGATAAAGTTACTTATGAATTTAATTATTAGAATTTACCATATTCATTTTCCCCAAGAAATGTTGTCAAGAAGTTACAAGTTGTATGTTAAAGTGTTTCAGTCAAGTAATTTGTTATGTATTTTTATTGTAATATATTAGAATGAGTTTTATTATGTTTTAATAGGGTGTTTATTAATTTCAATGTTAACCTGCAATATTATTTTTAATGTGGGGACACATACTTTTTACCAAACATGTTGATGCAACATTCTAACCTGTCATTTTGAGTTCCACTCAATTCTTTCTAGGTGCACATCATAATCATCCATTTTCGTTGATCATATTTATGAAAGTGTGTTCTAGTCCTTTAATCTAATGTATGTTCTTACTATTGAGCTTTGAGCTTGTTTTTCTTTTCATTTTTGATGTTGTAAGAAGTGATAGATAAATTTTCTACTTTTCACTGTTCATCAAGTCATAAAGTTGGCAGTTTAATGCTACGGATGTGGGTAATATTGAGGATTTGTCAATTTCCTTGATTTTGGTATGGCTTGGGTATGCTTGTTCAATTATAATCACTATAAAAAATGTAAGAATAGAAAACTAAATTAATCACAATTCAAATTTTAAAAACTACAAAAAACTACTAAAATTGCTGATCCAATTTTTTGGTTTTTGAAATGAGGCATGTCATACATGATATATCGCTTATGATAATTTAGTTTGGTTAAAATAGGAAAATAGTAAATACGCAATGATCAGGTTCCAATTCAGTAAGTATTTGAACAAATTTGTATTTCTCTTTGTTGAGAGTTTCTAAATCAACAATTCATGTTGTAGGATTAATAGCCAAGCCACTCCCTTTGCTCTTTAATGCAGATTTTTCTTAGAGCTCTTCATGTTTGGTTGATTGTGCACATGCATTGCAATGTTTTGTAACTTCTTTTCTTAAATTTTTATCCTTTTTTTATTAGTATAATTTATGACAGTAGCTAGGAGTTTGGCCCTTTGATAATGGAGCAACCTGATAGATACATTCTAGGTGTATGATAATTATTAGTCACAAATTAATCTGGTAAGGGCTAAGGGGGTATTTAGTACATTACTTGGTAGTGTAGAGTCAAAATTTTAGTAGTAAATTAAATTTTAGGAGTGTAACACATCACATAATAGGGGTGCTTCTTTTTGTAGTGGAAAACTTTCAGAAGTGTGAACTAAATTTTAAAGAATCATAGATACATTTTTAAATTTTCATGGAAGATAATGGAACTACAATAAATAAATATTAAACAAGATCATAGTTTCATTTACATATTTTCAGAGTCTTAGAATACCTTTCCTCTAAATTGTCTTCAAACGAACCATCAAATTTATGGTTATTGGTAATTATAAGCATAGTAAGGATCAAATTCATGGTAAGACGTAAATTATGTAGACTACTAAGTGTATTATATCATGTATGGATACTTTCTTTTCTAATTCTAACATTGTTTTCTACTAGATGGATGTCAATTGGTCTTGCGTCATGGATGGAGTCATTCAACAACCTCCTCATGGAAAGTTTTCGTACAAAGACCTCTCATGGGAGAAATATGTCTATAAAGGCTTAGAATTATTTTAAACTTGGATTGAGGCCAATAGATTGAATGATTTTATTCAGGGAGAAAACTCAAGGGAGTCATACCCAACCTTCTTTTACAAAAGTCATAATAAGAAGAATCCTTTGCATTCAGATATAAAAACCAGAATTAATAGCTTTTCAGAATATAAGATGTACGAATAAGGATAATGAACTACTAAATACAAATTTTTATACTCACATTAGTGATTTGAAAATAATGTCTCTAATGATTAGTTAACTATACTTAAATTTTTTAATGTTCTTATTGAATTTAATAGGTATTGGTGTGCATATGGACCAAGTGATTATAAGGGGAAAAATGTGACACCTTTTGATTCTTCCCTAGTGCCTGAAATAGGGAAGTGTAGTAGACCTGGTCGTAAACATACACAATCTAGTTGCACCTATCATTTTAGCACACAGATAACAATTTGTAAGCCAAACCATGTGCTAATATGATATCACCAGGTTCAACATGTGGATAGTGAAGGAAAAATTTGTCATGGTCAAATTAATAATGATTTTTTAGGAACAAGGTCCTTTTTTGCACCATATATTAGCAAACAATTACATCAATGGGTGGATTCATTACTATTGCTTGGCATGTCCACAGATGTGGTGCATAAAAAACATAAACAAATGGTGCATGAAAAGATGACCATGTTTGAGGGTCAAACTTGTAGGGATGATTTTATTACAATGGATGATATTGTAAATATTAATCGCAAAATTAATACATTAAGATATGTGTTAGATAGTAATGATATTCGTTCAGTGTAACAATGGGTTTTGGCAAATCTAGATAAGTGGTTTGCATATCAGCAATATAGTGCCACTATTGTTGATGGAGATGACCATATCCCATTTTTTTTGGGGATTAAATTACCAGAGTGACTTGATTGGATGCTCCATTATGGCCATAATAACATATTAGCAATGGATTCTACATTTGGTATGAATGCAATGACGGTATATTAGTATTATTTTATTATAGAGTTGAATTTAATTTTTGTATTCTCAATTAAATATAGTATTGATATATCATACCCCATGTCTTATGATAGTTTCAATTATATACAATCCTTGCATTCAATTCAAATCATATCGGGTTGCCTGTGGCATGGGTCATTATGTCAAGGTCTTGTGCATATGATATTGTATATTGGATGCATATACTTCTCCAACGGGTTCACTTGAATAATATTGGTTGGAGATTAAACGCATTTATGGTGGATGATGCAAGTGTCGAGATCAAAGCTATCAGGTATTTCTATTTTCTTCAAAACCTTATTTTTATGTAAATGCCATATTTCTGTTTTATTTTAGGACATTAATAGAAGTGTCCTTTAAACTAAGACACTTCATTCTGACATATATTTGGATCTTAGTAATTTTTCTTTGATGAATGCACTTTTTTGTATAAAGAATTGTTAAGAGTTTTTTAATCCCTATTTTTTGGCACCATTAACTATTTATCACAACTAATATCATGTGTTTCCTTTGGATCATTGTTCTATCCATGCCTGCTATTTGACACTATAGCAATGATTTCAACTTACATGAAATTTAATGGTTATTCATTTTACATATGACCTACCCTTTGTTAATATATGGTTGTCCATTAATAACATATGAACGTTGTTTTGATGTGATAAAAATATATTTATATCATTTTCACTAGGTCTATTTGACTTAATGTTTACATAATAATAATAATTATTATTATTAGATCAAACTAGCCTCACTTCATTGAATTACAAAATATAGAAAATGTTGACCACAATAGCAGCCACAAGGTGAATTTAAGCTATTATATCCACCTTTATAACATTTTCTAGAATATGCAAAGTTTCATAGTACTTGTCTAAGACTCTAAAGAGACAAATTTAGTCACAAAATGAAGCTTATACAAAAAGGAAATTACAAACACAATTACTGCATCTTTTTGTAACACAATACAAGCACATCAACATTGAATGGTGAAAAATCTCTCCAAAACATGACACACACACAAAGAAGGCATCATTCATACCTTACCCTTACAATGTAAGTACCACTAGGTTTTCCATAACTTTTGCAAATATTTTCAAGAGGGTTGCCAAATGAGCACCATAGATTTTTAGTGGTCTGTACTTACATTCACCTATATTTTACTTTTCACACCAAGGAACCCATCTCTAGTTTTTGTGACTGTATTCTTTGATCCCTCAACAACCCTAGTTGCACCTTGTTCTAGTGGAAGAATTACATCAAATATGTCTACTCTAAACATTCCAAGATTGCATAAAGTAAAGGTTCTTGAATTATATTCTTGAGGTTGAAGTTTCTTTGCACGAGATTTCTCAACAAGATCCTTCTGCCTTCAAGAAATTAAATATAGGTTTGCCTTATCCACATCTTGAAGAACAAGATTTATATAAGTCCTCCATTTTTTATGACTGCAACTATGATATTTGTGCTATTGTTATAACTACAACTTTGATCAGCCTTGCAGCTTGAGTTGACAATTAGATGTTGTGCTAAAGGAATTGTAGTTGTCTTTTCTAGTAGATAATTCATGGTCACCCCCTTGGATTTCCCATTTTTGTAGAGAGAATCTAGAGCATTTGTAGTGATAGAGTACCCAACCTAGAATGTAGGAGCTGAAAGGATCTCTACCATATTTCTTGCCACAACCACATGTATTGTTGTAAAAGGCACCATGGTTCCTAGAAACACAAGTGTTTTCTGAGAAGCCACAAGTTTAATAACAACAACAACAATAGGGGATGGTTTGGGTTTAGCCATGACACTAACATATGGAGAAGGTATTATTATAATATTTGCTACACTCTCAATTTCAAAGATGGTAATTTATCCTTTAGGTCCAAATCCCACAATATTAGCTAGATCAACCTTGTATTGTTTAACCAATTTTTACTATTCAATATACATGTAATTTATCTATCATGTCTTTGTAGGCCTCAATTTGCATCAAGTTATAATTTACTTATTTCTTTTAATAGGTAAGTTCTCATAACTTCGTTTATAATCATATCTCATAAAGGAGAGTAAATACATCTCTTTGACAATGTACGAAACCATTAAAAAATAGTTTTAAATACTAAATGTATAATATTTATGATGCAGAGAAGTATTTGAATGTGATGTGTATCTATGTTCTTGGCATGTTAGACGTGCATGGTTGAAAAACTTAATTGCAAAGGTCAAAGATAATGCAATTAGACAAGAAATGTTTGATAGGCTTGGATATATCATGCATCGTTAAGTAAATGAATATTCAACAAGGAATGATGTTCACATGTTTATTAAAGACTTTAAATACACACAACCCCATTTTTTGATTATTTTAAGAGTTGATGGTCTGAAAGATTGAGTATGTGGACTAGATGTTGCCATACACTCAAGCATGCAGGGCAAGAAACAAATGAAACCATAGAGTCATACCACTCACACCTAAAATGACGATTCTTAAAAGTAGTAGAGTGTGATGCAAATCATTGTGTTGATTGGTTGGTGCATCAACTAACAACACATGTTTATATCTATTATTGGTGGGTACAAATCAGAAAGAAGCATGGTTTCTATAGGAACTTTGAAATTGAGAAGATTGAAAACACATCTTGGGTTTGAGCATTACAAATTCCAGATGAAAATGTTACATTTAGTGATCTTGATGATTGTATAGCATGAGTTACAAGTCAAAGTGATACTTATTTTTGATATGAGGTGTATATCTTGTCACATGATCTATGTACATGTGCTCTTGCAACTTTTCAATACAAGGATACATGGGCAAGCATGTGATCAAGGTGAACTTAATGTGTGTGTGTGTGTGTGTGTGTGTGTGTGTGTGTGTGTGTGTGTGTGTGAGAGAGAGAGAGAGAGAGAGAGACAGAGAGAGAGAGAGAGACAGAGAGAGAGAGAGAGAGAGAGAGAGAGAGAGAGAGAAAATTTGTCTAATAATAATTTGCATGTAGACTTGGATTATCTTGCTACAACAGTTGATTCCACAGAAGAAAGATGCCTAGTCGGTGTTTCTAATCATTTGGTATGACAAAAAAGTTTATTTATTTATTTTACTGGTATAAGATTCTTGACAAATCATATGTTTAAATGTGTTTCATTATCATTGTAGGAAGTAACTGAATTAGATGGGATTGGAGATAACAAAAATTGTCAACTATTGGATGATCACTCGATATGTACACAGGTGAAATAATAATTACATATTGATGATTTTTATTCTTATTTCTAAAATTATATGTTTAACTTTTTGTGGACGATAGAAAACAACGATGAGAATGCAGTGATAGAAATAAAGTTGGAAATACACAACAAGATTCAAGGAATGACTAGTACATCTGATCTAGCAACACTTTCTTTCATTCGAAATTTTTTGAAGGACTTGACAAATAAAGTCAAAATTAGAAAAATATCATCCCACCTTGGATTAGACTATCCAAGTGTGCATCCATTTCATCCCATACAAGATGGATTTGGCAATACTCTTCGTTGACAAAGGGACTTAATTGAATGCATGAATATAAGGAGAAAAACAAGTATCTTGAATCAAACACCCACATTTCCACAAATGCCATGAAATCTTAAGTGTCAAAATTGGATTGATGATCTTGATAGGGAAAATGAATGAGATAAGGATCACTCTAAGTACAATGAACATATGGTTGGCATGGTTAATATCATAGAGTATGGGAGCATGCAAGATACTAATGCAAACACATTGGATTTGATTGAAAATGCATGATATGGTATCATCATACTTTTTTGTGTTGTATTGTAAGCAAATTTTAGATTTTGTAATGCTATGTTGTTATTTTGGGCATGTACAAACACAATTAAATATTTTAAGATAGTTTATGAAATTCCACAACTTGAATTATCTTTGATGCATTCTGTCAAATTGTTCACATTCCTTGTTTATTCTTCCATATTTTGATATATGTCTACTAGAAATTTTCAGCTATACTATTTAACAAAAAAAAAATCTTGACATTATGATTTAATGGATATACATGTCCAGTTTCAAGTCTCCCATTTTTACCAGTTGTGGGGATGATGTTAAAGGTTTTGGAATGTAGATTTTGGAAGTTGATAAGGCTTCTCATTCTTGGCATTTGAATCAATATTATTTATAAACTACTTTTATAGCTCTCGAATCTGCACAAGAAGAGAGGATGTTCGTAAAAGGGTGTTATATCTTGCTTAAAAACCTATACATTTTATATACTTTATAGTTTTTAATCATCCTCAAAAAATCTATTTTGTGCATTTCCTTTCATAATTGTGCTTTGTCTATGATTTTATATGATGTATTATATCCACCAAAATTTCTAACTAACATGGAATATAAACCAGCTACATGTTTTGATTAATGTTCATAAACAATTTCTGAACTCCATTTTACACAGCCACCATAATAAAATGTTGTTGTTGTTATAAAACATGGTCTTATAGCTATCATTTTCTTTTTCTTGAAAATCTAAGTCTTTTAAGAATAAAGTAAAAAGATAAATATAGTGAAGATATCCTATAACCTGTTAAAGCTATCCTGTAACATGTTAAAGTAGTTAAACACTTTGCATGCTCTGTCCATGATTCCAAGTTTATCTAAGATTGGCTAATGGTTTGCAAAAAAAAATTGTAAGGGAAAAAAAACCATATAATTTATCATTTGCCTTTTCTAGAAAATCTAAGTCTTTTAAGAATAAAATAAAAAGATAAATATAGTGAAGATATCTTGTAACCTATTAAAGCAGTTAAACACTTTGCATGCTCTGGCCATGATTCCAAGTTTATCTGAGATTGGCTAATGGTTTGCAAAAAAAATTGAGTAAGGAAAAATAACCATATAATTTTTAAATTTTGGTTTCTTAAAAACTTTGCCAACATACCTTCATTGAATTTTGAATCTTCACAAACTAAAACTGAAAAATTATAGTGAATAATGTTGTAAGAAAGAAGTCACAGTAATAAGATATATAAAGAACAAACAAAGACTAAAAAGTTCAATACTCACTTGATATAATCTTGATTTTGTTACATATAAATTGTTTTGAACGTCCTATGTAAACAGAAGAAGCAAGAAGCTCATATCAGAAAATAATTTTACAAAGTACCAAATTCATTATATTTATCAATCAACAAAAATTACCATATAATTTTTTCAAATTACTATATTTATTATATTTATTTTTTAAAATTTAACTATTTATTATTGTAAATATTATCGTTTATTGATTAATGTTAATAGACTACCTTTTGACTTATTTTATTTATAAAATATATTCATATGATTTATTTTAGAAAGATTACATGTTTTATCTAAAACATATAATTAAATAACAATACATATATTTTAAATATAATATTTTAATGTCATTATTAATTTTTATTATGAAATAATGTTTAAAACAAATTAATTTATAGAATATAAAAACTAATATTTCAATGAGTAAATTTTATAAAATTATCACTTTTAAACATAATAATCTATGTTATTAAATATCAAACATAGTAAAATAATTGGAAGAACATTATACGAATCCCTATGTACATCGTAAGTTTCAACCAACGATGAAAAGTGTTAAAATATTCAACAACAATGGACCCACTTGCATAAGAAGTAAAAGAAAGTTAAATTTGTACTCACGAGATCCAAACAGAAAAGTACACATGCCAAACTGTCATGTCCCACCCCGACCATCATAGCACTATTGACATTTTGTTTCTTTTGGACTTTGATAGTTAGACTCTAGATGACACATTATTACCCCCTATGGACATTGATATTTTGATTCTTAGACTATTTGATTTCATGTTATGTTATTGGGACATTGATACCTATATCATTAGGCTATATGATGATTCCTTATGATGTTACTAGGACACTAATATTCTAAGTAGTTTTTATGATGTTATTAATATATGCTTACTTACCTTCTTGATGATCCATATGTCATGATTAAAGCTTATGTTATACTCAAGTGAATGTTTGATTTTTGAATTGTGGTCTCCATATGGTGCTAGATTATCATGTCTTAGCATATTTAGAGTAACATTAAGAATTCATGTATCTTTTGAATAAACTAGAATTGTATACTTATATTATATTTGATGCATTGCTTAAGGTAGATTAATTCCATAATTTTCTGTAAGAATAAATGATCATAATGTTTTACTATCTAGATTAGAGAATTGCTACAAATGTGAAGTGTGTAATGTGATATGAATGGAAATACATATTTCATATTAGTTATGTTATTCATTGATGATAGAATCTATGTGATTTATATTTACATTATCATTTTATCACCTTATTCTTGAACTACTGATATTTGCAATAAGTGTGCAGGAAAGAAGCCCATGGATTTATGGAGAACCTTGCTAGGTGTTTGGAAAAACCAAGGTTAACCCTAAGGAGGGTATAGCCTTTTTACCCTTGTATTTTATTTGTAAAACCAATTTGTGTGTATTATTGTGATTCTATAAAAGTAAATTTGTTTTTCTTGATGGCTTGCCAAGTGTGTTGTGTGTATTGTGGTGTCACTTGACACATGTTCTCCTTTGTAGCATGCTTAGTGGGATGGTAGGTGGTTGAGTGAACCAAGGAGTGGTTTGGTAGGATTTCTTTTCCCTAGGTGTATTTATGGGTCCAAGAGGGATTCTTTCCATGCTAGGTCGAATGCACACCTTTTGTGAATTTCTAGGAGGTTTACACCATCCCTAGGGGTAGTTTGAGGTCTTATTTTAAAGCCCATATGATATACCTAAGGGGTAGGGGCATTTTTAAGTATTATAAGCTTCCCTAGGCATTGAAAAGAGCACCCAAAAATTGTGGATTCCCAAGTTGGCCGAATTTGGAAACTTAAGCATCAAAAGAAAACATTCTAGAGAGAGAGTTGGTTGGAGAGTTCTTGGGGGGAGAATTTTTGGGTAGATCTGGAAAAAGAATCTAAGTGGGGTAAAATTTTGGAAAAGGGGAAAAAAAACAAGGAGAAGAAGATAGCTTAGGAGGAGGATTGCTGGTAAAAAGAGAGGGAGCTCAAATTTGCTTGGAAACCAGGTTGGTAACCTTATGTACCCTTGCTATGAAAGCTTGTTGTCAAGTAGATTATTTTTATTGTGTTATGCATGTGAGTTTTTTGTAATGTAGTTGTAATATGGTGTGTTGTAATGTTGTGTTGTGTAAGGTTGAGGGATCATGTTTCAGTTTTGGTGTATGTGTGTATTGTGATTTACTTTGTGTTGTGAATTCATATGTTCTTGTTGCAGTTTTCTGTTTTGGGTGTGACAAGGTGAGTCTCATCTCTTGGGAGGGAAAGAGAGCCTTGTGAGGGTAAGGGGTGCATAGGGAATGTGTTGGGTGAGAGTCTCTCCTAGAGTAGGAGAGGGATGCCATATGGGTGTTATGGGCCCCATATGCCACCTTGCTGGAGTTATAAGTATTGTAAAGATGCCATGTGAGGGCATGTATGTGGTATTGGGTTGCCTTGTGAAGGCATGTGTATAAAATGTATAGCCTAATGAAGGCATAGTTGCAGGTGGAGTCTCCCCAACATTCATTTTCCACCCTTACCCCTTGAGATGGATCTACATGTGATCCTAAGTGGTCTACCTTGGTTGGGAATTTTTGTGGTTTTATTTGTCAACTGTAAAATGTGTGAACAGTTTTGTAATGTGAGCATTGTGTTGTAAATGGTTGTTAGTAATGTATGTCCACCTAGTCATGGTTCTTCCTGCTCGAGGGTGGCCTTTAAAAGGCCTAAGGTTGGGAGGAGAGTACCATGGGCTTGTTTGTGTGTGTTGTACTGTAGGTTGTGATCTATGGATTGAAGACTTGAAGAGAAGAAGGATGTTGTCTTATTTTCATGTGCAACAAAAACATACTTCCAAGTGAATTCTTATTGTATTAGGGAGAGTCACCCTTGGGTAACTCCCAATCTTGTGTTTTATGATAGCTTGTAAGCTGGAAAATTGTATAAGTGGATTGTATAAGTGGACTGTACTTGTTGATATGTTGCTACATTCAGTGATTAAAGAAATTTATATATCATGCACTATCCTATAGTATATAGAAATGAGTAAAGTTGTTATGCTTTTGTTTCTAAAATGATTCTAAGAGAAAATGTGTGTCTCCATTTGAAATTGATACATTTGGTTATAAAGACATTTTGTTAGAATTTCAAATAATGTTCTGGTTGGAAGGAACTAAAGTGGTTAGTGAAGTTAGTTAAATGTATTGTAAGAATGTACATCAATATTGTAGATCAAGGAAAATAAATATAACAAATAAAATAAAATAAAAATGCTTTCATTGAAAAAGAAAAATATATTTATATTTGCTGGTTCCTTTGACTGTAATATTGGTGCACTACACAAACACCGCCGTCAAATACAAGTTAAAAAATTGAAAGCAAAGTTAAGTTAGGGGGGGGCCCACAACCCAGCCACCGAAGCACTCAAAAGGTTTGAGTGTGCCGGTTAAGCCTGGTCGAAGCTTTATCATATGGTCTATAGATAATTTCATCTGTCAAACTTACAAGGTTTTAGAACATGGAGTTTTATCATATGATCTAGATGGATGTTCTAATCCCAAGAGCCACTTGTATGCATTGTTGATATTGTTCACTCACTTTTCTTACACATTGTTTATATAATTCACATACTTTTCTTACACAAAGGGTTTTTGAAGCTTAACTTAGGTTCTTCAAAGATCGGTAAAATCTAAAATGGTTAAAAAAAAATTATTGTATTCAAATTAATGTTAAATTGCATCAGTGGCAACAAATTTCATTCTAGTTATTGTTGAAAGGGTGTTCTACTGTTGTCTGATATTTGATGAAAAGGTATGGTTGATTTAAAAATCTTATTGATTTGAAAAGGTATGCTATCACAATAAAACTAAAGTATCATTATTATGGTACATCAATGTTCATAACTAAAAATAGAGTATTAACATATAGCTTTCCATCTCATTCACCCTGTCCCATCTAAAACAGCTTTCAATCCCTGAGAATCAAAGTGGAAAGCCCTTCTTGTGCAGCCTCTGTATTGCTCAACGAATTTATCTTCACATTTTCTTCTCCTCTCCCAAGACCATTACTATGATCAGTGGGCCATGTCAACTTTGGTAAAGAACCCCCGCACACATATTTGCGAGCCTTACAAATGTTGCTGCAAATCCTCATGCTGCTCCATGAATCCTCCTGATAAATGCGATGGCTCCCACAAACCTCGCATACTCTCGGCAGAAACACCAAATAACCCACCACACGCTCTATAACACCTTCCACGACATTCTCAGCACAATCTTCGCCCTCAGGGGCGGTCTCGATGATGTTTCTGATCATGTGAGGCAAAAGCGAACGCAACCCAACAGACGTCTCGAGTTCGACTCCCTCCTGTGAGAAAACCAGGCTTATCTTCTCTCCCAGACGCACGCTCACCTTCAGCACGGAGCTATTCACAAGCCCAATTTTACAAATCACATCATTCCCCTGCAACAAGTCTTCTACTGCAACTTCGAGTTCGAAGCTGGGAAACGTGCTCTCCGTCTCCAAGACCCGAACTTGACACCACTGAAGCACATTTCCGCCATTAATGGACGCATGTGCAACGCCAATATTCCAGGCCTCCTCTTTACCCAAAAAACTGGTGGCCCAGCAGACCTCCTCTTTAATAAAATTTTGCACCAAAGGTAAAGACGCCAGTGGCTGCATGAGCTCAACAACAATAGCGGCTGCCGCTTTTGCAGCCTCTTGAGTCGCCTCTCTGGCTGTTTCACATGCCACAACCATGATCGCGACATCTACAAGAATCCACCACCGCTTCTCATTTTCTACCCGGGACAAGAAGCGAGAACAGGCATACAATTTATCTAGCAATTCCTCCACCCTGAACATAGACCTGATGTACCTCTGAAGCGGCACAAGCAGAAGCTCTAATTTGGCTTGTAAATGGAGAAGGGATTCGGGTGGGTTGACACCAGTGATATTGAAAGTATAATTCTTGCAATTGGGCATGCGCCGGGCTTCAACTGACCACGCCAGCCCCTTCATCTCGATGATCTCAATATGCCCACATCCGACGTCAAATTTAATGGAGTCGTCTGAAGCCCTGGAGCTCTGCCATATGGCGATTTCAGTTTCCAAATCCAATATGTACTCATTGCTGCCCATCTTAGAAAACTCGAGTAGATTATAATTGTTCTGCGCCTCAAAAATTTGCTAGACCCCAGTCTGTGTGATTGGGGTTAAACAGTTGGGTAATTATAAGTAGCAGATTTCATGGGCCTTCTTGTCTGTTGCACTCTACTTTCCTCGCACCATCCAGGAAACGAAAACTGAGAGGATTAATTCCTCCAATTTCTCTAGCCTTCCTTGTCCACTTCATTCAATTTTCATAGCAATATCCAGGAAATGTACTTACATTTTCCTCATACTGGCTAGGAAATTGGGAAGCTGCCCCTCCAGCTCTTCGTGGCATCCTCTTTTATCCAACTTTTTTCAGATCCCTTCATCTTCCCCTTTTCCTTTTAACTCTCCCTCGCCTCCTCCTTTTCTCTCCAATATCCCCCATTTCCCTCTTTGTTATTCCTCTATTTTTCCGTGTCTTTTCATTTTCATAGTATTATTCTATCTTTTTTTTTCTAAATTGTAGAATATATTATTTTATTAATAAACTAATTTAAAACAACTAGTGTACATGCCTACTTCACTACAAGTAAATTAGACTTGAAGAAAAGAATTTCACATAGCAATAAAGCTATTTTGATACTTTTCACAAATATTTTCTAATACATCTATGAAAAGTATTTAAATTCAAGATATTATTTTGTATTATGTTATTAATTAAGTCGATAAGTTTATTGTGGGAGCTTTGTTCTCCAAAACTATTTTTTAACGGAAAATTTGTAAGACTTGTTAATTATTAATTTTTTGATCCAGTCAACGGACTTTTAGTAATTTCTAAAAGGTATTTATTTTCACAGGCAAGTTTCTAATATGTGTTAATAGTCTTGCATATCCACTGCAAAAGCTGTAGCAACCCCCTTCTAATCTTTAAAAAAAAATTAATTTAATGTAGATCATTTGAAACGCTTTCCATAGAAAATTCTTCCAAACTTATAATTTGAGTTTTTAATTTATGCACAATGGAGAAATGTGATGTGTATAACTTTGGAGTGTTGGCGTTCGAAGTAATAAGCATAAAACATCTAGCGAGAGAAGGGCTCAAGGAGGCCTAGTTTAATGTAGCTCAAAGTAATAATGGAGGTGAGCTTCGATAAAGGATATTTTGGATGAAAGACTCGAAGATCCACAAGAAGCTATGGTGGAAAATATTTTGTGGCTATTAAAATTTATGGGGCCACACAAGACATTGCTTACAAAACCATTAACCATTCTCAACTATTTGCAGGCTCCATAAATGATAGAACGTATGCTTTTTTTTCCTAGAATTTTCCAGACCATAGTTGCAAGTATGAATGTATTATGAATTGGTAGAACACATGCTTTAAATTATATTCCCTAAGCTGCCTTATGAAGATACCACCTTCTAACCAATGTTAGGCATTTAAACAAACAAATTACAACTATGTGTGACGTCTATCAGAGGCATTTAATTTTGGAAAAGTAAAAATTACCTCATAATTGATACTATGTGTATAAGAAATGACTGATTGAGTGAACTTTATTACCCAAAATTCATTTAAATGCCCACTCTACTATTATTAATTGTAAATGTTGACACGAGGTATGTTGGCAGTAGAATTGCATATGGAAGTCATGTTAAAAAATAGATAGCTGAACATTGTCATATGATTTCAAATATTAAATTGTAGGTTATAAATTGACCACAAATAATTTTATCTATCAAACTCACAAGGTTTTAGAACATGAAGCTTTATCATATGGTCTAGATAATTTCATTTGTCAAACCTACAAGGTTTTAGAACATGAAGTTTTATCATATGATCTAGATGGATATTCTAATCCCTCAACCACTTGTATGCATTTGCTTATATAGTTTACTTAGTTTTCTTACACATTGTTTATAAAGTTCACATACTTTTCTTACACAAAGGGTTTTTGAAGCTTAGGTTAGGTTCTTCAAAGATGGAAAAATCTAAAATGGTCAAAAAAAATTTACCATCTTCAAATTAATGTCAAATTGCATTAGAGGCAACCATTTTCATTCTAGTTATTGTTGAAAGGGTGTTCTACTTACTGTTGAAAGGATGTTGTCTTATATGTGATGAAAAGGCATGGTTGATTTAAAGATCTCATCTATTTCACAATTGTTTGAAATTAGTATGGTAAAAATAAGTTTTGATGCAACATGTAGACAATGATTTCAAAGGCAGATTATGAAAAATTTAACATTTTTTCGATTTGACAATTGGCTGAACCCTTGAACCTAGTGGATACAAGTGTTGATAATAATAGACTCTCCAAGCAACCAACAAAGTCCATTTTCCATTTGAAAGAAATAAAAAAATCTTGACAAAGCAAATATTCTGATTGGGACGATCATAACACCACCTACATTAAAGAGCTTGATTCGCCTAGCAAATGGTGATATTGGTGGAAGCTAATTTCATCAGACGCTTTAATCTCCAATGGTGCACTCATGCCATTGAAGAACGGCACATCTGTGAGAACGTACAACGACGATTGAAAGAGGTGGGCCTCGGCAATTTCCAAGTTAAATTATTCCTCCTTTACCTAGGTGCCTTCGTTTTCAAGTTTCACGCAAATTTCATCGGCATTAACATGAGTTTCCATCTAAAGTCTTTGAGGTGCAATTTCTTTGAAATTTCTCAACGAAGACAACGAAGTTTCCGTGATGACACAACCACGCAACTCACGAGTAGTCGGCCTTATCTCTTCAAACGCATCACCATCTATGCAGTCAAGCTGAAGCGGTTCCTTCAAATTATCTTTCCTTTATGCGAAACGAAACAATTGAGCAGCGCAGTGGTGTTTTAGGGTTGAAAAATTGCAACAGTTTTAATGGCGCTGGATGACTACGAATTGAATCTGCAAACCGATATCGTCAACTGGAAATGTTCTCGCTATGCAGATTGCAACATGAAATTCATTCGCACATCAAATTGGCAATGAGAGGCCTGGTATGGTCGATTCGAGCCCTTCCCTTGCAAAACCCTAGCGAATATTCCTGGAGGCTGGAAATGCAGCATGAGAATGATTCAGGCAAAGGCCGTTGAGAATGGAAATGTTTTTCAGTGGTGCAGGGTTCGAACCTTCGACGAACCCAACCCCAATTTCCAGTTTGAGGTTGCTGTTCATGAGTTTTTGGAGGGAGATGACGTGCTTCTGCGAATTGGTGTGGCCAACGACCGCCCCCTCACTGTGCGCGTGTTTTTGACGGAGTCCGTGGAAGTCGTCTGTTCTCAGGAGGGACTCGAAACCGGGACCTCCTTGGGATTGGGTTACCTGCTGCCCGGCACCGCGAAAGAGTACATCAGGTCTGCCCTGGGCCGAAACGAGGCTGCCCTAACTGATAATAATGTTGTGGAAGGTCTTCTCGGGCACTTGATCAGGTACCTTGCTTTTCTGGGGAGTATTTGTGTGATTTGTGGGCACGAACGGCTTTCGGATGTTCCGCGGAGTAGTACCTGCAGTGATATTTGCAAGGCTACAAAGCAACGTTACGAGGATGCAATTGCGAGGGTTTTGCCTGAGATGAAGATTTCAGAGACGGAAAGGGCAAGTAGGAGAGAGCGTTATGTGAGAAACATGTACAAAAATACGACCGAGGGACGCTCAGGACTTGGGAATCTGCTGTGTATGGTCGTTGTGGATGAGCGTAGAGATGATGGTTTGCTTTGTTACGAAGAGGCAGTTGGCAGAGTAACTATAATGAAGTCGAGGAGCATAGCATTGGCTCTGCAAATCCCAGTATCTGATTTATGGATCGACGATGGTGAGAGTTTTTAAATAAAACCCTAAGAGCATGTAAGTGACAAATTTCTAAGTTAAATCAGACAGATTTTAACCAGTTCAGAATGCTCGCTTCGTCCGCCATTTTCAAATTACTGGTTAAAACCTCATGTCCAGCAGAATCTCCCTTTAAATTTTGTAATGTTGTTTTGTGAAAAATTAGGAATATTGTTTTAATGGGCAAAAAGCTCTCTGCTGTTAGAATTTCAAAACCCCGTCTTTTCCTTTTCATCTGCAATTACAGAGGGGAAAACTTATTCTCGGCGTCTTTGGTCGTACATGAAATGCGGGATGATTTATTTGTCGTCCGTTTCACATTTGCCTTCAAAATCCAGACCGTACAGAGCAAATTTTGGCGACGGAACTATTCCCAAGTCCCGACAATAAACGGCCATATTATTTTCCTTGCTATTGCTTCTAGCTGCCCCCTGGAAGCTAATCCTCAAATACGGGCACTACATAGTAAACACTAACACTAATATTCATAGACCATTTAGTTGACTAATAAAGCTAGCACTTGTTCTAGAAAGAGGTGCAAGGGGTACGTCGATAGCTTTTTAAATTTAAAAAAAAATTTAAAAGACGTAAATGTAAAACAAATATTTATATTTGATAGTGTAGATTATATATATAGAATAGAGGAATATACATTTGACAGTTGTCTTTGAAGGTTCAAAAAAATGTAAAATGATATTATTTGATTTAATGCAAGACATCGAGTTCAATAGTTGATTTGAGTTGCACATTTTTTTAGTTCTATTGAAATTGTAAATAGAAACGTAACAATACACATAGATCTCATCAAGGAGGCACATTGAATACATAAATATGTACCAAAGAATAAGATGAGAAGATAGAACAAGTCGCAAAAGATAAATCATAATGATGTAACTACAAGGATCATCCAACATTAGAATAGATAGTCTTGAAGCATATCTCAATGGAAAAGTTCACAATATTTTTTGACTTATGGAACCAAAAAATGTCCACTCCCTTAGTGTTGAGGATAAAAAAATAGACTTCATACTTGATTTGAATTGCACATTTTTTTTTGATTTTTTATGAAATTGCAAGTAGAAACATAATAGGAGTATTATTTGGGGCAAGGCAGCAAAGACCTGTGTGTAAGGAAAAAAAAAAAGATTAATTCTTTATATGAGGTAGATATGAGGCAATTGTAGGAATTGTAGTCGTAGTGAAATTATAGAAGGAAGCAAAAGATACCTAAGATATCTGAAAGTTGCTTGAGCCTTTTTTTGTGTGAACACCTTCTTTGAATCCAACAAGTGTCAACTTGTAGAAAAGAGTAGTGAATTACTTAGGAAGCCACACAAACACACAAGTAAATGGAAAAAAAAGGATATTTGTAGAATGATAAACATTACCATTTTCTGTAGAAGTAGCTTCAAAGCCATGATTTTGATGCGAGATTGAGTGCAAACGTGCTTCTTCTTTTTTTCTAAGAATATTGTACGGATTCTTTTTCATCTTGCAAAATCGTTCAAAAGAAAAGGAGTGCTCTATACGAAGCCCTTGGATGGATTTGACTCTAGAGATTGTTGTGAAGGTGAGGCCTTGTCTTTTGGTTTTACCTATATCAATGGTAGCCATGCCTAAGGTTAAACCCTGTGATTTGTGTATAGTGATAGCCCAGGCTGTCGTAAGAGGTATTTGTGTACGATTGCCTTGGGAAATGGGTTGTATCAGAACAATTTTTGGGTTTCTAGGATCCCAAGGTGGACCAGTATAACTACTAAACTCTACCGTGACATATGAAGGCATCAAAGGAGGTTTACATCCTATTGGATACACTATATCTTTGACCTCTCCAAGAGACCCATTAACAAGACCAGCATCGACCCAGAGGTTCGTTATAAGCATAACACGTTGAAGTTTACATAATAAAAGTTCTCTTGGTAATTGGTCATCATCAATCGTTTCTTCAAGCCTACGATGTGTATTTACGATGTGTATTTGTTGTAGTGCACAGTGCAATAGGGACATTGAGCCTTTTTAGCATTTTTTTGTTGTGAAGTGAAACTTGGTCATTGGTAGCAAACAAATGAGTTTCATGGTCAAACTCAATCTGTTCATTTGGAGTGAGGTTCTTGTTTGTGCGAGTCATTAAAAAATCCCAATCATGTAGCATTGGTTCAGCATTGCGGATATTGTGTAGTGCTCTGCGAAATTGTATTTGAAGTGGATCATCACCTTCCTGTCTAAATATCGTTTCTAATGTTACCACTGTGTTAAAACTACGCCACAATTGTTTTGCATTTGTGTGAGATGCATAGAGTGGTTTATCCATAATTGGTGGAAGTTGGGCTAGGTCACCTACAAGAATCATCGACATGCCACCAAAGAAAAGGTGTTGTTTGTAGGGTATAGCTTCACGTAGCCTGGAATCAATTTTAAGAAGTAGTTTGGGACCTATGAAACTCATTTCATCAATTAAAATGTATTGAATATTTTTCATGTCTTCTTGTTATTTTGTTAATGTTTGACCCTGAAGTGATTTCATTTCTCAAATTGGGATTTTGAGGGCTGCATGTATGGTTGATGCATGAATATTGAAAGCTGCAATGCCTGTGGGTGCAAGAACAAGGAGTGGATTTATTGTATTTGGAATTGAGTTGTGTAGTGCATTTCTTATGCAACTAATAAGGTATGATTTACCAGTTCCAGCAGTTCCTTGTATGACCATGTATAAAGGCTCCATGGAGAAATTAGATGCATAGTGGTTTCTAATGATAGAAAGAGCAATTTGTTGATGTCGTGATAAAGTGTAACTATTGGAAGAGACAGAGGTAGAATGGCCAATAGTTGAGCCAACATTTTTTTATCTATGTATAAATTGAATGGCATGGTCATGCAAATTCAAAGGAACGTTATGGTCTTCCCATGGATGGTTGTTGTCAAACTCACGTTTTCCCAACATGTCAAGATCATCTAGGCTAGAACTATTGGCAAGGCCAAGTTGGGACAAAAATTCCCACTCATTTAGTTGCAATGAATCTTGTATTTCCATGTCACCATCTAAATCATTCTCCTCTTTCAAGATCTCGTCATCTTGATCTGTGCGGTCTACATGCCAAACATTATATGTGTCTATTTTTAATTGCTTCCAATGTCTAATAATGTCATCTTTGTCCACACCTATATCTACGCGGATATCACGAAAGTGTTGTACAAGACCAATTCAGTCCAACAAAAGGTTTCAAAATGCTCAGAGTCTTCATTGGGAATTACAAAATATTTTGGATACACTTGTACTATTGCTATTTCCTTTCATATTCTCCATTTATCTCGTTGGTGAGATGTAGCATATGTGTATGATCTCGCTGATTCAATTAGTGTAAGTTGTTGAAGATCAGCTGGACGTTCCATGTATGCTTGTATGTAGCTAGATTCTATGCTGCTATCAGCACTTGTTTGTTTAAGTCGGTGCAACACTTTTCGCCCCAATTCAAAGATATAAACTGACGATTACAATTCACAAGGGGCAATTTTTGAAGCATGTGACATGTTTCTTGTGCACTAATGTCTCTTTCGGCAACAATTTCAGCCATAAACTTCTGGTATGCTTTGATGGCATTGTCGTCTACATTTGAATCCGAGCAAATTCTAGCCAACATTTGAACACAATTTTCACTTTTTCTTTCAGATTTGGATGCATACTTAGCAATGTATTTGAGAACTAAGGCTCAAGATGTAATAGGTTGGCAATCTATATTTGCTCATAGCATATGTGGGTTATGAATGTTCAACCTATCATCATTTCTAGCTGGGTCAAAGCATTTGTGCCCTGTTTCATTACGGTATAACAATGCTTGCTCACATTCTTTCCAAGGTGCTTTATATCTACATTTCATTTCTTTACCTTTCATGCATAGGCACATCCTCTCAGTACATCGAGTGTGCCTTTGAACACGATTGACCAACTCTGCATAATCAACTAAGGGATCAATAGAAGTTATTTCAGTAGTATTTAGAAGACATGGATCTTCTGTTGGAGCTCTATGTTGAAAGTTGTCCATTTCTACTTTTGAGCGAGGGTTCATAGCTGAAACATATTTCTCAAAGAATTGTTTGGCCTTTTTGACTGCTTCAGGGTTTTCCCAATCAAGTGTGTCCATATTTGGAGCATTTTTTATCCAAATGACACCATGTATGTGCGCAGATCCTCTTCCTTTCCATTCTGAGCGATACCAATAATTGGTTGCCTCCATGAGATTATCAATTATCTCTTCACGAAAATTTTTGAAGCATTGGTGTAGATATAGTGATGTTGTATCCAAGTTATTAATCACATTATCAATACGTTGTTTGTTGGTAAGCAATGAAGATGGTACATTTGGGGATAAAACACTATGCAAATCAGACCATTTAGTGTTTGCTGCAGTCAATGTAAAGAAGAATGTTGGAGATCCTATTTGGGTTATCAAACTTGTCAACTCCATACGACGTGTATTCCAGAATGCTCTTGTCCCTCGTAAAGTAGACCCAAAGTGCATCAGTTCTTCGACAAGTTTATTGTCAGACAGGTTAGTGAGGTGGGAGTGAAGGTCTTCAATAGTGGATGGTGTATTATCTTCCACTCTGCGCTTGGTAAATACAGATGCATTAGACTGGCTACGATGATGCATCATAAGATTCAAGAGGAAGTATCTAAAGCGTGGATGTTGGCCAAACCTATTATCATGGTAATGAATAAGATGCACGACATATTCATGGATTTTGACTTCTCTAACGCAAGGTTGCATGGGTAGTGCAGTACCATATGGAAAAAGTGTGGGAAAAGCCATGTCAAACAAGCCCTCAGTAGTATACTCATTAATGGGGGTTGAACCTATTAGTGGCCAAACTGTGATGTCATCTATCTCTTGTTCCATTTGTAAAGAATCTTTTATGATTTGTAGCTGACGACATTTGTTTGGTAGGCCCATCATAAATGATGTTGAATATTGGGAGGCATATTCAATATCAGATTGTATGTTTTCAACTGAATCAGTTTTCGAAGGTAGAGGTTCACTGCAATCATCAATTGTATGTAGCATTTGTGAAATATCGATAGTGCAAGTAGGAAGCATTGATAATGCCAACATGTCCATTTCTACATCTTTGTAGTAAGGGTCAAATTTGATCTTGTATGAGAGTGCATCATGAACATGGCCTCTACTAACATAGCAATCATAATGCTTCCCACTTGTATTAAGTCTTCGAACCATTAGGACATCTAGTTTGTCAATTGTAAGGGGTAAATATTTTGTAATTGTTTGAATATCCTGGGGAAAGCTTATTGTGTGGCCACTATATTTGTATTGCCCACAATGAGCATGGGTTACTTGCAAGATGGGAGTAACATATGCAATAAGCATCTCCTCTACTTGGGTGAGAACCCTTAACACAGTTGGTTGCTCAGAGAGGTCCATGTTGTTGGTTTCTGAGAAACGATGTATTCCCCTCTCAGAAGAACATCTCTTACAAGTGATAACTCCATTTGATGTACACACATTCATACTAGGGTAGCACTCCTTGCAGGTAGTACATGTTTGCAATTGTGAGAGGGCATCTATCCTAGTTCTAAATCTGTGGGTTGCATTTATATATTTCGAAGAAAACTGGAAATCGATGTGGTTCATTGATTGTTGACAAGGAGGGATTTTCTCAGTAGGATTTTGTGGTGCATTCATTGAAGGTTGTGGTGTAGGAGAACTTGTAGAACCATGTAGGTGGGAGGGGAATGGTTGGTTCAGTGTTGACTGAAAATGTTGCTAGTGTTGAATGCAACGACGTGCTCTAATTTCTTCTCTATGGCGGCCATAACATACACAACTTCTCTTGCATGATTTCATAGCAACACTATTACTATGGATGGGCCGTCTATCTTGATTAGGAACAACGGGAGCCATATCTTGAATTGTATAGTAAGAAGAACAATGTATTTCTATCACCATTATAAAATTACAAAAGAAAGGAAGTGCAATAACAGTAACAGTAATATCAAAAGAGTATCCACCCTTTAATGCAAGTTGTATAGGTGGAAAAAACAAGTATGTTGAAGAGTAAGAGTAGTAGTTGTGTTGAACCTCTTTGTACAAATGTTAAATTAGCCTAAGTAAAGGGTTGGTTATTGCTTTAGAACATATTTGGTACTACCAAATGTAAAACATATTAGATAACAATAAAGTTGCAAACACAAATCAAACATTGGGTAAAAGTATAACAAAGAGTACATATTTTGTAGAGAAATTTAAGTAATTGGAAGTGATTTTGAAATCACCTTAACAGATGATTCAATACTTTCACTATGTGACGATGACCTCTTACTTCTAAATCACCTTAACTGATGATTCAATACTTTCACTATGTGACGATGGCCTCTTACTTCCAACACTTAGATACACTTTTACACCCATTGTCGAGATTATGAATTTAAATATACATTCTACTCTTGATCTCATTGGAATTGTCATTTCTGCGGATCCTGCCTCTACAATACGAAGGTGAGATGGAACTGAGGTTGTAAGAAGGAGTCTCAAGATGGTTGATGTTTCTACATCCACTATCAATGTAACTCTGTGGGGACAAGAAGCTATGAAAGAAGGTGCACAACTACAAGAAATGTATCATCTACAGAAGTCAATTGTGCTTGTTATAAAAGGTGGTCGTCTGGCAGAATACAATGGTAGGGTTGTAAGCACACTTGCCACTCCACAGATACTTGTAAATCCTAATATTAATGAAGCCATCCAACTACAGTCTTGGTTTTCTGAACATGGGCATGTGTTTCTTGCAACAACACCCACCCTATGATTTTAGTGCGGAAAACCATTACCAAGATTGAAGAGGAATGTCCAACTTCCTCAAAACCTCTCCAATACATTGTTAAAGCAACCCTTTTTTTTGTGGTAAGGAAGAAATTTTGTTATCCAGCGTGTCCCCTTGTCATAGCAGGAAAGCAATGCAAGAAAAGGGTTGAACAAAATACTGGTTGCAGTTGGTATTGCCCAAAGTGTCTAACCACCTTTTTAGATTGTGATTATAGATATATACTTCAAGTCAAGATTGAAGACCATACTGGATCATTGTGGGCAACGGCTTTCGATGAAACTGCAACTAAACTCCTTGGCATGCCTGCAAAAGAGCTCTATATGCTACAGTTTGATGCTATTGAACCTGATCGTGCAGAGTTTGCTATACGAACTGCTCAATACAACCAAATTTTATTCACAGTTACAAGCAAAATGGAATTGTATCATGATGAGTTGCATCTGAACTCAACGATCTTGGAAGTTACTAGGTTGGACTTCATAAGTGAGTGCACCTCACTCTTTGATGGAATTATACCCCCTGTGCCACCTGCAGCTGAATAGATAATGCAACACACATGACAACACATGACTTCTATTTTTTCTATATTACTATCCATACATGAAAATGACGTCTTTTCTTATACGTATATTTAATATGAATCACAATTATTTTTGGTTCTCCTTAATATCCATTCTCTATGCTTATTGCCTCCTCTTTGATGTATGGACTACTATCCTCGTACTATATACTCGTCAATAGGGTTTCAAGAACCCTTCAAAACTTGTCTTTTAACCTTTTGCTATAACACTAATATTTATAGACCATTTAGTTGGCTAATAAAAATATTTGGTGTTTATTAATTATAAATGTATGAATCTATTGAGAAGAATATTTGGCTTTTTTTATTAAAAAAGAAATTCAGAAGAACATTTTTTTAGCAGTGGAAGATATATTTTATATGTAAGTCTTTATGAGCTGAACACTAAAATGTAATAAGTGCTTTATTCTAATGAGAAACATGTTCTTATAGAGTATTATTAGTGAAATACAAGTCAATACATTTGGATCTATTAAATTTCCAAAATCAATCAGTATTGTTAGTTTGTTTTCCAAATTCGATTGTTTTTTGTTCACACACAATTGAATCCTTGTAGTGACATCACAAAGATTAATATTTAAAAAATCATCTTTTCACAATTCATAGAGATATCATACAATGTAATTCGATTCAATTATGTCTAGACAATTTATAATAGAATTGTGAAGAACCTCCTTATAGCAATATCGTGAGAATGCTCGAAATAACAGAATACAAAGTGATAGCAGAACTCAGAATGAATCTACTGATCGCAGGCCACTTCGAGGGGGTAACCTCCTTTGAGCAAGCTCAATACAATAAATTCGTTCGTGCCCATCAAGGGCCTCAACCTATTCTTATATACTGGATACGATCTAGAAAATTAATACTACCTATGCATGTGGGATAATAAAATATACTCACGGGACGACTTACAAAGCATATGCGTCCAACAACACTACTCTAAAAAAATAAACAGAAGGAACACACAGGTTCCTAACATCCCCTCTCCCTTAGAAAAAAGCTTTGTCCTCAAAGCTTAAGGTGTGGAAATTGTTGTTGAATGTGAAGAAGGGGTTCCCAGGTAGCATCCTCTGGTTGCATGCCATGCCACTGAATCAAGACCTCAGAGATGGAGCGAGAGCGAAGCTGGCGAGTGCGCTGGTCAATGATTGCCACCGGCTCCAGGATAATGGATCCTTCCGTATCCATTTCAGGGAGAGTAGTTTGTGCTCTGACAGTGGTACCCAGAACTTTCTTTAGACAAGAAACATGAAAGACTGGATGAATGCAGGAAGAAGGAGGAAGTTCCAGTTTATAAGCAACTGAACCAATCTTCTGCAGAACCTTATAAGGCCCATAAAATTTTGGGGCCAGCTTATGACGCCCTTTCAGCTTTAGGGAGGATTGTTTGTATGGCTGTAGACGAAGAAAAACCATATCCCCAACTTGAAATGAGCGCTCAGAACGGTGTTGATCTGCTTGCTATTTCATCCGATTACGGGCCATGTGAAGATTATCTTGTAAGGTACGAAGAATCTGATCCCTGCTGCGGAGAACTATGTCAACTGCCTGGACTGGTGAGCTGTTGGGAGTGTAGGGAAGGAGCACTGGAGGTGCCTGACCATAGACTGCTTCATATGGAGTCATTTTAGAGGCAGTGTGGTAAGAGGTATTGTACCACCATTCAGCTAAAGGGAGCCACTTGGCCCACTGATGTTGCTGTTCGGAAGTGAAGCAACGAAGATAAGTTTCCAAGCATTTATTGACAATTTCAGTTTGACCATCAGTTTGTGGGTGATAGCCCGAACTCATCGTCAGTTTGGTGCCAGTTTTCTGAAACAGTTCAGTCCAAAAATGACTGGTAAAAGTTGCATCACGATCAGAGACAATGGAAGAAGGGAGTCCATGAAGACGAAATATCTGGTCCATGAAGATTTGTGCAACAGAGGAGGCAGTATAGGGGTGGCTGAGGGCACAAAAATAACTATATTTCGAGAGACGATCAACCACAACCAAGATCACTGTCTTGCCACCGGATTTAGGAAGCCCTTCAATGAAATCCATAGAAATATCAGTCCAAATCCGTGTAGGGATGGGCAATGGTTCGAGCAAGCCAGGAAGGAGGGTCGTTTCACCCTTGTGGCGTTGGCAAGTATCACATTCAGCCACCATCTGTTGAATCGTCTGTTTCATCCCTTTCCAAAAGAAGTTTCTCCTTGCTCGCTCATAAGTTTTGAGGAAGCCTGAGTGCCCTGCTGAAGGAGAAGCATGGAGTTCATAAAAAATAGCCTGATGTAGAGCTGGGTTCTGAGGAAGCACTAGCCAACCCTTGTATCGAAGAGAAGCACCATCCCAAGAGTAATGTGGTATAGCAGAAGGATTATTGGCTAGCTAGTGAATGATTTGAGATAAAGAAGAGTCACTGTCATAGCCCTGCTGAACAGACGCTAACCAATTGGGAATGGGCATAGAAATAGCGAAAAGGGAAGCTTGATTATCAAATGTGCGAGAAAGAGCATCTGCCACAATATTCTCCTTACCCTTCTTGTAGGTGATCTCATAATCATACCCCATGAGTTTGCTGACCCATTTCTGTTGTGTAGGAGAGGATACCCGTTGTTCCAGGAAGTATTTCAGACTTTGGTGATCGGTTCTGATGCAAAAATGACTCCCTAAGAGGTATGGCCGCCACTTCTGTACAGCATGCAAAATAGCCATCATTTCTTTTTCATAAGTAGAGAGGGCTAGATTCTTACCAGAGAGGGCTTTGCTAGTGAACGCAATAGGATGGTCATCTTGCAGGAGAACAACACCCAATCCATTGCCGCAAGCATCACTCTCAATAGTGAAGGGTTTGGAAAAATCTGGCATCGCGAGAACAGGTGTACTGCACATAGCCTGTTTCAGTTGTTCAAATGCAGTCTCAGCAACAGGGGTCCAGGAGAAGGCATCCTTTTTTAACAGAGCTGTCAATGGTGCTGCAATTTTCCCGTAATCTTTGACAAACTTGCGGTAGTATCCAGTCAACCCCAAAAAACCCCGAAGGCTCTTGAGAGTTTTAGGATGCAGCCAAGTTTTCATGGCATCTATTTTTGTAGGATCCACCCGCACTCCATGGTGTGCAACAATATGCCCGAGATACTCCACTTCCTCCTGGCCAAACACACATTTAGATAGTTTTGCACAGAGTTGATGATCAGAGAGAAGTTGCAAGACAAGCTCCAGATGATGGAGATGCTCAGCCCAAGTTTTGCTATATATGAGGATATCATCAAAGAAGACCAGAATGAATTTCCGGAGGTATGGTCGAAATATGTTATTCATCACTGCCTGAAATGTTGAAGGAGCATTCGTGAGGCCAAAGGGCATGACTAAAAATTCATAGTGACCATCATGTGTGCGGAAGGCAGTTTTAGGTATATCCTCCTCATTAACCCGAATTTGATGATACCCAGAACGAAGATCTAACTTGGAGAAAAAATGAGCCCCATGAAGTTCATCAAGAAGTTCATCAACAACTGGAATGGGAAACTTGTCCTTTATAGTGAGATGATTAAGTGCTCGGAAATCAATGCAGAGTCACCATGACCCATCTTTTTTGCGAACAAGCAGAACTGGAGAAGAAAAGGAACTGGTACTAGGGCGAATAATACCTTGCTTCAGTAAGTCACGGACAAGTATCTCGATTTCGGTCTTCTAATGAAATGGGTAGCGGTAGGGCCTGATGTTGGGCGGAACACTGCCAGGAAGGAGCTGAATACGGTGGTCCTCTGGACGAGAAGGAGGTAATCCCACAGGTTCAGCAAATATACCAGAATACTTGTCCAAAATGTGTTGGAGATCGGCAGGAGTGCTAGAGACTGCTGATGGCTGCATCTGAATGGAATGGAGCTGAGTGATGACACCATGTGAATTCTTCTTAAGAAGTTTTTCCATACGGTGTGAACTGATGATGCTGAGAGACCTTGGTTGTAAGCCTTTCAAAGTGTGTTGGTGCCCCTCGGCTGAAAACTGCATCCAAAGTTCAGCAAAATCCCAGAGAATGGGGCCAAGAGTGCGTAACCATTGGGCACCCAAAACCACATCACAGCCACCTAAGGGTAAGGCAAACATGTCAGAGCGCATGTTATAATCTCCAATAGAGAGACGCACATTGCGACATTTCCCTTTACAAGGTAAAGTGCCCCCATTGGCAATCATGACTTCAAAGCTAGAGCAGGGATGGATAAAGCAATCAGCCTGTTTGGCTATTCGTGGATCAATGAAGTTATGAGTGCTACCAGAATCAATGAGTATAGTAAGAGGGATCTTCTTGAAGAAACCCTGGACCCGCATGGTTTGTGGAGTAGTGACTCCTGCCAAAGCATGGATAGATATCTCTGGTGGAGCTTCTGGTGAAGGAGGTTCAGGCTGGTGAGGCTCAACCTCATCATCCACTGTGTCCTGAGCATCTACATATTCTTTCAGTTCCGGTGGAGAATCCACATCCAAGAGATAGAGCTTTTGCTGAACACATCTATGGCCCCGAGACCATTTCTCATCACAATTATAACAAAGCCCTTTGTCTCGCCTGACTCGCATCTCTGTTTCAGACAAGTGCTTGATCAGAGTAGTTCTGGGAGCTGGTATGACTGGAGGGTTGTGAGAACCTATATTTCTGAATGGAACAAAATTAGATCTGGAGCGTTGTAGAGCACTAATCTTGTCTTCCGCTAACTTAGCCAACCCAAGGGCTTCCATCATTGTAGTAGGTCGAAACATTTTGACTTCTGAGCGAAGTGCATCCTTCAGACCACTGACAAAACAACTACAGAAAAAAAAATTTGATGTAATTTCCACCCAGCGAGCCCAAGAGAGTGCTCTGATACCAGATGTGAAGAACCTCCTTATAGCAATATCGTGAGAATGCTCGAAATAACAGAATACAAAGTGATAGCAGAACTCAGAATGAATCTACTGATCGCAGGCCACTTCGAGGGGGTAACCTCCTTTGAGCAAGCTCAATACAATAAATTCGTCCGTGCCCATCAAGGGCCTCAACCTATTCTTATATACTGGATACGATCTAGAAAAGTAATAGTACCTATGCATGTGGGATAATAAAATATACTCACGGGACGACTTACAAAGCATATGCGTCCAACAACACTACTCTAACAAAATAAACAGAAGGAACACACAGGTTCCTAACAAGAATATATATATAAACACATATACTACACACTAGCACTTACATTTATAATAGATTTAGTGGGCTTAGATATACTGATGTACATTACCTAAAAATGTATTATTCTATCGAGAAAAATATTTGAATTTTCTTTATTCCAAAATAAAAAAAATTAAGAGCGTTGTTTTCTAGGTCATGATTTTCTTTGAATTAAAAATTTTGTTCTTTCTGAGCATTAAATCTAGATGCAATGAATGTTTAGTGTTCCATTCATTCTTATGAGTTCTTATTGCAGTTCCTTTTTTAGTAGATTGTGTTAAAGTTTTTTTATCAACATTTTAGATCACAATCTTTGATGATAAAAGAACCAATATTCATAAACTATGAATCAATGGACTTGATTCGAAAACTAAACAATATAATTTTAATAATAGCATCAAAAATATTTAATATGTAAAGATATTATTTATTCACAATTTATAGAGATATTATGTTATTACATTCAATTATGTCTAATATTATCTAAAATAGTTTGGTAAAAAGCCATAAGTAATTGAATCTTGAAATAATTGAAAGAATGATATTTACATATGTAGTGTAGGTTTCTATATTGAATTTTGTGCGACCTTTCATTAACACTAGGGGTAACAAGCTACTTGTAGCCCATGTATGCAATGCTGCCACTTTAACCATTGTCTTTCCCCCAATTATCGCCTAAAAAAATCCTAGTAAAACATGCCAAAAAAAATCACCATGAACACCAATAACTGTTCTCTTTTTTTCATTTTTTCATTTTCTTGATTGTTGATTGGTCCATTTGTCCAAAAAGTACTATAATGGCTATTGGGGGGGTCTTAGTGGTGGGTATTGGGGGAACATTTTAAAATGACACGTTTAGATCACCTCACACTCCACAAGTTCTACAAAGAGCTCTGTAAAAATGGGAAAGTTGAAAGAGATTAGCTTTAAGCTATTCACTCACCTACGAAAGTTCACCATTAGTTGAAAAGATGGTTTTGATAAAGCTCCACAATGAGCGTATTTTTACCAGATAATGCTTCAACAAAGCTTACTATGATATTCAAAAACACCACCACCTTATCCTCGCACACTCTTACATCTTCAACAAATTCTTTGCAAGTTTCTGTTCAACTCTTGAAAATCAATTTGTGTAATTTAATTGCATTTCCAGTGCGCTTTGAAATAAGTTTGAGAGGAAGAGCTAGAACGTTCTCATCGAGCTATATCTCTCTGCTGGTATTGAACATCACCGTTTCTTTATTTCCAAGATTACCAAATCTCAATTGGGCAATAGATCCAGCTCTACTTCAAACTGTATATCGGGGTTCATATTTTTCTAACTCAAAAAATTTGAATAAGTTCTCATCTTTAACATAAATCATACCCAAACAATTTGGCAAGTCAAAATCCTACCGTTCAATTTTATGCTCTCCTTCAAATAGCATCTCCCAGTTATGATCGATTCTACACCGAATATGTTCGACCTTGGTAGTGAGCAATCTGTTTTCTCCAAATATAGATTGAATGTCTATAAGGTAGTTTGCATGTTTGTTATATATAACATCTCTGATTCCATCAAGGGTGCAGAGAATTTCTAATTTGGCCCCAACAATAAATACAATGCAAACCTCATTATCCCAGAGAGAAACCAACAAATCAAAAAATGTGAAAATCTTTTTAACAGTCGAATTATGACCTTGTGTGAAGATTTTTTCACAACGAAGAGGATAATGCTTCAGAAGGTTTGCTTTGGCTACTCTTTCATATCTTAACCTCACCCCGCCAGAAGAAGAGATTTGTCTGTCTCTTACTAGACTATATATTGATGCATCACATTACATGAATGGTCTATCAAATATATTAACTAGCACTTGCATCCAAAAGGAGGTGGAAGGGTAGTCGATAGGGTTTTTGTTTGAAAGAATAATTAAAGATATATGTAATAGAAGGAAGCATATAAAATTGACATTATACAAATATGTGTTAATAAACAAATAGTAGATTAATATTGTATAGCTTTTGTGCTTCTAGATTTTAAAATTCATTATACATCATTAATATGTTAATATTTGAATCTTTTGAAAATTCAAAACAATTTTCATTTTTATGTTTGATTAAGATTTTTATAAGTTTTTATTTTATTTTATATTAATTATATATTTAAAAAATAATACATGAACTCATTTTTATTTGTAATATATATTTAAAATATATTATAATACAAACAAAAAATTATACATATATAATATTATATTATATATTTAATTCAATTTATATTATATATCAATTATGTATTGATAAATATTATCATTTTCACACAATATTATATAATTAAATTTATTCAATAATTATTTTATTTTATTATAATAATTTATTTCTAAAGAAATACAATATAGTTAAAAGTTTGAATTATTTTATCAACAATTTGATATAAGTTATTAAAGTGAAATAATGTATTATATTTTTAAAATTAAAATTATAGTTAAATTCATTAAGGGAAGTAGTAAGTCATTATGTGGCATTTGTTTTCAATTTTATTTCAATATTGTACAAGGGCATTCCATTGAGGTTCTTTGCCACATCATGGTGAAATCTCCTCACCCAAGCTATATTATTCCTTATCATTTTAAAAATTAATGACAATACAATTGCATTCCTTCTTTATTGCAAAAATGCAAGTATTACCTCCTAGTGATTATAATTATATTCATAAAATTACAATCAATCAAAGATTTTAGTTTTTTATTTCTAACTTTTTATTAGTCAATTATTGAAGCTCGAACCACTAGAAATGTAGGGAGTGGGAAGGAGAAGTATAAGTTTAGTATGCTTGAAAAGATTTGTGTACTATTTAGTAAGTCATCTATGTGTAAGTACTATGATATCATAATATTTTATCTTTCTTATAATATTTTTCTCTACAACCACAAGTTTATTCTCTCATGGAAAAGGGTTTGCTTCAATGGCGGAGAAAAACCTCTCAAAAGTTTTGGTGTATTTCTAAGTTATTGCTAGGAGACTATGTATGAAAGATGAGACTTTAATCTCACAATATATTCTTAAATTTTCTACATTCTATCTATTATATACCTTTGATAAATATAATGATTTAAAAAAATAAATTTTAATTTAATTTTTAATATAAGATTTATTTTTTTTTATTTACACTAAAGCAAAGCAAATCATATGTTAAAACAATACATTTAAAAAAAAATTAATTTGTAGTAATACTTTATATTATAAAAATATAATTTTTCAATATTAAATTCTTACTAAAAAGATGGTTACCCAATATTTTAAGGATAGAAAAATTGGCACTTACAAATTTAGTTGTTGATGTTATTTTGAAGAAATGTGCTAAATGTGTCTGGCTGTGTTGTGCTATAAGTGTTGCTAAGTTATTCAATGGGGAATAGGAATTCTCAAAAATATGATGATTTTCATAAATAAATTGATACATAGTAGTTTTGTTTCAAAACTATTTATAGTCAATGTTGTCACTCAAAATTCCTTCACAATAATTACATTAAGATTGTTAAAACTAATAGATTTGAAAAATGTGTATATATATACTATTGATCATTCTAACATGTAATTGCTACATGCTCCACATGTCATCTTAGTGTGGTTACATAGTGTAATTGCTAAATGTTCCACATGTCTTCTTAGTGTAATGTAGTGTAATCCTAAATGTTCCACATGTCTTCCTGTGTGATTGAAGTGTTGTTTTTTCTTCACTCTCAACTTCGTGAGAAGTTTACGATGAAACCCAAGAACTTTCAGTAGAACTTGGCAAGCAATTCATATTGTCCAAGTGATTTGTTAGGCTGTGATTGGAATGCTACTTTCAAACTAGAGGAGGGTTGCGAAATCAAAAATGTAGTCGCTCACATGGTGAGTGTGGCATCTCTGCTCTAAAAGACACACTGCAATCTCAATCTCACCATTCTTAGATCCCTCGACTTTTCTTAGGTATATGCTACAACATTTTCTTTCCAATATCTCTTTGGAAATTCAAAATAACAACAGTCCTCAATTATTCAATTTCTCCCTTTTAATGGTATCATGTTCATATTTATGCAGGTTGCATGATGTATGTATTATCTTAGATATAAGAAATATTTTTGAGAAGGGATACACTTTAATTTGTTTAGATGAATATGTATCTAAAATTAATCATATGGTAATGTGCAGACAACATCATTTATGAGGGGACTGAATTGTATAGTGTGAATAGTTCACTTGGGTTGGTTCCACCTCACTTCACAACAAATAGTGAAAGGAGTTCCCTTTGTCGAGCTTTTGTTGGGAGAAATTGTGAGTATATGGAGAATATATTGTAGCTAGAAGAGATAAGACATTCTCTCATACTCCCCCCTCACCATTCTAAGAGACTTTATGGGGGGGTAGGAGCAAGGGCAACGATAGTATGAGTAGGATCAGCTCCCTTGCAGGTGCTACCAAGAGCTGCAGGAGATGCCCCACTAATGTCACTGTGACACCATCCAACAAGTATCCAATGCTCCATATTAGTCACCTAAAACCATTTTCAAAAAGTTGTTTACTAGAAAACCATGGAAACCAATTTTTGGAGCTGAAACCATTTTCTAAGAGTTGTTTATCAATGTGAGACAAATTCAGATTGCTTGCAACCTCATAGTGAAAGCCCATTGGCTAATTAAAAATTTGAACAACTTAACACAAGTTGTCTACTTTCTATTGTGATGTTATATCAACTGTCATTCTATGCTAAATTCTGAACCTACATCTTATTTATGTTGTATTTTCACCCATTGCAATATCTATACATAGAAAAGGATAAAGACCACTTAGAAAACACATTAAATTTTGTTTACCAAAATATTATAGAGTGGATTGGTAATTCCCTTTAGGAATGCCAAAGAGGCTATTCAAACATTATTGCACACAGTGTGTTATGGCAGGCATAACCATGTGGAGGGCAGAGTTGAAATGTTCAATAAACACAATTTTTATTCGATATAAATAAAGAGACAAGAGTTTAATTTATTATAATGAATATTTCTTATCATCCAAAGGAAAAATTATTTAGATTCCAAATATATTTGGGCTTTCTTTGGTAACAAAAAGATTACATTTTTGTTTCTCTTGAAGCAGGTGCAGGTCTAAATGATTCCTCCTCATGTGCTTCTCATTCCTTTTCATGCACAAGGTCACATTAATCCCATGATGCAACTCATTTGGAAGCTCATCTCCCATCAATCCTACATCACTTTTGTTAACTCTAACAACAATCGTTATCCATTCCCTTTGAATCCCTCATTATGGATGGCATTGAAATGCAATGGAAGGGGTGGAATGAGGCCTTTGTTATTGATAAACTAGAGGGAGGAGGAAAAAAAATTCATCTGTATAATTGCAGACATCTAGATGTGATTTGGCAATTGTGTCTGTCCCCACCATGAGTAGTTTAGAACCAAGCATTTTGTCGATGCAAAGAGTGCAAGCATGCATTAAAGATGATGCCCTTTGGTGTTGGCTCACACATTTTCTTGTGCTTGGGTTGGGCACTCTGCATATAATTTCCTATCTCACCATTGTTATAAATTCCCTGAACAGCTCCCTTGCAATGCTATCTTTATAGCACAACTCAAACAATAAATATAGAATTGTGGTTGTAGGCAAGTGACAAAACAAATCGATATTCTGTGAACGAGAAAAACCTCTAGCAGATGATGTGATTTGAAATCTTTGGATTGCATAGAATCATGATTGATAAAATCTGATGTACAAATTTGATAAAATCTGATGCATAATCATGATTGCTAAAATCTTCAGTATAGATTTGATGCGGAGATCAATCATTCCAAACCATGATCAGGAAATGGTTTTTAGATTGCTTGTTTGCTAGTGTGAGACAACTTTCGGTTGCAACTAACCTCAAAGGAAAAGCCTATCGGTTAATTATGTTGACATTTTTCTCTTCACTGGCAGAGGATATTAATGTTGAATGTCATGTAGACTTATATGAGAAAAAGGGAAATGGTTTAAAAGAAAAAACTTGTGTCACTGTTGTACAAAGGAAAAGGCTAACAAAAGTATAGTTGTTCACCTTCAATGCCATTAATCTGGTATTATTATTTAGAATTTGAAAATGAAATAAACTAATGAAATGTGTAGAAATGGATGAAGTTTAGGATTATAAATTTTAATAATTATTTGGAAACAAAAAATATATCCTTTCCTATTTTTCAAAGATAACTTTTAATTGCTAAAAAATGCTAAAAATTAGTGGTCTAGTTCCCACCACAAAACTACATGAAATAAACTTATTTCACTTTGATCTCAGATTATGTTATAGATAACATATGTAGCTAGAACAATCAAAAATAAAAATTGGCTTTGGACCTATATTTTCTCTTTTATAATGATTCAAATCTCAACTTATTCAAATTGATAGTTTTTATCTCCCACCACATTTTTCAAAATGAATCTATTCCAAACAAAAGAAAATTTTTAAATTCGAGAAGAGGACTCTCTCCTCTAGAATATCATATAATTTTTTTTAAAAATTAATTCAGAATTGACATCTTCTTGAGTGTTAAAATACATACTTGTAGAATTTTTAAATTATAATATACTATATCTAATTAAAACTCTATGAACTTTATATGAGAATATCTTGAGTTTGAGCTCTATAAAATGGTGGTGATATGTTACTAAAAAATATCATAACAAATAGTAAGAGTTATTGAAACATTAGTTTTCTAAAATAATTGTATTTCTTTAGTAATTGGATACTAACTAGTAAAAAACATGCATTTAATGGACATTTCCAAATGGAAAAGTGTGAGACCATATATAACTTAGCTAGAAAAAATTTATCAAGATCATATGTTTGAAAAAAATTGTTTTTTTGATAGAAATACTCAAATTTAGTAGTTCTGATAAGTTAGCCTGAAAGGTGACAGAACTTTGTACCTTTACTCAATGAGAGTAGCATATATTGCAATTGAAATGCAGGTGAGAGGGGAAGGGGCAAAATTTAAATCAATTTCGTATTCCATAAGGAATAGAAACCTTTTTTTCTATTTAAGATACAAATTTTTTTAAGATGATTAGTTTAGTACAACCAAGCTTTATCATGTATATTGGTCTATTTTGAATTAGAAACAAAAGGAATATGCAATGTGTGTATTTTTCTTTTCTTTTATTAGCTTACAGTCCCTTATTTATGATAATATGAACCTTTAATTTTACAAGAGTGAGGTCTTTGAGTCAAAAAAATGGCTTATCGCCAAAAATAAATTATCATCTTTATATCAGCTGAGTGTTAGCAGCGAACAGTTAATGGAAGGAATTCATTAATGATCAAATACCAAGAACTCACTTTTGTTGGATGGCCAATGAAAGAGAGTGAAGAGATAAAAGGGATTCCTATAAAAACAAAGAATAGGAATTAGAACTATCATGATAACTTATTTACTTAAACTTAAAGAATTATGAAGTAAGCTCATTTTTGTCCAATATGTACCATGTTGCCAAGTCGACTGGTGGAATTAAGAACTAGAATGCTCAGTGGTTGGACAAGATGTTCCATGTATATTCCAGGTAGGGAGGGTCTTTTTCAAATGAGATTTGTGGGGATAATTTTAAGGCTCTGTGGTTAGGAGGCTAAGCCCCTGATAATGTTTCCCCACTCCACAAGGTCTAGACATGCACCAAACAAAGATAAGTTATGCAATCAAACATTTGTTGGTAACAGGTATTTTACTTTTATGATGTTTATACAAGTAGAAGATATGATAGATTGATTTAAATCATTGATTCAATTATTTTCTTTAAATGTAAACAACTTTTATTATCAATGAAATTGGTAACCAGTTAGATCGGTTGATCTTCTAACTAAACATGGAATATATTTATATGCAAGAGATAGGTTTATTTGATGGATTGTTATTTCTGTCTTTCATTTATGTGAATAATAAATATGAACATATCTTCAAACTGTATGTTATTTCCATAATTAGAAATGGAAGGAGAAGGGATGATATCGTGGTGTTTGATGCCCTAAATGATATAATGATATTTGATGCCCTAAATGATATAGTGGTATTAGATGGTATTTTTCATTTTGATAAAGTTATATAGCTATTTGTTCCTAGGCAGTATTTATGGATTGGATTTTGGTTTTGAATTATATGGTATGTAGATTTTTAAATTTTGTGTTAAATTCATTGATGGTATCTTCAATTGTTAGTTAAAAAATTACCATTTAATTGATTGTAACCATTAATCTCATTCACATGAACATATATGTTATAACTATCTTCGTATGAATATAAAGTATTAACCACATTTCTTTGATTTTCTAGTTGTTAGTTAAAGACCCATGAAAAAATATTGTTACAGTTTTGATCGGTGTTTATATTGTGATTTACAATTGCTTGTATAATATTGATGTGGTCATTGTGACTTGAAAAGACTATTTTCTATGAGCTTAGGGTAGGTTATCTTTATGCGTGTTGGGAAGTGACTTGCAATGGAGACCAGAGCCCTAAAGATTTTGCCCGGGTAACCCATTGTAAGTTGTCTTAATAAGTGATAAAAATATTTATTAAATGGGTTTAAAATAAATTAATGAGTCATGGATTACCTTGCCCATGCCTTGAGTGATAGTATATGATAGAATGGGAGTACAAAGGATGCTTGGTTGTGACCTTGCCTTGTTAGTATGCCTTGTCTATAAGAAATGATATTGATACCACATAGAGTCACTAGGGGGGTAGAGGCTAGAGTGGATACTAGGGTAAACTTAGAGTTGGCTCATGTGATGACACTTGTTCCCTTACATATTATATATCCTATGTGTCTTTGTTGCCCCTAGGTTTAGATTTTTACTTATATCTTGGTACCTTTGAAATAGGTTGCTATCATGATTTCATGGACCTAGATGATGTTTATGACTATCAGATTGTTATCCATATGGGACTTGAGATTATCTCCTTAGCACGGTGGGAGTGCAGGGCCATTTATGTTCCACGAGCTTGAATGGTAGTATTTTTAATAGCATTGAAATCTAATAGTTGGATGACATTGGTGGATGTGCTTGTGTAGTTGTTTTATTCTTCTAATCTTGTGATTATGTTCTTTGGTCATACTCTGATGTACTATATTTGATTATTGGAGATCTTATCAAATGTTGTATTTATTCATGATGTTATTCTTTTAGCTTTCATACCTTGTGACTTGTACAAAGGATGGTTATGCATTTGGGTTATGTCATGTGGCATCTTATGCATTAGTATATTATTTCATTTGCTTCGTACTTATGGTTATTCTATGATGAGGATTTTGTTATGTATCATATATTTAGTCTTAATAAAACATATATATGTGATTCAACCTCATGGAACCGTAAGAGATGTAATCTTTTTATGGATTGGTTATATGTATGTGAGTTATTACTTCTGCTATGTTATTTGTTGGTGTTTTAATCTTTTTAATAAAAAATGTTTTGAAAACTTAGTGACCTATTAGGTTAATTTCTTTTGGGTTCCCTAGTGGGGCATTACACCTTGTCTCTTCTACTTTAGTAATATCCCTTGTTTCATTTCATGACCTAATTAGGGTTTCTCAATATTTATTAAAAAAAAATGACCTTTTTTCTTTGGCTTATCAATATTTTCTACTATCGATAATATAAGATTTTAAGGTTTTGATAACACTCCAATATTTTTGATAACTCTGCTCTAGTTCACTGATAAAACTTCTTATGTCCTTATGTACAACTTGGCCTTTTCAACTTTTTCGCAGCAATGGCAACCTTCAAAATCTTTACCGTAGGATTCTAGGATTTTGTGAAGTTAACGGTTTCCTCTTTCCTTCTCTCTCTCCTAGGTGAAATTTAAGGTAGGATGTAACATATCCTCATTCATTTCTCTTTTTCTCACTCAAAGGCTGAGGTAGGGTCTAATTTCTAGGAGTCATCCTCTTTCTAAACCCTATTTTCCTATTCTAATCGTCATTTGTCAATCCTC